>OW796090.1:1945369-2414416 GCA_941860345.1 Chrysodeixis includens | reverse complement strand
GATTTATTACGTATCTGATCTAAATGATTTCATTACTTTTGTTTTTTTTTTTTATAAATACAAGCTTTAAGTTTACTGGTTCTACCATGTATTAGTTTAGAGTCTAAACGAATCAAACCATTCATTGACCAATAGCTTAAATTTTTCCGAAAACTTAATCAAATAAATCTGTTAGATACGTTATGTGTGTAATTTTGATCAAAAGTGCCTTTTACACTATCAGAAAAAAATAACAATCAAAAAGTTAAAATCTCCGGGCGCAAAATTAAATATCGTTGAAGCGTAGCAAAGACACGCGCGCCTATAAGTCCCAATCCCGTGGAAACTCCGAGATAAAAAGTAGCCTATATGTTATTCTGGGTCTTCAGCCACCTACATACCAAATATCATCGTAATCGGTTCAGTAGTTTTTGCGTGAAAGAGTAGCAAACGTCCATACTGACATCTGACATACTCACAAACTTTCGCACATAGTATAAAGCAAAGTCGCTTCCCGCGTCTGTCTGTATGTTTGCTTAGATCTTTAGAACTACACAACGGATTTCGATGCGGTTTTTTTTAATACATAGAGTGATTCAAGAGGAAGGTTTATATGTATAATAACATGCTTAATAAATTAGAGAACCATTGATAATTTCAAGATTTCTAATGCAAAGTCGTAAATAAACACATTTTTTCGTGCTTACTTTGCAAACGCAGGCTGACTGAACCCTAAGAGATTCATCAAAATAATGTACTAATTATTTGTACACACTGCAAAGGTCTACAAAAAACTCCGCAATAGTATATGTCTATCTCTTATGGATATCCCACAATATAATTTTTTGTCATTTACTTTTTACGACAAATAATGGCTAATTTTCGAAGCGATTTATCTATAGTTTGACCATTACCGCTGTACCGCGCCTTAGGAAGGCGCGGGGCGAGACGGGGGAAGCATTGGCCAATGCGATTTGTCCTTTCGCTAGTGTCAAATTCGAATTTAAATTCAAATTTAGATCGAACTGCCTATGTCAGAAACGCATGAGATTAATATTCAAAGATGGTTCATGCCATATCTTGTGATGTTAAGTTCAATTTTTTAGTAAACCAAGTATTAATTCGAAATAAACTTAGTTAAATCACTACATAGTATAAAACAAAGTCGCTTTTTCTGTCATGTGTGTTGTATGTCCCTATGAACGCTCAAATCTTTAAAACTACGCAACGGATTTTTGATGCGGTTTTTTTTAATAGATAGAGTAACTCATGAGGAAGGTTTTTATGTATAATATCATCCATTAAATAGTAGACAAATACTGTTATTTTTGAGGTTTCTAATGTGATGTCGCAAATAATTACATTTTTTCCGCTTACATTGCAAACGCAGGCTGAATCCTACGAGATTTATCAAAATAATGTACTAAGTATTGTACACAATGAAAAAGGTCTACAGAAAACTCCGCGATGGTATATGTCTATCTCTTATGGATATCCCACAATAACATTTTTTTGTCATTTACTTTTTACGACAAATAATGACTAATATTCGAAGCGATTTTAACCAATACAGCATTAATCCTTATCCAATTAAATACCTTAAATACATTGTTGATTTAATACACCGTGATTTTTAGGTCGTTTTAAAAAAGTCGTCCACACAATGTATCCGTCATAAAATACCTCTAGGCGCGAATATAATTTTTTTATCATTAATTAAAATAATATGCATGAAAAAAATAAATAATACATTGGAAATATGAAACATCCTGTTAAAAATGTTTACGTATCAAACTGTTGAAGATACATGCTACATACTTACTGTGAACATTATGATTGCAATAGTAAGACAGCTGTTTTACGCTAAGGTGAATGACCTGTGATAAGACGCCGCCGCGCCGCCCGCGCGGCCCCTTTGGCATAAGGTTCGGACCGCGCTCACTACAGAGTGTTCGTAAAACTGCCTTGTGTCATAATAATGAATAATATTTTTATTCATTCAAATCTTAAAAAAAACATATTTTTTTATTATAAACGTTACTAGTCATTGGATACATGAACTGGGCTGCTTTTTTAAAACGACCTAAAAGTCACGGTGTATAGATCTATTTGGCCTTTTACAGCATCTGATTTAAATCAATATTTTTGAAGATGTACAGATTTAAAAATTGCGGAACGTAGCGTTTACGGCGACGCGGCGCGGCGGCAGCGTGCCTATAAATAGCGCGTCGGAGGTAAATGTAAAAAAAGTAAATGTAAAAAAAAGTAAAAATGTAAAAAAAAGTAAAAATGTTAAAAAATTGTAAAAAAAAGTAAAAATGTAAAAAAAAGTGAAAATATTGTGTATAAAAGATATTCCAAAGATAAGGAAAGGGGAATTGTTTTAAGTACTCCAAAAACGCGTGCGGGCTACGGGCAGTAAATGAATAAATCAAATCTACTGGATTGATTTTATCATTTTTTCAGTGAGTTACATATTTTAAACCCGTGCAAAGCCGGAGCGGGCCGCTATGTTTTTTATAAACAACGTTCACAGTTTTTCTGTAGCGTATTTAGCATATCAGCATTGCACCCGTGCGAAGCCGGGGCGGGTCGCCTAGTCTTATATATAAAAATCAATTGCTGTTCGTTAGTCTCGCTAAAACTCGAGAACGGCTGAACGGATTTATCTCATCTTGGTCTTGAATTGTTCGTGGAGGCCTAGGGAAGGTTAAAAGGTGCGACTTTTTTTTTATTTATCGTTGGGGCAGTACGAAGTCTGCCGAGTCAGCTAGTTTGACTATATTTCATTAATATTTAATTAAATAAGTAAAATACACAATATTTAGTTAAACGAAGTGAAATATCTAGGTATTCTTATTTAATTGATTTCAAATTAATTTACCTTAATTAAATAATTTAATATTGCCGTGCCTGTAGAAGAGTAAACTGATATCGTAAGACCTATCCGACAATATCGATCTCATGTGAACTCGTGCACTTTTTTTCCCAAACTATAATACAGCATCAATCCTTATCCAATTAAATACATTGTTGAGTTCATATATGGCCCTTTAAAGCATATGATTTAAACGAATGTTTTCTTAGATATATACATCTTTTTCCTAGCCTATTGTGTCACACTGCTGAGCAAAGGCCTCCCCCAAGTCTTTCCACGTTTTTCTGTCCTGCGCCATCTCGAACGAGTCCTCGAAGATATTAAAGGTTTAAAAAATTCGGGACGTAGCATAGCGAAAGCGCGAAACATAGCGGTTATAGCATTCATATGGACAAAAAAGCGACTTTGTTTTATACTATGTAGTGACAGTGAAGTGACATTTAAGGGACAAATATACTACTTTACAGGCAAACTCAATTATTTAAAAACCACTTAACTGATTAATTTGGCAATGGCTTAAATGAGTATCTATTTTAAAGTGCCTGGTCTGTTAAAACACGTTGTATAAGTCCGAATACGATACGTACAAAAACAAATACATTATTAACAGAGAATCCACTCTAATTTGGCAAAAGCATACCGGGCAGCGCAATACCGTAATTAATTCGCAAACGAATCCCCTTTCATCTGCTGTCCATAACACTAATTGGCAGGGGAGATCACCCTAGGCAGGGATCAGACTACATAAGATATAAACATATCTAGACTATATGCCATGGCAACAGGGAGAGGGCCGCCAGACTATGAGTAATTGATTTTTAATACATAACATACAGGGGAGCGAATAAATACACAAGTTTATTTGATTACTGAATACGGCCTTTTGAGAGTAGTCTACTTTGTATTGGAAAATGTGCCTTATCGACCACTCTAAGTTAACGGGTAAGCACGAGCCTGTTTATACAAAGACGGATAATCTTAAGGGAAGTTGGCGTGCGCTGGAGACCTGTTGAACATTGGCAGCCTTCGGTACAATTTCTTACAAGTATATCGAGGTTCTTTTGAAGATGCACGACGTGAAATAAATATTTAATTAAAATTACTAATACCTATTGTAATTAAAAAATAATGTAATTAAGTCCGTCTTATTTAAACATTGAATTAAAGGCAAACAAAGAAGACAAAATCTTTGTGCAAATATTTATGAAAACCACAAATGTTTGCAAATTTGCAATTAATATTTGTCGATTGAGACCGCAGTACTTCGCGAATTGGTAGAACATGTCGGCTATACTACACATTTATATGGATGTTTGAGCGAGCCCCGGGCAAAGCTAGTCTAGTATTTCATATAATGCAGTCGAGGTATATTAATTGGACGCGGGACCGCCACCCGCCACCCTGTAAGCTGTGTACCTTTGATAGAGGTTTCGAGCGAGTGGGTGGCGGGTGGCCAAGGGTGTGAGGGATGGCCGGGAAGCTTCTAGAATGTTCTATGACGACAGGTATATGCGTTTGAGAGAGACGAATGCAGCCCGGACACAGCTACTATATGTACTTTATAGTTATGGTGCCTCGATCGATATTTGCAAGGGAGGCTACCGAAGCTTTGTGCTTTATGTTATGTGCATATCACGCTCTATAGAGATGTAAAATTAATGAAGTCTTGTTTCAGAACATTAATCCTTAATCGAAATATAATATAGTAATACATCGGTATTTACTATTCAGTCATACTTTCGAGGACAGAGAACTAAGAGATTTATGTATTTAGCTTTTATAGACGAAAATGTTAGAAATAATAACAACACCTACAATAAGACCTTTTCTACCCCGAAAGAATCACATTTATTACCTCACCACAATAGGTCACCATCCCTGAAATCAGTTCATGGTTAACAGTTCCACGGTCGAGTCAAAACACATAAATCTTGCGGGAGTCGAGCCGGGAACCCTCTGAATGAAACCTCCCTCATGGCATTGAACTTGACAGAACCCCTCGACGAAGGTTTAAAGGCCTACAGCAACGCTACGGTTAGTAAGTACGGCTACGCAGCTACGATGAATGAAACAAAGCGGTTACGTTGCTACGCCGAGGAAACACGTTTGAAGGAGCATTTTCTCAGCATTTAAAATTCGGTAGTTACGATAATATTAAATAATCCTATTACGGTGTGCTGTTTTGGCATAGAGACATTGATACAGCTTAATTATCAACCCTGAACTCATAATACACCTTTAAAATTACACAATCAGACTAGGTTTAGTATTTATTGTTCAATTCTCTTTGCCTATAACGCAGTGCCTATCCATTATTAAATGCACTCACACTGCTGTAAAGTATTATAAGTTTAACCCCCTGGGCTCGTGTACACGAGGTCTCCACCGCGCGTCGCGCTTGCGCCCCACCGCTCGCCGCGCAACGGGCCCAAGTGCATTGCTGTGTGTGTGGCAGCTTAATAGAGCAAGAGCCCACGCCGTCTAACCCTTCTTTATTTATAAAAGCTGATAGTTTTTCTATGCATTTTCCCAACACTGGAATTAAAACACCACCCAGCCGCTGCGCTTTGGACCTTGTTTTTATTATGCAATCTATAAAATATTAACAAGTTCGGTAGTCATCATTGGTCCCTCGCAAAGACATCAGCCGGAATTGTTTAACGCAATCGACTAGACGCATTTACAATTACTTTTCAGTCAAAAAAAATCATAGGTCTACAAACATATTTGTTATATCGGAAAGTATCAAGTTTTAATACTATCGAATGTTTGATGTTTCAGTACCTAATCTAATAATAACCTAACGAGACAAAGGAAAAATACAGTGAAAAACATTATCGGAAATTACGTTCTTATTGCTTCAAAGAAAGGGGGTACGTTGTTGTTAAGTAGACACTAATGGCGTAGGTAATGATGGGGAGGCACCTCCCCCGCCTTACCTTGATCGATCGCAATGATAAGAGCGTAGGTGAACAGATATCCAATTTCATCTACAAATAAGCAGAGCGATACACGAGGCATGGTTTGCTTGTTTATCAATGTTTTGCAAAATGATAGAATTATTAATGTAAGACAAAGACATTGAATAGAAATCGGTACAGCGCGAGCCTTTATAAAAAAATTGACGCAGCTTTGAAAATGGCGCCCAAAGCGTGGTTGGATGCAAGCGTCGTTGCTAAATAGCCTCCGCGGCCGAAGTTAACACAATGCAAAGGTGATATCGACTCTAATGGCAACGTAAACCGCTGGGAGCTATAATCGTCTGCTGCTTATCCCCTTGAAATATCCGCATGCTATAGTGGAATACCTGTTCTTTCAGAAGCCTACAAAAAAGTCCGCAGCATATCTATGCTTTCGACACGATGCCTTCAATAACTATAATAATTAAATCAAAATAATATGGTAACTTTAAAATGATAAATTTAAAATAATCCGTGTGGATACGTAAATATTTTTATCAAATTAAATACTGTAGTTAGATAAAGCATTTCATGCATAACATAATTGCCTTTTACGCTTAACTATTTAATTAGATATTTTAAAAGATATTGCAAATTTAAAATGTTGTGCGGGAGATAAAAACGAGCGGGCGCGCTTGCCACGCGCTCCACGCCTTCAGCCTGATTTAGACAATGCGAGATATATCTAGAGTACTAGCAATACATGGATGAGCAGCCAGAGTACCAAATGTAGAAGCTATGTTGACACAGCCAGAATACAGATAGCCCTTATGCTTGACTGCTTTCTTCAACTGTTTTTAATTATAGTTATTTAAATATCGAATCTTTACAAAGTATCCCGAAAGCATTGAATTGATATAAATAAGTATATCCAATAAATATCTATTAAAATAATAATATATTTGTAGACAAAATTCTAAGAAAAGAATTGTGACTTTAAATTGTACTTTGTTGTCCTTTTGACATTTAATCTAGACCTCCAGACAGTTCACAGACATTTCTCCTAAATGCCTTTGAACGACATTACAACAATTTTAGCTTTCAGCGAATGTCTAGACCTCAATCAAAATACCAATAAGTTTTAAAATAGCTGGTGAATTATAATTATCTATCGTTGATACACGTTTCAATTGCAAACTATCCCCTTTGATGTGTGTTCGAGCTTGTAGCAAAGTACAGTCGGCAAAGAATTTGAACCGGATTACAAAATGAATGATTGACATTCAGCGAGATATCAATTGAGTTTAAATGTCATGATTTATTGGATGCATCCTCTTTGAACAAAGTGTTATTACTACAAGGAAAACGTTAATAGAAATCAAATGGAGACAAGACGCTAACAACAATAACAACTGTATTCGCAGACCTCGCCAAGTTAAAAATCAACCTTAAAATCAAGTTGTTATTAACATCGATAAATTTAAAACAAATGAAATAGTTATGTTTCGTTTTCAAATATGGCTGTTAAACACTTAAGTCATACATTTACATAAATTTAAGACTTAGTTTTGAAACTTAGATAGAAAATTACCTACGTGGCAAGTTTTTAATAAAACGTACGTTATTAATAAAACTGTTTTTGATCAATTTTGGTGACTGTACATGCAGAACGCAGCAAAGCAGCGTCGGTTGTTAATTAATCCTCGCATATAGGGGTTGCTAAGGGAGGCAGAGAGGTGGACGGGCGAGGGTGGTGATCTCCACAAAGGGAGCTTTACATCGCCATCACTGCATACCTCGGATAACTAATTAGTGAATACTGCGTTTATAAACTTACTTATATACATGCGTCGCAAAACTAGAGGGGTTCTATGATGAGTCATAAAACGTATGTAGTTATTTTATATATGGTGAAAGACATTTATTTTCTCAAAAGATTGCAATAAATCACTTAGAGAGAAAATAAAATATTATTTATACATATTTTATGATAAAAATATGTTATTTAATTTTACTCAGATCTTAAAATATTTAGGAGTATAATTCCCAAATATTTTAAGACCTGAGTAAAATTAAATACCATATTACACACATATTACATTACATAATGTTCAAAAAAAAAATTCAACGTTACCCCAAAAATCAGGATAACTTTGAATGTGAGTTTTAAGGCAAATTCTGGATAGTTATGTTGTTTTCCCTGTAAATTTATTGCAGTAGACTAAAAGACTTGGTCCAAAGGACACTATTAATTCAATAAAAATAAGAGTTATAAAAATAAAACTACTTTTATAGTCCAACAAATCTAAGAAGTACCGTTTGACAGTTATGACAAATAGGATAATAGGGTTGGGAGTAAAAAAATCGATTACTACAATATCCGATTTTTATGAGATCGATTACTATAATATCCAAATTTTAAGAGATCAATTGTCATAATGAAATAATAGTTATGTTTAGGATATTTTATTTATACACTACTAGTACTAGAATCGTCATCGTCATCGTCATTTAAATTAATGACAAGTTGATTATCTATGAAATTATCAAAGTGTACGTCTCTGTCGAAGTCGTAATTTATTTTAGGGTACCTATGCATTAAGTGTATAATGCGGTCGCGCAGTAACGTGTCGTCAATTGATAATTTGAAAGTAATACATTCGATTTTTCATATATGTAATCGATTTTTTTGCAAACAAGTGTATCTGAAGAGTCACAACACTACAAGCAGTGACCTAACTACGTGACTTTGCAATGAAGTCAAAAATAGAACTATTAGAAATTATTTACTATGTAAATATGTGTTATTTTGCTTTGTTTGAAAGTTTTCAATTAAATTAGGATATTTAAAATTAAAAATTTTTAGATACAATAATAAAATCTAGAAAAATTCATGGTTTTATGACAAAGGTTGTCGAAACTGAGTATTGTACGCATGAACAAAGTTGTTTTGGTTTGAAAATGATGAAACGTCAAACGGTACTTCTTAGATTTGTTGGACTATAATATCACGAATATTGTAAAAAATATTCAAAATTACCCGAATTGACTATAAGGAGGGTAGTATGTAAAAAATATTCTTACAAATCTAACAAGTGTCATAGATGTTTAATAAGGCCTTTAACTTAGTGCCATAAGAAACAATAATGCTGATAAAGAGTAATGCTGATAATTACCTGCCGTAAAGTTTATTTATGAAAAATCTTTTTGATAGTAATAAGCTTCAATATAAACGAGTATACGAGTATTGCAGAGTAAGACCACAAAGAACGATATGGTGAGTAGCGTAAGGCCAAAGAAGAGAACACAAAGAGATATTTCTTAGGGATATCATGTTAATTTTTACTTTATTTTACATATATGATGTATGTAACATAATGTATGACGTATATGCTGTTGGTATAACTTAAAACAATAAATGAATAAATAAACAATTTTCTAGTTAACGCGAAAGCTCGAAGAGAGAACACGCACTGTAATACAATTGATAAATTACAAAAATAGCGTAAACAAAATACTAGATTAAACAATAATGTTAAGTGATCTTACCAGCGGACGTCCAACGACGACTGTGTTGAGAGGCATTTTAAAGCTAAGGTTGAACTCGGTTGAACTGACAGAAACTGCGTCGTGTATTATCAGAACAAACAAATAATTATTTATATTGTAATTTATATCATCATAACAGACGATATATGAGTATGATAAAACATTCAACCTTTCACACTCGAAGCACTAACGCATTATCGGTAAACTGTGTGATCTTTACAATGTACTAGGTACTAGACTCCGCTGTTCTTCAGCGAGTCTTGCTATGCGTTGCGATGCTGTGCTGCGTAATGCAGCGTTGGTAGTCAGTAACATGTGGGAGGGCCACAAGACGACGACGCCATTGTGAGATGTATCTAAAGCGTTCACTCAAACAATAAAGGCACGTCCATCAAGAGGGTACCTTCTACAAAAAATTAACAATAGAACACTAATACCTACTAGATTTAAATAAAACTTTACTAATAATTTTACAATTGAAATTACCACGTGGTGAAATATAAAATTTACGACGCTATATTCGGTCAATGATTTTAAACTTTCGCGACTTGTACACATATTTTAGACGACAAACGGAACTTATTTGCAACAAAATTGGATATTTCTTGTCTCCCGACATTTCGATCAAGATGCACCGGCCGTGGTCACGAGTGGACTGATGATATAAAGAAATATCTAATCATCTCGCGAATAAGTCCTGTTTGTCGTCTAGAATATTCGGTTAGTACATAAACTTGCTTGACGCATTTACAAACAACGCGGCCTTGAAACACCCCACGTTGCAAGGGTTACGAATAAGGGGAGCGAACAAAAGGCCGCAAGTATTATTTTGCAACAAGAGCTTGGCCAGACCACCCTTGTAATTAGGGGCCCACTTATAAAAGACCTGTATTTTACTGAATAATACGTATTACAAAAAACAACTCGAGCGGAAATCTGTTTAGTAATAAATGTTTTATACAAAAGGATGAGACAGCTGCGAGTTCTATAACCATGTGCCATGTTAATATTCAAATATCAGGATTATCTTGATACCATGCGTATTATTTACATTTAGTATATTTTCCCGTGGCTTCGGTTGTTTGAAAAGCGAAAATCACAGCAAAAATAGTCAACGTTCAATCTTGGACTTAAAGCTTAACCCCGTAAAGTTTGTTTTAATCTGTGCATCGGTTGAGGGTTTGTTCACATAATCAATTGTAAAGCGTAAGCATTCGTTAATCGTATGCGTGCAGTATTCGAGTCAAAGCGACGCCGCAACGCTTCGGTGGCTTGGCGTCGCGACGCTTTGCGGCGTAGCGTGGCGTCGCGACGCCGCGTCCACATTGAAGGGACGCGGCAACCACCCCAAGCAGCCGATACGTTCTCACGAACAATTTGTTTGTGGTTTTCAAACGCATACGCTGGACACGCTAGTATGCGGGTTTTCACGCGATACTACTTCTTTCACTTTTAGAATATTATTAGTATGGATAGTATTGATAATTTTAAAACATTTCAAGCCTGCTATAAATCAATATTGATAAACATTCATTAAATAAAATTTGTTTATAATAATAAATTCATGATTGGCAATTACTATTAAGTTTAGAACTTATTTTACTTTTTTTACATAGGTTATTAATGCTCAGTATTCAATACTTTATGAATAAAGATCATCACTATTATATCAGTAACCATTTCTGATATGTCCAGAGTAGCAGGAAAGTTATGTAGTATTTATAATCTTCTTCTTCTTCTTATATATAAAAATCAATTGCTGTTCGTGTTAGTCTCGCTAAAACTCGAGAACGGCTGAACGGATTTATCTCATCTTGGTATTGAATTGTTCGCGGAGGCCTAGGGAAGGTTTAAAAGGTGAGAATGAATCGAATAATTGAAATCTTTTTTTTTCCTATACAAAAATTTAGGTCTTTTATTTATCGATTGGGGCAGTACGAAGTCTGTCGGGTCAGCTAGTAAATAATAAATATTCCTCAACATTCACACAACACCATCTAGTCTCAAATTAAGTAGGTATATGAAAGTAACTTGTGTTATGAGTACTAGACAACCGATAAACATACTTATATATTTTTAAATACATACATATTATTGAAAAATTACACCCAGACACAGAACAAATGATCATGCTAATCACACAAACATTTGTCTTGGGTGGGAATCGAACCCTGGAAGAGGCCCTCATATATGTAGCTCAATACAGTTTATTTTAATTGTCAATGCAAGTCTAAGTGTCCAAGGCAAATACTTCTCTAAATTCCATTCAACACACTATGTTAATTACATTTAAAGGAATACAGTAGAAAACAGATAATTTTACTACCCTTATGTATAAACAGCCATGCTGGAAAATCAACAATTTCAATATTCACTTAACTTTATTGAATTATATCGATAGAATACCCTCATCATCATCTTCCTGCCCTTCTCCCATTTTACTTGGGGTCGGCGCAACATGTTTTTTTTTTCTCAACATGTTGCTAATAGATTTGGCTATGGTTTTATAGTCGGCCGCCTGCCTGACACTAACCCTCTTTGGGAATGCGATTGTTGGTGGTTTACCAGCCACCATTCGGGTGACCCAACGTATTTGGTACAGTGCACTAGGTCTTAAGGTCCATTAGTCGCCTTTTACGACACCCAGTGGAGGATATGGGGTGGCGCTATTCTTTATATCCGGACACCACACAGAAAAATTTTTTTTTCTTAAGTCCTTTGCGCGATAATTTGCGAAATAGACAATCTGCGAAAGATATATTCTGCGAGAGAGACGTTTTGCGCAAGAGACATTCCGCGAAAGAGACGTTTTTCTACCTTGGGACATTTTGAGAAAGAGACGTTTTGCGCATATACCTTTTAAATGGTAATAACTTGCTTTCAAATGACTTCCATACATTCGCTGATCATGTTAAGAAATCATCGGTATTTATCATGTATGTTACATATAAAACATCTATTAGCTTAAGATAAAATAATTCTTAATGGTCAACCATACACAAAAAACTCAATGACTGTCTTAAAACCCTAATAATATAGTAAGCCTTTGTATATCAATGTTACCATGCTGGATACCAGACAAAGGAAGTTTTAAAACGAAGCACAGATGTGATTTTAATACATTTTTAAATAATGCCTAGAACCGGTCCGCAACGCTATGCTTGACCCGTTGTGTGCAGCACAGGGTGTGGTCAATCGATACTCCGAGCTGGCACCAGGAGGGTGGCTGCTTTTGTGAACACTATGTACTTATTTAAAGGGGGAATACAAAGCTCTAAAGGATTAATATAACACCTGGCTAGGGTCCACACAATTATACCTATTTGAAATTGCAACAATGATTCGCAAAAGCTAGGGTCCTTTTGAATACGCACATTATTAAAAAGCAGTACCTATACTGGATGAATGAGCAGTATTATTAAGTAGTTGAGATTATTATCAAATCTTACATTGAAATGCTAAACTATAGAATATCTGTTAACATTTAATTTTAATCCCAGAAGCAATCTATTGAATAAAACTGTTGTATCTCAAATTTCCTGCTTGAAATGTCAGTCAAAGCAAACAAAACAAGCATTGTGCTGGGCTTTTTATCAAAGAAGTTAATCATGGTATTTTCTTAAAACCCAATAGTATGACTATTAGTTCTCAAGAAAATACCATGATACCTCCAGTAAGAGGGTAAAGCGGGGTCCAAGCAACACAATCTTTGTTTCTACAAACATGTTTGCACAAATATGTTTGTACAAACATGTTTGTGCAAGCGAGCTTTGTGGTGTGTGGACCCAGCATACGACTAAATAAATGGCGCTGTATTTTAGAAATCGAACGTTGGTTGTTACGTAAATCATAATTTTATGTCCTAAGCCCTGTTTTACGGCAAAAATATTCAAATATTTAGATGCAAAGACTCTAAAATCTCTCCAGTTCGCCGGTGTTAAAGTTAAAAAGTACACGCTTAGATCCAACAGCAGTTTGGATACGTGCTGTGCTTCATTTGTAACAAAAATTTTGTTGATCTTTGCGCTCAGCAAAAAGCATGGAAAAAAACATAACATGTTTCGATAAACAAAGAAACAATAATTTCGCAAAGTAACCTTTAAAAACTAAGGACGCCGGTTATTTTTACGTTGTAATTACGCTTAACATAACGTATATTTACAGTTCTTTGCAGTAATTTGGGATAACTTCGTTCAGATTTAACCAAAAAACTATTGGTAAGCAATATGGCAGAAGCGTCTAAACAAAGCCGGCAGTTGCAAACACAATCATAATAAATCACAAAAATGGCACCTCGGATAGAAACAGAATATAAATTTTATCAAATAATCTATACTCACGGTCTCATCTTCTCCTTTATTTTTGAAGAATTTCATCAACACGATTCACAAGCACAACACCATGGATATAAACGATTTTCAACTTTGTTGCTTCAAACTTTTGTGGGGGACAGGAAGCAAGCAACAACATAAGTTTTAAGTTTTTTCTTTTTTTTAATAAGTTCAAGAGCGCGAATAGGTGGCTGACATGGATGTCAATCGATTAATAGAAATTAGTTAATCTGTGGTTCATTTCGTAGTCCTTTTTCTAATGTTACCAATTTTAAGCAGAATATTTGGAATCAAATACGTATTCGAGTTCTTTTTATTATGATTTTCAAACATGTGACTTCTAAACTTTCCACAGTGACGTAAATAGTTAATATTCTTGCTTTATGCTTACTTAATATGTAATATATTTTCGTCAAAATCTTTTTGCTCCATGACTCTGAATTTGCAAATATTTGGAAGAAGATAATGCCAGGCCACTCAACATTTATCTTTAAATTTAAATTTGACTGTCTTTTAATTTCGAGGTTTCAAATATTGAAGTTTAATCTTAGTTTAATACATGTTAGTGGAAATTGATATGCCTCTATTACATCAGTTACTAGTATATTACTCTTTGTTATAAAACCCCAATTATAACTATTTCGCATCCAAACTCGCTACTAATGCCATCTAGCTCAAAAAGCCAAACTATGAACTAAATGAAATCCACTTAACGCCAGAGGAGGGCGCCTTCTCAAGTTAATAATTTACTGGAGATATCAATTTCTGTCCTATCTTTGGAACCTAGAAACATTGTATTTTTATTTGGAATCATTATAAGTTATAAACCTTCTTTAAATTGTATGGAGTTCAAATTTCATTCAAACCTAGTCGATTAAATTTTCGCTTCACTAATAATATCACCCATTCCTATTGATAGTATAACACAATTAATAAACAAATAATTAACTTTACACCTATCTGCTTTTTACAGTAAACTCATATTCCCAAACTTAGCATTGTGTTTAAGTCTTATATTCATAAAAGTTCAGGTTTGTAGTAGATTTTAATTTGTTATAAACTTCGCAGACTGACATAAATTTGACTTTTAAAATACTATTCTGGGAAAACTAGGAAAATAAACGAGTACCAGACCCATTAAAAAAAAAGACTCTTTTAATAACATAAGCTTTGTGGTTTGAGACCCTGGCATGTTACTCTTTAATCGTCCATGTCAAATACCTACTTCACGAATTTGGACTAAATACTTTACATTTATAATGAAGGAATAATCCCTATTCGGAACAGCCCTCAGGAAAGGAACTTAAAGAATGAAACTGGATAAGCACCCTTCCCATGCGAATTCTAAAGATGACGCGTGTAATTTCCTAAAAAGAATCATTTGCTTTGTTTGACAAAGCCCTTTGAAGATAATTGTAAAACTGCTATCTCCTTATTTTGAAGGTCATTTTATTTGATTGATAATTATGAAATATACAAACGATGCAATCGTGTTAGTAAGTTGAGGTTATTTTACAAACTAATAGTAACTCTATTTTGTCTATGACCATTTGAATGTTGCGAGACAGCCAAACCGCCTCACGTAACGTAAAAAATAACATCAGTAGCGATGGTCGCGGTAGAAGGGGAGTGTTTTTAATTTCTAGTGATTTTCAGGTCAGTATAGTTGTAATGTACCACTGTTTGTAAAAATCGTGTATTATTTTAACAATACAGTATGTGCGCAAGATACCCCACGAGTGTAACGACAATTTGATAACGATGGACAGTTTATATTTATTTCTAATCGGATTTTTTAGAAATAAAGTGTCGACTACTTTATACGAATTACTCATTTGAAGACAATAATTAAGGTAAGGAAGTTTTCATTATCTTAGCGATGTGGGTGGGAGATCAAGTTGATTCTGTTTAAGCCGATAAGCGTACATTGTTTAGCGTTGTAGCTATTTAGTTTTTTCTAATTTTACTCTACGCGTACGTTCACCTATCGTGTGTAACACTTTCTGAACTCGGTTTCGGTTGTCCTGAATACGAATTTAGACACTTAATACTGGTTATTTCTCTTGTCGTTCATGTTTATAACAAAGTTTAACTTATAATTCTCGTCTATTTTCTTTTCATAGCGACTGTTTTGATACTTTTCGTTGTTGTGCCAGACTCGTAAAACTTATTGAGACTGTTAGTGAAACTTGATTAGATATTTATTGTTAATATCTAATTTATATCAAGAATTTGACTGGAAACAAGTAATTTATTAATTGTTTGGTATGTGGATAGTATTTCTTCTTAGGTTGTCAAAGTAATCTCGTACGATTTGTTATTACTGTATTGACGTAATCTAACTGAACCAAACAAAAAGTAATAAGTATAGAATACACTTTGAAAGAAGTTACAAAATTATGTAAAGTCCACACAAAGTTTAAAAGTATTTAAATATGGTCTACAAAGTCTTGTTTACATTGCCCTTCTTGTGATTTAACCTCTCATAAGAATAAAAGAAAACCCATACAGTAATTTGTATGCTGTTGAAGCAAAGCTTTCTATCTGTAATATCAGTATTCCAAATGTTTTTCTAGACAAATATTAAACCTGAGGAATTTTGCAACATTACCTTACAAAGTACACAAAAGTAAACAAGAGAAAAATTAACTGTAGAACAATTCTTTTCATAAATAGTAACTTTTAATATCAACTTCAAGTAACTTTTATTGTTACTTACCCTTAAATAATATTGTAAAAATTTTAAAGAAAATTTTCAAGTTTTTTTACCTCTCTGCATGAAAGAGTGATATTTGTGTCTCTTAAATCTAACTAATAATCATAGTTATAGTACTTTAGTACTGTAACAATGATTATATTTGTTTTGTTGATTCATAATTAAAATAATTGTGTAATAAATAGATATACATGTATACCAAGAGAAAAATCTGACGATCATTCCTTTTCCTTGACAATTTAATCCCCCCTTTTTGACCCTATTAATGAATAGATAGCAAAGTGAAAAGACAAATGTACCTCGGTTTATAGAGACCTTTGTGTGATACACTCCGGCCAAATAATGAGGGACAAGAAACTCAAGCCCCCTCTTCAATACCTTTGAATTTAATGTAGAATAACTTAAAATTACTTACAAACTTATCTATGTCTAGTCTGGTCACAATTTAAACTTAAAATTTGTGCTGAAATCGATTGTGAGCAGTGTTGAATGATAATTTTTTTTAGGATTTATTTTTTATAAGTTTGACTTTGAAATTTACTACACAACATGAACTGGCCTCTTATTAATGACAGGTACAATTATATAGACTGTTCTAGAAGTTAGCTGGTCATCAATTTACATAGATTACTTGAACCACGACACCAGGCAACACCGCCGCTGCCAGAAACGTTAATAAGCTTCAGCTTAATTAATCAATGTGTGCCTGGAGTAAAGCATTTGATGCTGCCTACAGTCTAGCTGTTTTATCAATTTCGTCACTTGTATAATGTTCCCAGAGTTAATCATGTACTTGTAACTATAACTGATCACAGTAGCAACAGTTAAATAGGCCCTGTGCACTATTGTCTGTCATGTCACTATGAATATGGCATGTTGGACAATTTACTTGTCACGTAGTGCGACTGGTGGTCAGTCGGTGAAATTATAATTATACTGCATCAAGCAGACCGTGCATAGCGGTTCTTCTATAGTTATTTCCTGTGATAGCTAATGTATTTACATTCTGTGTAGCATTTAGTGATAGTATGAAAGTAGGAATGGGCAGAAAAGTTTGATTCTAAATGGAAAAAAAAACAACTTAATTGTATAAGATTTTTCTTTACATTTGTCAACAGTACTGCCTTATTGGACGAAATACGTTATTTATTTAGAACAATTGCCTACCTATTTACTGTACATCTGCATTTCAAACAATACTTTTTAATGTTTGTTACCATTATTATGTAAACATTATAATGTAGAATTGGATTTCTCTTACAAACATAGTTGCCTTATTGTTTATTTACCTATTTCACTTTGAAGATTGCAGCAACAGTATTGTCGCGAGATTCAATCTAATCTAACATAAGAAAAGAAATGTTTTACAGCTAAAAAAACCTATTATAATATTCAATTCAGATAGTTATAGTTACTTTTGTTTTTAACAATTGTTTATTAAAAAATTACAAAATAGTAGTCTTTCACCAAATTAAGTACCTACCTAGCTTACTATAAAAATCTTCTTACACCTAACAATTAACTGTTTAAATATTCATGGAAACTGTAATGGTTTCTCTGTCTGTTTATTTACAGTTTAATCTTCAAAATTGCTTAATATTTGAATTAGATATTACTTAAACAAATGGCTTCCTAGGCAATGATGATATTAGGTAAAATATCAGATATATTCTCCTTTTTTCTTAAAGAGATTCTCCACTACTGGAGGTTGGGTGTCAGCTCTACACACCGCTCTCTATCTCTGGCGAGACAAAAGAGTTCTACAATTTGTTTTGCTTCTTTGTTTGGTTTGCTGTTTTAAGCTTTTGCGGCTAATTGTTATATTAGCCACCAGATGACTCACAAGTCCCTAAAACGTGACACAATACGGTGAACTAATTTGAACTCTCGTGCAATAAACTCTGTAATACCTCGGTAGCTTAGTTAGTAATAGGGTACTAGCGCGCCTAGACAAGACTCGCAGGTTCGATTCCTGTTTTTGGTTTGCACTTTTTCAGCACCACAGCAGTTTCTTAGCATTATAAATAATTAATATGATTATTTTTGATTGAGAAAGCATTCTTACTCCACTTGTCTTTACTCATATTTGCGAAGACTTATTAGCAAACAACGTACAGGTGCATATGATACGCGCGCTAAGAGGTCGCGGCTAACATATCGCTCTCAATACACGCGGGGCCTGGCAGGGCGCCAACTGTGACCCGTCCACAGTTCACGATGCTTTTAAGTAAAGGTGGAGAATTACTGGTCTCACGTATGCTACGTATGCAACGTATGCATTGCGTGATGGTGTCTTTATTCATGATTTTATACGAAATTCTAAAGAAAAATATGTAAGACAGGGATAAATTGATCCCGCCTAAGCAACACATTTTGAAATTGAGAATTTGTATGTAAAACTAATCAATAAAAATACGCGTGTTACATGCAAGTAATATAAACGTTGCTTTAAACATTTTATATAAAACCAAAAGTACAGATGTAGCTGTATGTTGCTCTTTAGTATACTTTTTTATATTTAATTGTATTTTTTTTGCATACGTCGCGTGATTGGCGTCATTCAGTCTATAGCTTAAGTTTATTCCATGGTTTAGCTATAAAATAAAATAAAGGAGTCCAGACATCGTATTGCGTTGCAAACGTTGCATACTTGGATACAGTTTGTCTCTACCTTAATACACACCAAACACTATTGTTTCTATATTTGATAAGTTCATTGTACGGTAGACTGACTTAACACTATGCAGGTTAGGAAAATGAACTCTATTGCTTTGACAATAAGGCTGACTAAATACGGAGTCTTTAAAGTTTTAACTGCTTTTCTGTAATTGCTTGACGTGCGGGTACGCTTCCTGTATAGGACCAATATAAGGGTTGCTCCCGATCTTTTCGCAAATATCTTCAAAATTATCAAAGTGACATTTAAAAGCGAATATTTTTGGGTATGAGTTTGAAATGTCTTGATATTTAAATGGCTACTGTATGGAGAAGCTGTTAAGATCCTGGGTTAACTCATAGGTGACGTTTTATTTGCAGATAACTTAAATTATATAACCTAATGTAGGGAATAAAAGTCTTTTCCTGGTCCACCACTATGTGATTGTGAAAGTTACTCGATATTCATACACAAGGGTCTGTGATTTACAAACTATCCCAACTATCTATAATCTGTTGTGTTAAAAGTACTGAAGACAGTTGTGATTGGCCGACCATAACACTTTAAACCAATCACAACATTTTGACAATGGATTAACAAATAGTGTGATAATCAGTGTTCGAGAAACCGGCTTTAGGCCATTTCTCTCGTCGAGCAGTCGTTGAAGTGTAATCTCTGACATCTAATATTTCACTCCGCAAAAAGGCAAATAATCGATTAATAAATGTCCTGTTAAAAAATTACGACGACGTTGGCTCACTCAGTCGTTTCTCTGCCAAAGATCTTCGATCTATTTCTGAACCAATCAATCGAATTATTCTTTGTTAAGATCTATTCTTATATTAATTGTGGATTTCTTTATGAGAAGACAAACATCAAGAAATAATTATTTTAAGAATATAGTAAAACGACAGTTTTAACAGCTAAGGAAAACCGTATGATGGATATAAAGTTCTCGTGGTATAAGAAGAGTGTGTCATGGTTATGCTAGACTCGTATCACCTTGTCGCGGTAGTTTGCGAAAGCGTTCCCGCCTGGCCCCTGGCGAAAGGGAACATTGAAGCACTCCGGTGGTTTTAGCCGGTAGGAGTCCGGCATACCCCTCCGTCTCTTCCCCACGGCGGAGGAAGTCCATGAAGGATTTCCACCGGATACAAAAAAAAAGAATCGTATCACCTAAAATCACCAGAAGATGTACTCTTCGTTATCTGATTATCTTTTCTAATATCTTGATCATACAAAAATCTATCCGAAACACAATATTAATAAATTTTATTTCCAAATTCTTCACATCTAAAAATAAATCCACTAACTATAAACAATCTATTTGAAAACAAACTAACAAAAATACATCTAGATTATTTTTTGAACAAGAGTTCGATAATCGGGGCCGATGAGTCGATCGGTCGTGACGTCGGGTGTCTGTTTAGCATTACGTTCATTACGGAGTGCTCAATACTGCTCAATGCTGGTGGTAGGATCGGCTCAAGGGCGTCCGACGCAGGTTGGTGAAGGCCACCGCGACTGCTGGCTCGCTCGATCCCTAAAGGCTGGTTTAGACGCTGCGGGATATACATTGCCGTACCTTGCCTGTTAGTAGTAACAGTAACATTTCTACCAACGCTATTGTTGACGAATCGCTCAAACAGAATCAGAACTACATTCAAAGCAAAAATAAGTTCTGATTCTGTCAAGACAATGTCACGTCATTTGTCGAAAAGGAACGTCAATCCCATAATTTTGAAGTTTTAACTTCTATTTTTTTTCCTAGGCCCTAGTGTCTGACTTCTGGATAAAGGGCTACTCGCTAAGTCCTTTCACTCTTCATTGGTTGACTATATTCTAATGCGATGTAGTGTTATTTAAGGTCTCTACAAATCGGTCGCCTTTGTATCGCAACTATACGATATTTCCCGCATTGTATAAATGAGCCTTAATGGAATGCTACCTGTTGAGCTGTTGAGTTTCAGACGAGATTGTCACGCGAGCGTGTTTGTTTACCATACTTTTGTGTTTGTAAATTGATAAATTTCTTTAAAATCGATCCATTGTTTGTCCATCAACTTACTACAAACATTTACGACTAGACAGTTGCTGCATTTTTGAGATTTTTTGCAATATTTTGTTAGATGTTTTGTCATAAAAATAAGTTTATCCAATTTGTAGCGTTGTTTTATACTGGAAACTAACTAAATATTATTCTACGCAATACTACGTTTTATAATCAAGATAATGCCAAAATAAATCTGCAAAAACGGGCACTAAACAAATGAAACAACAAGGCCAAGTTCGCCTATAAAATTACACAAATCGACTCATGTAAAAAGACCCGAGGGATCTACCTGCGTAGTCAAATTATGAACGAAATTGTTGGTATGACATCGGGGGCCAGTTATGTATATAGCTATAGCGTATTCACCGGCGTATGATTTTACTGCTGTATTCATAATGTTATCATTACCGTAAGAGTACTTATATTTCGTTAATTCTCATCTCAAAGCTCATTTTACCTGCGTTTGACATATAAGTCTATAAGTCGACGCCAAATTTGGGAAACCCACATAATAGTGTTTCGATAAGTTGACATATAGAGTCCATTAATATCTAGTTATGCTAAACACGCTTGCTTTGAATCCGGTGCTCGCGTCGCTACAAATATGTCCGTTACCGTAGTTATTATTAAGACATTTGTCATGAATACAAGCAAGTTTCGATTCAAAACGTTGTACAGTATTGTTAAAATTTCTATGGATTAATTTATTCCTTTCAATCCTTACACAATAACGGTTTCTTTAATATACTGCCGTACAAGGGGTTACACAAGTCCTTGATACGCGAGAATAATTCTTTAAACACGTGTGTCTACGAATCTCTATGGGGTTGTATTCCGGTAGCCGTTTGACGGTTTAAGTTCGTAGAAGTTACGTCATATAAGAAGGGCTCGTATATTATACTTAATATTAAGTTGAAGAAAATATGGAGTCGTTATGTATCTATATCGGTATTAAACATTCACATAACGACGTGACATGCCTTATAAAATGAGACATAAGTGGTATGCAGCCATATTTATGACTGTATCTTATTAATAACTCCATAGAATCACCGGTGTGATTACAAAATTAACATATCCATGGATATAGCTATATGTTATATTGTTGTTATTTTACCATTAGTATATTAAATTGCGTACTTTGAATGGAATTGAATTACATTTTTGCTTTGTAATGTTAAGTAACGTACAATTTTATTAATATTGTAAATTAATGGCAAGTTGTTAAAATTCTTGTTTACTTACTTGTTAAAAGGTTATGGATTAATATATACCTAACTGGCTACCCGCCTTAGCTTCATACTGGTGCAAATCTGATACATTGTACATGTATAAACCTTCCTCTTGAATAATAATAATTATTAAAAATAACCTCAATAAAATCGATTACGTAGTTTCAAAGATCGAAGCATACGTAAGGACGTACTGACGCGCGGATCGTCATAGTTTTATACTAGCAATGATTATGTTTAAAATTGGTATACAGTATTTTAAGTCCGACATTTAGTTCCCATAATCGACATAGACAGGATTGCCGATGCAAAAAAGATCTTTTTTTCTAACATTTAATCTACGTTTTTTGTAAACCAGAGATTAGTGTGTTCTTCAAGTTTTAACTTTTGTGCATTGCTAAGTAGGTGCTAATGCTCGATCCCCTTTCTCAGACGTCTTTGACCACCCGTGAGACGGATACTGACTAACGGGTGTTATTTATTCTAAGTGTGTATGTAGATATAGCGAAGCTCAAGTGTCGCATCGTGCAAGGGTTCTCAGACTCTTCAGTAGATTGCAGATTTCCTCTCAATTGAACTCACTCGCTCGAGGATATGTTTGTCAACTTAACAAGAAGATTGCTGACACACTTTCTGTTTTGAAGACTTGATTAAATCAATCTGTAAGCCTGGGAAGCGTGGGGACTTTTATAGAGAAGCTGCTAAGAAAAGCTACTTACCGATTTGTTTTAACCAAATCTACGGGCATATTTTGAATTTCGGTCTTGTGCATAGAAATAAATATTTCTCTCTTTAAAAACCTGCCAATTGTCAGGTTTAATATAAATACTATCAGATGTGTTAGTTCCTTGCTTTCTTGAAGAAAATTGTTTTTTCCTATGCACAGAAAGGACATTTAGAATCTGACCGAGGTCTCTTATTGTCTGTACATGTCATTACGAAAGTTATGATGAAAAAAATGTCTTTAATTCCCGGAAATTGAATGTCAGCAGCGAGGCATGTTATTACACATTGAGTGTATTATCCGCATATGGACCTAGCCGGCTTCCTTGTAATAATGCCACTGAATGAATGTGTTCTTTGTATTGTACGTAACTGTGTGGTACCAGTAGGACGGAACATTTTTATCGTGCTTTACATCTTAGGCAAAGTGTAATAAAGTACTGTCTTTGTTTGTATGTATGTGGAATATTTGCTTTTATTAAGCGCGGGTCACACTGCCAACTCCGACCGTGGAAACTATGAAGAAATGTTGAATTATTTGAATCTATAGTAAACGGTATAAGGTATAAACATTTTCAAAATTGTATATGTAAAACAAGAATAAAGGACAGACCGATTCGATTTTTTTTTAGTAGTTATGGCAATATGGGTATCAAATCAAAGCTGATGCAATCATTATTTCAGAATTATATATGTTTCATATCAATTTCATATTATTTGTACAAGTTTTTTTTTGTATTCGTTATGATTTTTTGCCTTCAAGTTATTTGTTACGATCATGTAAGATCACACCGAAATCTACAGGGATACGATAATTCTTTAGGTTGCTAGTTGGTGGTATGGCCTGCGCTTTACGGTCGATTGCTTCCACTACTATACGAGCCCTTGAAAACGTCATAATTTCGTAAAATCGATAATTGGCATTAGGCCAGCGGCTTAGTTCGGATTCCGAGCCGCACAAGTTACTGTGAACGATGTGTGCTTTCCAACTAAGGAATATTGATTGTAGGTATTGTAGTAATACTGACTTAGGACTTGAATTATTAATTCATATAGAACCTAGACTGCGAATCCATAATTTCTCTTGATGTTTTCGATCAGTTGTGTGCCAGACTGACTATTATAATTTTCTCGCTCATACGCGCTCGCTTCACCCTTGTAATTTGTTTTTCAAACAGAATAAACTAACCAAAAATTTTTATTCTACCTTATTCAGTGTAATAAAATTCGTTAACACTTACTTAGGTAGGTAAGTACTAGACACTTCCTAAAATTCATTTACGAAAGGCAAGACAACGTTTATATTCGTGTCATACAATTTAGATCTCGCCTGCTTTAAGGTTTATACGAATATTATTCCGGTAATGAACCACTTCACGTCACCGACAAGACTTAAACGGAATTCACAAATTCTAATAATGTAGTCCACGACCTACGTTCACTAATGCGACTACCTGAAGGCCTACCACCTATTAAAGTAAGCCTGTTGTTATTGTAGAAGCAGGACAGTGCTCTATACGTTGTAGAACGGCGTCTCTCTTCCACGTCTTAATTTAAGAGGTGATTGTAAGCCACCTGTTTCTTCGGCGGCACTACAAGAATATTAAACGTTTGCTCTACAAAGAAAGTATTATCTAGCGTATTGTAATTCCATCGGGATCCCGACACGCTTTACTTTCTTTGCCCTTGGCTTTCGGAACTTGAATATAGTTACACGCGTCGCCGCGTTTCTGTCGCTAATAGTGGAAAGACATTACTTGTTCGAATTTATGGTTTTCTAGAAATGCTCCATAATTCTATATTGTATTGTTCATACAAATAATATCGATGCGAAAGTAACACTGTCTTTTTGTTACGCTTTCACGGTGAAATCAAGTAGATACTTAACCACCCATAATAATAACTATTTTCATTTGATATTTATAAACTAACTTTGGTTGCTTTAGTTCCTACCACCGCTCGCTTACGTAATTATACCAATTCTAACACTAATTTGTCAAAACCTCTGTATACCTTATTAAAAAAGACAGGTATTACCACTTACCGGGCCTAATTTTGACACAATGTATGACTTTTGTTATAATAACCTACATTAAAGCGAGCGGACATGGAGTCAAAACCCAGTGTAACCTATATATCTTGATTAAAGCTCTTAACTCGCTGTTAAAAGTAACTGTCTCAGTACAATTATGATTTGGCTCGCAACGTGACCCGGTTGGCGCGCTGGCCCTAACTGGGATTAATCATTACTCGCTCACTCCCGTTGTGTAATAAGACTGATGACTGCATTTTTTCTTAATGTCTCAGATTAATAAAGTAATTGCGACGGTTTTTTTCTTCGCCAAAAACTCATGTGGATATACTCACGCGTATTTATCGGGATAGCCCGACTAATTTCGGACCCAACCGGAGTCCTTAATCATGAGCTGTCGCGGCGGCTCATGCGGATATTTTGTTTCAATACAGGATGACGTCAGATTTAAGTACATTCGTGACGTTATTAACCCCGCCTCCTGAATGTTGATTCACCATGATTTACTTAAGTATTCTCCAAAGTAATACAATATCTTTGTTAAGTATTTTTTTTGACGAATTAAATTGATTTCACTTTTTATACTCAGTGTTTTCAATTTCTAGACTTTTTTTAACCATTTATAAAATTTGTGATATTTTTAATAGAAAAAAACGCGACACAATTAGTTCCCCGTTTAATTACTGTCACGCAACAGAGATCGGTCAAACTTACATAGAGCTAAAACCAACACACAAATATTTGCTTATTCAAGTGAAAATATAAGATCAGTTCTTCGAAAGCTCATCAAGCCATGTCGGTGGTGTTTTGTTTTGCAAACCTTGATCACGTAACGTGAGACTAGCGGTGAAGGGGTATACGGGGTTGTCTTACATGTCAAGTGAACGATTTGGACGCGGTCGAGGCATTAGTGTAATTCATACGTTATTCGGTATGCTTATTAGTTAGTTCCCGAGAGATACTTCAGAATGGAATCGGATTATTTTCTTTTATGTTTGCTTAATAATTACACAATAGCCTAATTTTCAATTTCTTGATTGCGAATCTCATATTGAGAGCTCTGATGCGTTGTAACACTATCGGTCAACCAATCACAGTCGTTATCAGTTAATTTGACAATAGTTTCAATTGATCAGTCTTTGAAAATGCTGGGTAATATTAGTTATGCAGTCAGCTACCTGATAGAAATTTCTTATCAAATCCGATCTTATCGTTTTAAAGATGATCCGGAACGGACAGACACTTTCCTTGTAACGTAATGTAATTACAATTCTAATTAATAAATAATAGCGGAAAATGTATAAAACGTATCGAATAGATAGGTGTTAATGCCAGCCTGTCGAACCTCGATAGAGGAAGTTTCGTAACATGTAATTACATTTACGTTCCCTCATAACACGAGAAGCGTTGCATAAGGAAATGTGAGGAATGTACGGGCGCTGAAGAAACGCCGGCGCGCGGCGGGCGAGACGCGCTCAGCAACAGACGGCAACACAAACGTTTTACTTGACTAATTACTTTCATAATTTTGACATTTTAATTAGGTACCTATTGTATTTTCTGAAAACTGATAAGTCACCTTTAATACAAATAAAACTAAATTGAAATTACTGCATCCGTTTGGGAGTTATGATGCCACAGACAGATAGACTGACACACAGACAGACACACAATTCAAACTTATAAAACCCCTCTTTTTTGCGTCGGGGGTTAAAAAGGTAAAATACGGAGAGTTATACGATAAAAAATGGTAGGTATGAGAGTACATGTACTTTCGTGTTTATTCTTATTTCTTTGTAATTTTTTGATGGTTTCATTAGAGCACGTTTTTCGCGTGCTTGCTATTTTGTTTTTGACCTCGTGACTGAGGGAGGTGTGGAGGGTCCACGTGCCATACGCCATACTGCCAAAAAACGTGAACGAAATATATTTTTTATTTTTTATCGACATTTCCTTGTTGATAACTTTTTGTAAATTTTCTTTTTCTTCGAATCGTTTTTTAAGGTCTCCTTACAATTGCGAAAGGTTTGTATAAAGTTGGTTACATTTGGATAATTTGCGTAGGGTGCTGAGATTTGCAACATAAATTATTCGGTTGAATCAGAATGTTTTACTGGTTTGAAATATAGGTATGTTTAATACTATATTGGACATACATCTAGTATTAAATGAAGGATTATAACACAACATGCGGACTTATATAAAATTTACCTAGTCATTCCCTTAATGACTAAAAGTTAGTCTGAATGTGAATTGATTTTGGATAATATGAATGATTTAGTATTAGTCAAGTCCCATACCGTACGATTTCAGACTACAAATTGCGAGCCTATGTACGGATACAAACTTCTATGTTTATGGCTATAGTAATTTAAAGTAGTAGGAAATAATTTCTTGGGCGTTCGCCAAGAACACGCTTATGATTTTATATAGCTTTTGCATACGATTCCGTAGGGATTTAGATCACCTGATTGCGGAAACTATAACTCATAGCACAAGGTCCCGTTTTGATTGCGAATAAGTTTGTGTTGCTATTGTACACATACTTTATTTTTAGAATTCTTGTAATGTACAAAGGTCATTAATCCTTTTGTAAAATACTAGTTGTGCTGCGACTAATATTTTCGTGAGGTCAGAATCGGTTTTTGTATCTAATTTTATCAAATACGTGTGAATAGAAAATTATTTTCAATATAACAAACGGACACTTCTAAACAATTTGAGGCATTAAAATTTGACATCGTAAATTATAGGATTATTTCTGTAAAATTTGAAGAGCAATAATCGTGCACAATTTATTGTGTCCGTTCGCAATATCCGTAAGACCGCGAATAGTGATTAAACGGAGCACGTGGGTCAGAACGATGCCGGCGCGAAAATAGTGTGAATCACTCCGCCACTCACAACCTCATCCGCGAACTCTATTTTGAGATGGCGAAACATAAATATTTATATTTAGCCTCCACAATAATATATTGTGTCTAACATTTTAAAAATATTTTTGTTTGTAATCACTTTGTATTTAGCACGATGACTTGTGGTCGCTCTTGCGCTATTTGATGCGCTTCAGCATCTAGACATTTGCCAAATTTTTCGGGAATGGTTCATTGAATTTAGAGGAATGTACTCTTAATGTTTATGTTATTAAATTGTGTGTGAATAAGTCGTTAATGTGGTGAATGTCGCCGCGGCCTAGCAGTTCAATGGCCGGGTTCGTTAGGATGTGGATGCATGTTCGGAAAGCGTTGTGTATGTATGTACTTTCTTAATTATTCTGTAAGACGGTCTGAAAATTGATGAAGTTGATGTGTGTATATAAATTGGCTGGCTTAATTGGACAAGGTGAGAGGGCTAGAACCTGATATCGAGATACTATTTCAGTCAATGATAGTCGTATATCACTTTTGCTATTCGCACACTTCTGCATACTTCATGCTTTTATTATAACAGGACAACTTACACAGTGCCTACAATCGAATCGTTCAGATGGTTTTGTAGACTAATGTAAATATGGAAATGTATTTAAAAATACCAACAAACCGGTATTTATGTATATAATTTAATCTAGAATACTTTTTGATGTAGATAACTTGATTAATTTACTTCATCTCTTTTAAACAGCAACCGTCTTAATTAAAGTACGTAATAAGGCTTCTTTTTTTCATTTAAGAAAACCTTGAGTCATCATCTAATCGCTTTAATTTGCGTTAATTAGAAACTCTTAATAGAAAGTAATTACAATTTGAATAAGTGAATTATAAAGCGTCACTAACAGTAATAGCCGCGAAAATAGCCTCTTTGAATTCTCTGAATTCATCTTTTAAAAGTAATTAACGGAATTCTGAAAGAACTAATTAAGTATTATGTCAATTTTATATTATTTTTTGGTATATTTGTACAGTCACGAGCAAAAACATGTACCTATACGCTAATCAACAATTGAAGCTTAAGTCCTAGTCAAAAGATTTATGAAATCCCGCAATTTTATTTCGTGATATTTTCTTTCAATTAATAATTTTATGTTTAGCTTACAATATCAGGAAATATACCATAACAGCTTCAGAAATTTCATATAAGAAATCTTCTGCAACTGTTTGGTCGTGTAGGTGCATGTTTTTGCGCGTGACTTTTGTCTACTATCTGCCCTTAGTTCCATGTGTAATTAATTGTATCTTAGTAGTTTTCATTGTCACCCGTACTTTTTCAGCGAGTTATATATAGGTTAAGATTTTTAGGAAGCCGGATGCTAATGTTTTTGCAGCTAAAACCGACATTAGCGCGGGCGAAGTCGCGAACTACTGTTAGTTGAGTATATTTTATCGCCATATTATATGAGATACGCGGGTGAAACCGCGTGTCATTAAATAATATGAAACGATGATTCCTCGTAATAATTATTTATGTGTAAATGTTTATTAATGAAATTACTAGAACCGACACTTAATGATCACTTATACTGAGTCGTGAAGAGATAATACGCGTAGTATTCTGTAGTGCATGTGTCATTGATGACTTATTAGAAAGAAGAGGCTGCACTTAACGAAGTATATCTACTTAGCAATTATCTATTTATATTTAATTAATAATTAAATAATAAACACATTTTATCACGGTTAAACACGTAGATGACTACTGTACGTTCTCTAAGTCGACTTAAAAAAAAAAACAATATCAATGCTGCCACAGTATACGAATACTATTAACTCTTAAATAGAGAGAACTGAAAGAAACAGCTAAGTAAAAGTGCAATACGAATATCGACATGTTTTATCCCATTTGTAAGTAGTCGTGACGTCATGCGATATTTCAAACTAATTTATCTGCATCAAATTAGTGTCGATAAATCAACGTAATAAAACTCCTATTATTTTCTATTCCAACCGCGACTTTACCGCGCACAACACGTACCGTGTGTTTCCACGCTAATCCGATCGCTCGCTGAAAAGTAAAACGTGTGAATAATCACCTGAAAAACATTACCCACCGTTTCGCTGCGCAGTCGGGTAAAAAGAAACGAGTCACTTTCTATTTGAATGTTATAACACAACGGCCTAGACGGCGACAAATCACATTTTTCTTTTTCATAAATCTCTGGCTGGATACAGACTGCCTTTGCGTAGGCCTTGACCACAGTCTAAATATATTATTCTTGACCTTATAAAAAGTTAGGTTCGCAACACATTAATTGTTCTCACGTTATTATATAAATTGGAACTTAACGAAAGGTCATTGACTTTAGACTAATTAAGTATGACTTCGCATTTGTGGAGATTCTTGTTTAAACTTTTACACCTGTTTTTAAAATCGTTTTTTTTTACCTTAAAATGTCTAGTTTCGTCAACATTTCACTTGAAACGACGATTTTTAATTCATTGACTCGCGTGAATTCGAATAGCTTAGAACAAGAGTTTGTTCCATTTATATGATGATACGTGACGTCATCAAATTACAAGTATTACTCATCAACAGGTGTCGCGTTGAGTGACTTATCATGCAATGCGACAAAAATAAGTTCTCCAAATTAAGACCTCCTTGCTTTTCTGTAGAAATAAAACTTTAAAATAATAATATGATATGTATCGTTTTAAACGTATTTACGTACGGACCACTTACGTGAATTACTTTAGGTGTGTCCGACTATCTAAAATAATTACACTAGTTAACTAATAGAATTTGAAAGATATTACTTTTATTAGTCATACGACTGGGCTGCAGACGCTTATCCTACGCCTGACCACTGCAGACTACTAAACATGATTATACAATTTTATTTATTTGTTTATAAAAGCATCTCAGTTCAGATATTCGCGTATATATCCGTGACTCCTACACGATCGTCTTCCGCTGTGGCGAGTCGTCCTCCCTTAAATAGTCAAGTGCAGTATCCGTGGGCCGTACGCAAAGATGCTGACTCAGACCGCCGTCCGGCGTGCCCGCGATGTGTTTACAATGTTTTTATTGTAATGTTTTGCTCGTATTAATGTTATACTAAAATATAATTCATTCACATGCATTTCAGATTCGAGATATGTCGTATTTACACTTGAATCGACGACAAAGTAGATAATTTGACGGCCTACGTGAATTAAACATAAGCTGTAAAACAACTACTAAAGTTAATTAATTAATCTGTAAATGACAAATCTATATTACGTGTATTATTGGAAATAAACTGGCGTTTGAGGGCTAGCCGCGTCTGGAAATGTCCCTTGTCTTTTGGGGGTGGAGTAATTGGTGGAACCCTTCCGTCCTACCTGTCCGCCCTTCTTAATGCTGGGGAAGTCCAAGAGGATTTCCCCAGATACAAAAGTAACCCTATCATAAAGGTATTAATTTCGTATCGATAAATGGTACGAAGGAAAGTGGTCTAATTACATGACTCAATACTGTCTAGGTACTCTAATTGTCAGGTTTTCGTAATGAATGTGTACTTTGTTGTTAGGTTTCGTGCTCCATATAGCACAATTAATTAATCATCGTTTGCGAGATGACGTCATATAGGAACGTGTGGAAGAAGAAGACAAGTTACCCCGACCACAAATGATTGGGATAAGGACAAGGAATGATGATGATGATGATTTCACAATAATTAATTATCATGAACAATCATCAAGGCATCCGATTTTCTTCCACTTCGCAATTCCTAAAATCGTTTGCCCACCCGAGTGCTTAGTGCGCGTGGTATTTGTGTACGAAGCCGTGGGAGGTAGCAAGTACTAATTATTTTTATCTCAGCGATCCGAGTCTATCAACAAGATCGTGTAGTGAACTGTGTGATTAATAGCGTAATTATTTTCGTCTGTGATCTGAATCTACATAAGGGCTGTGTTTCATTTGGACATGGTCTTGTCAAAAGCGTCGTCGCTATAGCAACTATTGCATCAAATACATTTGCTTTTATTCCTTTTTTCAAGATTTTGTGATGGATACAGCTTCCACCGCATTAGTGGTATTCCTTTGCGGTACACAAGCAATTTAAAAGCATGTTTCGTTTCAGTGTTGATTGCAGTATCCGTTTATTAAAGTTCGTCCTAATCTCGAAATATATGCTCTAAAGAGTAACCATCGGACAATCGTACATCCTCGCAATTTGCAACATTGCCCACACAGATTTCTCGACTATTGTGAACACAGACGCAACCGCTACTTGGCTTCAATGCTACGTCCTAGTGGGGTGTGATCCTAAAACTACCACATGAGCGCTCTCTCCCGCGCAGACACGCCACACCTCAGCCCTAGACATGGCGACTCCGGCTCCCTAACGCGACATTTCGCACGCAATGTACTGAGTACGTGCAAGCAGCGTCTAAAGGCGGTAAACGCGCTCAGACTTACAAAGGACCCAGTTTTCAGTCATCATCTTCCTGCTCTTATCCCATTTTACTTCGGGTCAGCGCCACACGTTTTTTTCTTCCATTCTACCCTATCAGACGTCACACTATTAATTACTCCTTTTTTATTCAAATCGTTCTTTATACAGTCCATCCATCTTTGAAAGCACCTACCCAGTTTTCAGTGTAATTTAGAAAATACTTTAGTTGTCGAACTTATTTTGCTATCAAACACCGCTATATTTTTTTTAATTTGATTGTATTCTTCTTGCGTAGATCTGCTTGTGTGAACCGACTTCTTTTGCTGATCGTACACTGTCGTACTGCCAATTAGTCATTTTGGCACATCTCTAATTGATTGTTCTGTGGTAATTGCGCGTAAGTCGCATGACTACTGTATGTATAAGCTGTATTAAATTGGACCTAAGATATGTCAAGTTTTCGTGATGATAGTGAGTAGAAATTATGGTAGTAATTTTATTGAACCAGTAAGGTTGAATTTCCATTAACTAATACTACTTAACATCAAAACAGATTTGATGGAATTCTGTAAAGAATAAGCACTATCTTCATCAATACGATATTCGGTATGCTCGTTGCCAAAATCGTGTATAAAACTTATAAGTTGCCTCTTTATCTTTTCGTATCGATCTCCTACATGCCCAAAAGTGTTAAAAGGCTGCTCACTTGTCGGTTGGTCACTATTTAGACCTGCGTCATTAAGCGTCACGCACGGCGGGCGGTATGATGCGTTTCTCAAAGCTAAGTTAATCGTTTCGCACTTCTATCACTGCAATCGTTTATCCGAGAGATGATATATTTCATTAAACCAAAGCTAGATCATACTGTCGTTGGGTTGAAGAACTGTTTTGGCGGGAAAGGGGTAATCAACCTTAAAGTCGTGTATTTAAAGTTAGTTTTCTGAGCTTTAAAATCTTAGCTTAGAGTAAAAACAAACGAATTTGGACCGTATGGCTTAGACTGAAAATTACTGTCAATGTTATCACTGATTGCGGATTACCATTAATGTTACTATTGTGACGATAGTTAGAAACGCTCGGGTCTTGAAGCTCGTTTTATTCAGTTGAGTTAATAACGTTTAAAGATAAGCCGATTATACATTGTCTTATAATAGTATAAACTATTTCGCACGAGTTATTAATCCGACGGCATTTTATTAATAATCTAAATTATCATAAGATGCGTATGAAATATGCGTGACTTACTTATGGTACCAACTTTCATTTTATGTCATAATATGTTAGTTTATATTCATTTGATGTGAAGTATTTACACGCTTCGTCGATTCTAATTTATCGGGAATAGGGTAATGAATGCAATAAGTATGTTATAGAGCAACCTTTAGCGTCACGCCGTACGCCTCATCTCTGTATATTACACACATGAACTGGTGTGGGCTTTCGACACGTCGACGATATCGTAAAATTTTCACTAGACCACAGTCTAAAGCGTATAAAGTCTTTAAGGCATTTTGTCCGTTTCCTTAAAGGAGATCAAGAAAGATTTTATTTTACATCGGAAAATTACCAACTTTTTTCCCGCCGTATAATGTAACAAGTACCTTAATACAATGATAATTGAAGTTCTCGCATGCGCTCGCTTGTTAACTTGCCGAACTTTCTTCAAAACTCCGCAATCATTTGTGTACATGTAAATTTGTTTCGGAGCACTCTAATTAAAAGATTTGAACGCAAATAGCGTATTGCACCTTACGACTAAACTCGTATATAAAAATAACTCTATTCAAATGTTCATAAAGTTTATTATTGAATGATGATAACATCTTTCGCTTATTAAGCCTAGTGTAACGGTCGGCGTACATTATGTGGTTAATTAATGAACAGGTAGTGAGTTTTGCATAATCATATTAATATAACGATTCAGTTTCTCTAACGTCACTGTGTGATTTTTTGTGCGGTGATAAAACGCCGGCCGATCACGCTTCGGTAGGAACGTGACGCGCGTTGTGTTTGACCCATCGTGCGGGACCTACGTAATGTACGATACACGTCTTTGTTCACTTGCACGGCTACTAGCTTCTTTATAATTGTGTAGCGATAACGAATTAATTGGAAACCAATGAACCCTTATTTTGATCATTTCATTAGTCGTTTGTGGGTTCCTAAAACAGTAACTTCAAATAAAAAGGGGATTGGTGAGAAGTGGCTCAGGACAGAGCAAACAAATACTGTTTTAGTATATTTTAGGGCCTCGTTGTTTTTTTTAAAGCGTTAGGTCTTTGATCGCTTTGCAGACGACTTCAAAAGGAAGTATAGTGTAAAGAGTCTCGTCGTCACTTCACTTATGCCGAGTTCACCCTATAAGGTTCATGAGAGTATCTCTGCATAAATTAAGCCACAAGTGTGCCAGTCCACCGCGCTTCCCCGCTGCGAATGTGCACCGTGGACAATCCTGTTACTCGCATAAAATGCTTTTATAGCACTCTCGTGCCTAAAGCATTTAATGCTAGAGGGCTTCACAAATACTCACTCTACGTACATAAAGGAAACGCACATTGAACAAAAAGTATGAATGCTTGCACCATGCGGGGCTCGAACCAGCAGTACTTGACGTTGGACGTAGTGGTAATTAGCACCGAGTCCAAAACTCGACGCAACCAGAAAATTATAAACGTTTATTTGCACGTGACTTTTTCAATCAGCAGCTCTACTTAACTCTCCGAACGTAATCATATACCTGCTTACCCAGTCACGAGGCTCCCGAAATACGAAACTCGCAATGACTTTAAAAGAAATCACGTTTTCATTTCGAAAATTGCGAAAGTGCGAGCAGGATAGATGTACTTATAATCGTGTAAGTTTACTTCCCGGAATGTACGTTACGCTACCCCCGGACACTTGTAAAGGGAAGCTTGCCGGGAGCAGACGTGTCACAACCATCGCGAACAAACCACCACTTGCAACCAACTACTTGACAACGACTTCAAAGGTTTTTACTATAATACTCAATGTACTAAAGCTGATTTAGACGGTGCGATAAATATAACTGCGTTCATTGCCGGCGATGTTATATCAGTTTTTAGACCAAAGCTATGTGCCTCCACAATGTATTGCAAATAGCAAGATATTTCTCGCATCGTCTAAATGAGTCTTTAATCTACCGTTTTATAAACAAGACAGGGATTTGAATAATTATGTATTTGCTTTTGTTTTCTGCACGCTTATTATGTTTTTATTAATTTCGACCTTGTGTCTGCCGTGCGAGAGTAGTTTTTGCTGCTTACCGTATAGGGTGTTGCTTTGCGATATCTTTGTTTCAAGTAATTTTATTCATTTCTCTAAGCATGTCGGTTAATTTAAAAGTGATGCATGCATTAATTATTTATTTATCGATTCCTCTTTTGTGTTGAACTATGGTTTTATACAATGCTGTAGCGCTTTTCGTATTATTTATTTTTCCAAATTCTTTAGATATGCATTTGCGAAGTGTAAATATTCATTTTCTTGTCTTGTTTTCGGTTGCACATTTTATTTTATGTTATTATAAGTTTAAGTGATTGTTTAAATCTTTAATTTGCTGTGCTTTCAATGTTGTAGTTGCTTATTTTTATTACGATAAATTAAACTTGTTAAGCCAAGTTCAAGAGAAATTGTTCGTCGACGCAAAAACTGTGCATTACATTTTAAAACGACAATTATTTGAAGTCACTTGTCCTCTACGGAATTGTATTCTTGAACTTAAATAACAAGAATTATATCACATAAGTATTCATTTTCTCAATTAAATTTTATATTTATATGCCCACATAACTTGGCATCCATTTATATCTCAAATATTCTGTCAGCGAAGTCGACAACATCAAACATTCTAGCATTGAACTTGGCTCACCGTTCACATTTCTAGTCAACACAGATTTAATTAAACACATTGAGTGATAAACCATTCATCGGCTGTCGTTTATTGACACTTAAGTCTCGTTAATGGCTAATAGACTGTTTTTACTGATTGTGAAATCATTAGCGTTAAATCATTTAACGTATAACGCTGAATAATCACACAATCGTGTGACAATTTGATCGCATCATTCAATAAATGTGTTTCCTTATTGTTATGTTGTGAAGTCGAAAGTTTTATCGTTGTTTTGCAATTAAAAGAATTTTGTTTACACGCCTTTTATAGTAATGTGATATTAAATTGTATAATGCCTGTCTGTAATATACTTATTATGTTTTGCTTTTGTTTTCCTTTTTATATTTAGTTGTAATGTGAATATATGTAGCTTTTCTCTCTGTCTATAATGTCATTTATTGTAACTAAGTATTACCCGATATATTAGTGTACCAGTGGCGAAGGGTGAATTTTCTTAAAAGGGAAGCCCGTCCAAAACATGCATTATTATCATGCAACGATAAACAACAAGTACGGATATGTTTTTTGTCTGAACATGTATTTTAGATGAATTAATAAGAGCATTAAACCCTGTGTAGCTCTATTCACTACTAGAATTATAAACACCCTGAAAATTAAAAAAAAGTAAGAGAAATACAGTAATAATTTATAATTTAAAACCTTTTTACAATCAAAATGCTACTATAAGTACAATAAATGAATATCTAACTGATAGACAAATTAAAATGTTTACTATAAAATAAAATGCAACTAAATTATAGAATACAAAATATATAATAGTTGGTGGCCACATAAACATGGACTTAAGGGCATATTATAATTAAAATATGAATATTTATATTGTTGTTAAGTTGCAAAACAACAATATAAAACACTTCTAAATTACTTATATGTATATTGTCATATTGAGAAGATTGTATTGTTATAACAATAATATACAAATAGTATAAGTACATAAATATAGAAACTATAAACACAATATTTTAAGCCTTCCCACATATATTTATACTATGCTGTGCATATCTACTACTAACTTGTCCTACAGACAGGGTCCAAATTTTGATCTATATTACCATGTGGAATGAAATAAGATATCATTATTGAGTATTGCATCTGAGAATTACAAAGCAAACAAAACATTTTATTTAATTTAAAACTTCCTGTGAGCCAACGATATTTTGTCGTACAAAGAACCGTTAATATGTTTGATCGTCATTTGTAATTAATTCAAATCCTGTCAGGTCTTTTTCAAAACTCTACTTTGAAAAAGATTTTTACTCAGTCAGCAAATAATCTGTTAGACAGACAGCATTCTACGTTCACTAATGCCGCTATATTATCGAATTTACTTAATAATAACAAAAATAACTACTTTCTAATAGATCTACAAACTAAATCAACAATTTTAGTCATTCTGACTTACCTAAATATTTATTCGAATAGACGATAACCAAACAATAACACTGAACTAATGTAATTTTGTTTTTACTGCACTATCACTACACTCATCAATCACAAGTAATAATACTATAAGATTCTAAAATTATGATACGAATACACCTAATCTAATGCAAATGAACCGGTGAAAATAGTAAATAAAACTTTTATAATATTAGCGCGAACGTAAACGTCAGCTGTCATGTTCAGTTGACGTACGAAGTTTATATTGCATCTCTTTCTGGCGTACGCATTTATATTTTCTGTCTTTGTCATAAGCCGAAAATCAACGGCTTCCCTAAGTCCTTATTGGCCGCGGTTGTTCAATGTGTCAATGTACATAGTGTCTCACTTTTACTCAATGGAGTAAAAGAGATCGCACTATGAAGTAGATGTTCTCGATTCCCGAATTGCGTCCCGGCTTACCTTTTAACCAGTAAAGCGAATCGTGGGTTTACAATAAAAGTTGTAGGCGTTTATTGCATGCGTTTTGCTCAAAAAAAAAGTTTAGGCGTTTATTGTTATTTTAAAGCAAAGGCTATACACGTACATTATTAATTTAAATTATTATAGTTATAGTTGATATTTTTAAATGATACTTAAATAAACTGAATCTTAGTATTTGCCATATTTCAAAAGGGAAGCCGGTAGGAATCGAGTTATATGGACCCTTCGCCACTGTAGTGTACGTTGTTCCTATGATCAAAAAGTCTTTTAAAATACAGTTTCTCTAGAAATTAAAACATAGATCTGTCATTTTTGTTCAAATGTATAGTAATGATTCTTCTCGTGGAATTAACAAACAACTCTCGGTTATTTTGCCCTTTAGTGCCAAACCAGATCTGTTTCTAGAAGTGGAATATAAAACAAATCAGTTAAGTACAGTATATCACTACGTAGTGTCGTTAGTGAATACTGTACCTAAGTCACCGTGACATATAGAAAAGAAATCTCTCTTTTCTATACATTTGAACGATTTCTAGTGACTTTTACACGGATGTAAATGTCACTTACCGCGATTGTGTGCCTCGGACTCCTTGTATCATCTAAGTGAAGAGGTAATATTAACTTATTAGAGACTTTTCCGCTTTTGCCAGTCAAAGTTTGTGAAGATTTGAACAAGTGCAAAATAATAAAAAAAAACAATATTTAAATATCGGGTTATCCCGATAAATACGCGTGAGTAAACCATTTAAGTATGAATCATCCTCACGAAAGCTATTAACAAAAATGCTGCCTACCGGTCTCCTTAGATCATAGTTTTTAGTAAAGTATAGTAATACCTTTAAAGCTTCCAGTTCGCTATGATGAATAGAGCAATAAACCTATAAATACCGGAAACAATAACTCCTCAGTTGTCACTCATCACCTCGGAGTGTATCGCTTCCCGAGTGGAATTGCAAACGAGTTCGTTGCACCGCATCGCTGATATCGTTGACATGCGTCGGGACGCTAAGTTAGGGCGAGCGCTCATCTGAGACGAGACTGTCTTAGTCCTCTACTTATACTAAACTAGCTTTTGCCCGCGGCTTCGCACGCGTTAAGAAGTATTATTGTTTAGCAAGTTAGTGTAAAAAATTAGGGCCTACAAAACTTCCTTGTACCCAATATTCTTATCTAATTTGTCATTTGGCGCTAAACCTATCAAGCTACTGGGAGAACTTACTCGTGAGCAAGCAACATAGAACTGCCCATGAGAGAAGCGATGTTCTCTCAAGTCAATACCCGCAAATTTGAGAGTTTACCCCTGAGACTTGTTTATAGTCATGGCTAGTCAAAAATCTAAGAAGATTTCTACAAACATCCCCTATTTCATCCCCTTATGTGTGGAATTTATCAAAATCTTTCTTAGAGGATGCCTACGTTATAGTACCTATGTGCATGTAAAGTCTCAGCCCGATCGGTTTAATTTTGACAAAGTTTCATAAAAAATTTCATCCCCTTGGGGGTAGAATTTATCAAAATCCTTTCTTAGCGGATACCTACGTCATAACATCTACCTGCGTGCCAAATTTCAGGGCTGTGCGTTAATGTATTAATTTCGATCGAATTTGATTACCATAAAAACGGTTCTAGTGAGTTAGTCTTAAAAGATAGACATATACTGTCGCGGACATTTTTTTAGATCATTTCAATAGGAATAATTCTTACATACATATATTGTGTGTATTTTGAACCGTTTTCGCAGCGCACGCAACGGAAGCCCTCAAGGATGAACAATTTTCCCCGTTTTTTTTCACATTTTCCATTATTTCTTCGCTCCTAATAGTTGCAACGTGATATTATATAGCCTAAAGCCTTCCTCGATAAATGGTCTATTCAACACAAAAATAATTTTTCGATTCGAACCAGTAGTTCCTGAGATTAGCGCGTTCAAACAAACAAACAAACAAACAAACAAACATACAAACAAACAAACAAACTCTTCAGCTTTATAATATTATTTTATTTTATATATTATATACTAAATGTATGAAGACTCGAACATTGAAAAGAAAAATGGCTCACCTATTTACAAGAATCAGAAGCGACAAGTCTTGTAAGGGGCTGCGAAAGCACAAGACATTATCACTGGTGACCATAGCTGCTGTGCCCGGAGGCGGCAACTGATGATTTTTACGGCGGCTTTCCACTGGCCTTTGTCGTGCACATGAAACGGCCACCAGAAGAAACTCTTTCTTGTGTCTTCAACTTGTGATTTTTTTAATCGTAGGTTTCGACACTGAGCACTTTTTGCCGTTAGTATGCGTTAAGAGAACACAACTGGACACATGTTTGAGCATGGAGAGGACAATTTCATATTAATTCTAAAGAAATCCTAAATTCATTGTCGGCCTATGGCTGATACTAGACGCAAAAGTATCCACATTTGCGCAGCGCCTAAGACAGTTTATCTCAAACAGACAAAATCGTTTGGTCTCCAATGAGCGCTTGCTCTTATTCGCATATTGACCACACGGGAAAGGCAAGGGATAATGTTCTGTATACATTAGTTTACAGTCAGTGGGACATATTAAATTATACAATTACATACTCCTGGCTGAGGTCAATAAGCTTGAGATGTAACTGTCTCGGTAGAACGTTTCCAATACATACATATATACGTTTACGTATTTTGTATAGCGACAGCATACATACATAAACGTCACGCCTCTTTCCATTGGGGGTAGGCAGAGATCACATCTTTCATAGCGACAGCGATTGATATCAAACAGTTTTCCGTGCGATGAATCCGACCGGAAACATTTTAATAAGTATACTATATTCAAACATTTTGTATTATATCATCGTGGTATGTTATTGCTGACATAATTATATTTTGTATGTAAAATGTAATACCAGCCAATTTCTGTTATTGTACACATATTCTTGAGTTTCGATTTGTGCTTATGATTTGAGGTAATAGAATTTTGAGCATAAGTTTGTGTAGACTAAATATTGTTGATTAGGATTGATGTTAATTTTCGGTACCTACACCTATAAGTATGACTTCCAAGGATTTAATTAGGCTAATTGAACAAAGTATAATGTTGGTGAAGTTATACGAGTATTATTCGGGTACGCTATTATTTCTAGAGAAACAACGTCGTGTAATTCATGACGATAACCTAGGCTATTCATAATGTGTAGCAGTAGTCTGCGGAAACGTTTCCGCTTAGCCCCCGACAATAGGGAACGGAGAAGCTTTCCGGTGGCTTTAGTAGTATAGTACCATTTCACCCTTCTGTGAGGAAAGGAAGTCTCTTAGGTATTCCATTCTGAAATAAGAAATGGCGATGTTATTGCGATTGCTTCGTATTATTGCCGGCGAAAGACATTGAAATGTTTTGGACTTAGTCCTGCCCAGAATGAAGACATAATCCATTTTGTTCCTTAACTCTATTCAATCAAAGATGAACTTTAAAATTCATACATACATTGTAAATGACCACTGTGTTTGTTCCATCCTTGCGTAGGACATGAATTTTTACGATCCGCAAATGCTTGTTCTGAGTATGGTTGCCGTTTTAACATACATTTAAGAGATACAAGGATTAAATTACTTAGTGCGGAAGTCGTTTTATATAAAAAAATGTCCTTAAATTTCTAAGCTGCAGTAGTTGACATTAGGAGAGTCCACCGTTATATTTGGGTATGAATATAATTTATATTGATATAGTAGATAGTCTAAAGTGTATCTTAGTATTCTTGGCACGTAATGTTCTACGTATCAATAATAGCACGGTGATTTGTATCGCCGAATATTCGGTTCGCTGGAATGATTACAGTAGTATCTGTTCTGAAATTATAAATACAATAGTAATCCTGACGGTGAAATATCTGTATTTTGATAAATACTTGTAAGGGGATATGTTTAGATCCCAAGATCGGATATTGGTTACTTATTCATGCGATTTGCTATAATATTAACAGTGTACAAATTATTAACCAACTAGCTGAAAAGACCTAAACTTTTGAATAGAAAAAAGAAAAGGGCTGTTTTTAGGGTTTGCCCGGCAATTATTCGATTTTTTCTCACCTTTTAAACCTTCCCTAGGCCACGAACAATTCAAAATCAAGATGAGATAAATCCGTTCAGCGTTGTCGAGTTTTAGCGAGACTAACGAACAGCAATTGATTTTTACATAGATAGGCTTTCTTCTGGGCAAGGAAAAAAAAAATTACGTCTTCATATAAACGGGCGCAACGCGAGTTATGCCTATGTTATTAGATCGTGGCATGACCGTGGTATGATCTCGCGAGCGTGTCGCAGTGACAAACTAACAGTGTGTTCTTTAACTAAAATACCATAGGTAGGTAACTCTATCGCTGTTACGTACCGCAGAAACAGCCAAGTTAAACTACTATATTTATAGTATCCGAATACCTACCATCGCAAACTCTGTTATCAACGACGTACCTACCATAAGTGTCACCTATCTATCATCTACAACACAACGTTACGCAACGCTCTCCGCGTAAACGTGCACTTGACTCCACTGTGAATGAACCAACGTGACCGGTGCACTTTGCTCACTTAAACACGTAGTAATCTGAAGCTAATTATAGAGGATACTAGTTAGATAAAGATAAAAACTTACTCGAATGGCTTCATTATACCATTACCTAGTACCTTCAATGTAAATAGTAGTGGATAGTTTAGATAAATTCGACCCATATGTATACAATTTAGACAAGCATAAGTGATGATACTTCTATAAGAGAAAACTATGAAAGGCAGCATGTATGTATGGAAATGACTTTTCTTTTTGATGTCACGTCTCTCGAGCAGCTTTCTCGATCGATGATTAACACAAAAATATGTTAATCGACTGTCAAGTTGGTCCAATGTGTGTCAAATGTGTTCATAAGTAACTTTTAGAAGCAGTACCATTAAACCTTTTCTTAGAGTAACTATCCGCATTCCAAATTACTTCAAATTCGTTAAGATGTTTAAGGAACGCTTTCTGAAAGGCTGTTCGATTGAATCTGCTGTCTAATCAACTGATCACGGCTGATATTGGCTGACCATAAAACGTACTTAAATAACAGAGCTTAACATGAGATTTGACTGTCGATTACCAAATTTTCGTATTGATCAACGTTTGAGATATCAGGGGTGGGTTGGTCGTTGAAGCATAACAAACTTACTTACGTACTTATAATGTTAGTATAATGTTGTAATGAGCAGGTGTGCTGTTTTATAATCCTCTGTTATGATTCGAGTATCAAATATCACTGCGGTGTTGTAATTCGATCTCCTCTGCGTTCGTTCCCAGCTTGCCGTTTTGCAATTGCTCTTAAGATGAAGATCTTAGATCATTCGCGAAGTTTGAAATCTTGTTAATACACGTCTTAAGGTTTATTCGATTGTAGTTATACGGGAATTGTTGAAACAAATATGTATTTCTGTCCTGGATTTAACTATTCATGGTATTAGTAATAGTTTTATAAAAAAAAACTATTGTTTCTTTGATTTAACCATGTTACGTTTCTACACTTATTTCATACCAGTTGATTTTAACGAATTATTGATTCTGAAAAACTTATCCCAGTATTTCTAATTTAATTAAAAGCGCCAGCAAAACCTACCGAATGAGGAGTAGATGTAGAATAAAGTTAAACAGTTTTACGCATATTCTCATTCGGCTACTTACTATACGTTTGGTATGAACACGGTTTTGTTTTTAACGTCGTTCCCTTTGGTACTTTCATCATCGTCATCATCATTCCCCTGCCCTTATCCTAATTATTACTTGGGGTCGGCGCAGCATGCCTTTGATTCTTTACAGTCTGATTTCTGTTACCTAGTTCACCAAAAAGCGTCTCACATACTGATTAAACATATTTTTCGTCTTGTCCCCAGCAGCGTCACGATGAATCGCGGCGCCCGCGTGGAGCCGACGCCGCCGGAGTGCGCGCTGGCGGCGGAGATGTTCGACCACTTCTGCTCGGCCGGCACCATGAAGCAGATCCTAGCGCTGCACCGAGAGATCTGCAACACGCTCAACCTCAAGCCCAACAGGCTGCCAGACTTCTATCCTAAGTTAAAGGTGAGAATACATTAAATTTGCTATAGGATGTCGTGTAACAACAATCTGCGCTAACGTATAAAAAATTATATGTCTTCATTCAGAATTTTAGCTATTGTTGTCAAACCAAAAGTTTAATAAGCAGTTTGTGCGTGAAGACAAGGGAAGAGTTCCCAAATATAGTGTTTACAATAATAATCTTTTACAAAATCATAATCAAAAAGCTTTAATTTCTAGTAGGCCTTTTCAGGCGATTTCAAAACGTTACTGACTAGTTGCGCGGAAACTTCATAGAAACTCCAACAAAAAACTCCATTACCTATTTAATATTAGTGTGATTATCTTAAAAATGTTACCTATTCATGGGGATGTTGACTAAATTTTGTACTAAAAATATCAGATTTATACACCTACCATACCGAAAAGCTAGAATACAATCCACCAAAGTGAACAAGTTAACAGATAAGGTCTGGCTTTTCCATTATCCGATGCTATTTCAGGCGAAAAGCCTAGCCACTGAGATTTTATCGATCGACGCTCTAGACCAGAATAAATGGCAGACGAAGCGTCCGCAGACGAAAGCGTTCAATGAACTGAGATCGTTAGCGAAATTTATGTTTAAAAGAGTAATAAATTAACGCTTGTTTATCAATATTCGCAAAAGAAAAAAAATATCTTGTTTTGTTAGTAAATCAGTTTCCAATTTACTAAGTGACTTTAGTCTCCACCACGAGGACTTTTAAGTCGTTAATTGCATGAAGGTGCCAATCTTTCTATTAGCTAAATCTTTGCAGTCATTTCTGCATTAAAAATATTTATTTGTTGTGTGTGTGTACGATTCGACCTTGTAGTAATAGTATTGAATCTTATCATCGTGTACACATTAGGCGCTTTTTAACGCGCGTCATAAAATTTAGTTCGTATTGGTTTTAAAATTTTTGTTTACACGCGCATTGTGAGGGCTTCTGCTGAACGTTTCGAGATACATGAGTCGCAATTATGCTGTACCTACATGTTAACTTGCACTTTCTTTTTAAGAGGACACATATTCACTAAAAAGTGTGGACTAGTACCTAACGCTCATTAAACGCTGTACTAAACGCGCAGTGTGTACACTTACAACACGAGCTCAAAGCAACGCCGAGCGCCCAATGTGAACACACAGTAAAAAGTATATAGGTATACACAGTAACCACCACTCCCTAGTAAGCTAATCCTTTTCAAAGATCGTATGACAGGCGAGACGTGTCAAGCACCTGCGGATATAAGAGACACAGACTTAACTCGCCAAATTAAAAGGTGACTCCGACGCACTTAGGACTGCGAGGACGAATTACTTTAGCAAATGTCTTAATCCGAATCTGAATGAGACTGTCGGGAGTATTGATCCTAATAGCATTGTGCCATTAGCATATTTTTAGCCCATTTCTACGTACATTTTGATAGAAATGTTAGAACGTGTGCAAGTGATAAGTGTAAGTAAGAAAACAAGTTAAATGTCTGTCTATGTAGTTTATTGTCTTCTACGAATTAGGGCTTGTAAAGATGTTACTTATCGACGTAAGACTGGATCGTATGTAGAAATTGTAGTTTTTTTGGTTCTACATCATGTTTATTTTCTTAATCGAATAGTTATTTATTCAAATAGTATTTCGGCCATATTTCAATGGGAACTGTGTTTCGGATGTGTGCAATTATTATCCACTCACAGATTATTTCGGTAAACATTGATCGGTGTGGCCGGCCCGTACCTCGGCCGAGCTCTCAAAGGCTATTTCAATTCCAACGGAATTCATACGAGTCTGAATTTCAATATATCTGGGCCGCTTGAAAATTTAATAAATTGATTATCCCTTACATTTGAATCTACACCTTAGTTGGCTTGTTTAGAGTGCATATTCCTGTAAATAGTTTTCGTATTACACTGTGCACTTTTAACTTAGAAAGTGATATTTTAATAATATTCTAGGCGGAGGCTTACCAGACCGCGACGCTTGCGCGGCGTGTGCCCACCTCACTCTAATATTGTTACCGGTCGCGCTGCTTTCCATTGCCGCAGGAAGCCGACAAATAGTATTTCCTTAATGTATTCATAAAGAAATGGAAAATATATTGAAAATTAAACGAGAAAATAAACTAACATTCGTACATTTCTAGATTTAGATACTTTTGTATGAGTATATAGCTTTCTTATAAGTTTACGAGGACAAAGAGCGGATTAGTGATTATTAGAAAAAGTGGATTATTTGTATTCTATCTGATTTTGTACCTTTGTTAGACCTTAAGAAGATTGTATTCTTATCAAAAGATATTAAACCGTGTATTCTTTCCTTAATACCTTCGTTTGTGAAAGATTATGTTTCTCTTTTTGACCAAAATACACGGGTTTTCCTTGAAACACTAAGCCCTGGAAACACGGGAAGAGTTACCAAGGATTATTAACTTCGGGAAACGTCAGAGCAATTGCTTTTACTCGACAAGAAAGATTCGCAATATCCTGTTGAACGTTGAAATATAAAAACTCTAGATACAGTCTTGAACGAAGTTAACTCGGTTTTCTCGCAATTTTAAACTTATTTACGTAGGTACAACGTAGGTCTTGGAATTGTATTTACGATGCGATGTTTTCAATAAGCCGCACTGATTCAATATGACTTGTAGACGTTTCAACATTTAAAGTTCCGTTTTGAGGTACTTTCAGAAACGGCACTTAGCGAAGTGACGTTCTAAATATATTTGTCCACATTCGATTTGACGATGATAAAGACAGCATGACTTCTAAAGACGATTGTTTGCTATGCGTCGTACTTGAATAGGTACAGCTGTAAGTGTGAATCTGCCGTGTCGTGTGTATAAACGAATGCTGCGGAAATACGCATCCGAAATCCACCTGTGCGTACCCAAAACGGGCGCGAACTCGACGCCACGTGACACACGGATTTAACACTTAGTACGTAGAATAATATCTAGAACGTCCGTATTTTGATGGCGTCGAGCCAAAACGCATGCAGCCGTACGCCTGTTGTGCTCCGCTCTCTTGAACTCGCCTGGAATTCGGATATTGTACCGGGAAATGAAAAAACATCGCGCTGTTTTGTTGTTCAGCGTTATGTAGCTGTGTGTGATGTCTAATCAAAGCTCTGGTTTCACTGTAATCAACGGCGAGCGTTGTGTGAAAACTAAGGTGCTTCCTTTCGTTTTTTTTTGTTATTTCCTGATATACACTGCTTGTAAATTACCTCTTTTAAAAAAGAAAAGGAACATTAGGAATGTGATTATTTGGGAGATCAATTATTTAATCAAACCAGGTATTTTTCATAATTAATGTATCACAATAAAATCAATTAAACTAAAAATGAAACTTTAAGTTGGATACTTTTATCATAATATCACTATTATTACACCTCAATAGCATGCAAATAAGTATCCCATGCGTCGGATGCTGCAGAAATCCGATTCCTCTAGTGCATGCCATTCCTGCGGTTACCTGGTAATCCTGACACTTGTTAACAACATGTAGTGATTTGTATGTAAGGGCCTGTGCACACAGCGCATTCTGTACTCGGTGATAATGCACGTGAGAACCGCTTACCTTAATGTAATGGTGACGAATTAGTCGTGTTTTTATTTATTTAATAGTTTAAGTCTTACATATTATACAAAAAAGTAATATAGCAGACAATATGTACAAGGGTGCACGTTATTTCATACGAAATCTCACCCAACAGGCTGTGTTATCGTGTTAACTCCTACCGCCTGTAGGTAATATACGCTGTGTGCTTAGCTCCTAAGGGTGAACTATCTATATTTTTGTCCAATGACACAACACCAGACGAACGGTGATTCAATGACCCGAAATTGCAATGAAACCAACACGTTTTTGTAGCGAAATGATATAAACAAAAGAATTAATCGGACACGTCTCGTGTGGGCGATGTTCTGACAAAATGCTTTGAACTTTGTGTAGTGTTGTGGTCAAGTATACCTACTTTGTTGTTTTATAGTGTTCGAAATTTGTTTTCGTATTCACCAATTGTGACACAATTAATCATGGTGTTAACGCCGGTTGATCAACACGCAAAAGTGTAAGCTCTGTAAATTTGCTCTGTGTTTTTGGGCATAAAATAAGAACAATTGTCCAACGATAGAAATCCTAAGGTTGTGCTCTTACAGTGCTATCGATCGTTTTTAATTTATATTTATATATATATATATATTCCCTTATTCATCCACACCTTCAGTTAGATATTACTTTCGTTCGTTAATTTCACACTAGGATTAAGTAATTGCGTTCCATTTAACTTGGGTTTTCACCTGACCGAACTTTGACTTGAACGCGGTTTAAGACCGACGGTTCAGCCGTGTTTAACTTAATATCGCATATACGCAGGGTCTCTAGACTTGAGAGAGGGAAACAATAAAAGACTACCGCAAAGCGTTAAGCTATTATACCTTTATGGGTAAACACACCGTGCTGACACTCCACCCCAAGCTCCGAAGCGCAAAGATAAGACGTCGATGACACGATCGGAACAATGTCATGTGTTTATCTTAGCGAGGAAGCACGCGTTACCGGAGCGCCGGAAGCCGCACCGGCGACGTACCGGTGACGGATCGACACGGCGATGTTACGGCTAATGTTAGTTACGTAGGTACTCGTATTAGCGATATCTACTTACACGATTTGTTAGGTTGTACCGTAACTCATCATCATCTTCCTGCCCTTATCCCATTTTACTTGGGGTCGGCGCAACACGTCTTCTAGACGTGTTGCTTAAAGATTTGGCTATGGTTTTACAGTCGGCCGCCTGCCTGACACTAACCCTCTTTGGGAATGCGTTTGTTGATGGCTTACCCGCCAGCATTCGGGTGACCCAAGGTGCTTGGTACAGTGCACTGGGTCTTAAGGTCCATTAGTCGCCTCTTACGACACCCAGTGGAGGATATGGGGTGGTGCTATTCTTTATATCCGGACACCACACGGATAACCGGATGTACCGTAACTAGAATACAGAAAATATAAAACACACACAATATAAAACTTAAAGATTACATAACAATTTATATCAATCTAGACTCATTTCATGGTTTTATACCCCACAGAACGGATCGCACCTTTGCTAGTTTACAGGAAAGTTTAGAATAATAAACAAATATTACTTAGTATGTTTTTTTTTTACATAATTTAATAGAATTCAGTCGATTATGAAAAATGTTGTCTACGTCTCATTACTCATTGACTAATAGAAACGGCATATAAATATCTAGTCAACATCCCCTCGTCGTCGCGATTACGGCTTCTAATCAAATAGTAAATAATTTTCTAGTACTTGCCTATTGAACCATAGGCGGTGTTTGTGCTAGCCCATCCGGTATGTAATAAAACGTAAATTAAGGAAACGACGTAATAACCCGATCGCGCACGGCCGCTGCAATAACCCATTCTTATTCCATATCTATGAGAACCGAACAAATTGCTAGTTTAGCCACAATAGAGCGCGCGGAACGTTCGTGCGGCTCAATGCATAAATCTGCGCTATTCGTTGAATTTACATAGGAAAATAGCTTCTGTAGTTCCCCATAATTTAGCGAAAAGTATGACGTTGATGAATCGACTAGAATCTGCATTTGTTGGTTTTAGACACAATTTGTACTTACTGCAGTATTCACAAGCGATACTCTTAAAAGTCAAGCTGTCCCTGCGACATAGAGACAAACAGACGTTTAAACATGTAATTGTTGCTTTAAAATACCGGTGAACATCCTAGCCTATTCATATTCTTTTATTAATTGTCTAGGAACATTATTGTTTGATACTTTCCTTTCTTATCATAAAGTCTATAAACGAAATTCTAATTTCTCTTTACAACCTTATCGATAGGAAAATCGATGCAAAATCTTATCTAAATGACATTACCTAGAATCGTATGCGTTACTCATTAATTACATTTGACCGGCTCGACATTACTCAACGATTGCAAGAACTTAATGACGTCCTAAATTATGGTTTTTAATCCTGCGTTTGCGATTACATAAATTAATATCTTCTAAGTAAACACTAAACACGACTATGTCTTATTTAATTAATGTATTGACGTTATAATGATTTGTTTATTGAGTCGTTACGGATAAAGAAACGGTGTCAATCGATTACACATTAAAGCTAACCCTTGTAATAATCGACGGAAAGTAATATGAATATTAATCACTTTCTATGCCAAAAGGCTTTAAGCTGGTGTATCTCTGGTCATAACAATTCATAAAACTGTATTTTCGCTTGTGTATACTCGTGATGTTGCATTCGTGATGTCCCTCCTCATCAAACAACCAGTGTACTTGATGTAAATTAGACTGTTGTCGTTGTGGGTGCGAAACGCCACTATATAAAGTGTAGAGCGCTGTCTAGCTTCCACGGAGGCAACAGTCCCACCTTCAGACCTCATAGTAAAGGCTCTGGATAAACAGCCAAGTCTAATTTATTCAATTTCCTACCTTGTGTCAAAGGCTTATTGTTCAAACTAAGATGTCACAGAGATAGCGGATCGCTGACCATATGTATCGATGCAATGCATTCATTGTCGCCCGCCTCATTATATTCAAATGATTTTGTTACCGATTTGCTAATGCGACTGCGAGTCGATGGCTTTGCGATTGTATCTAAGGAGCTCTTGTCTATTGCGAATATTTATTGCTAAATACCGTGCTGTGTGTTGATAAATATGATTTTTATTGGATTTCCTGTATTTATGCTGCAATATTCATTTTAAGATTAGTCTGCCAGTTGGCTTTTGAGGCTTTCCACATGAGGAAGTCTCTAGTACTCGATGATTTAAATTACCAAGCTACTACCGCAGTACTTGCTTAAAGAATTTCACCATTGGAGACTAAAGTCATCGGCTATCGGACACCAACGCTGCATTGTGTACGAAAGATACTTGTCATATACATTCCTGATCTTTTTGCAATCCGACGAAAGAGTCCGACTCATTCATTTCGAGGTAATCTGTTATCCCAATAAATCGAGATAAGATTATGATATAGGTAAATGTAACGAGAATGACAATGCGGTTTTGGATGACCAAATAACTGTGGTATGTTTGTATTGTGCGATAGCTACACTAGCCCTCGAAAGAAATGAAAAGAGGAGACGGGGCCTTTGCCCAGCAGTGGGTCAATATAATAATAAGTGTGATAGGTATGCTGCAGGTTCGATTCCTAGGCTGCATACAAAAACTGTTTACCGATCCACACTTGTTTTAATTTCTCAAATACTGGTGATAAACGTCTGGTATGGGGGTTCAATTCCCTAGTATGGTTAAAATACTTTTGAAGAAGAATAATGATTTTAATAGACACTACTTTTCAAAATGTCAAGACTTTGAGTTAGTTTCTTGTCTCACCAAATTTAACCCGGCGTATTATAACAATATATTACTATGTTATGCGAAATTAAAAATATGCAATGCAATTGTTATTCTATTTGTATCCTATTTGATTGTCTTCCAAATTCGGTATTTTATCTTTGTAGGGATTGTGTTATGAATGCTATCGTTAATTACTGGCTTATCAGTGCGATATCGGTTGATACTGATTGTGCTCGCAAATAAAGGCGAAAGTTTTGTGTATGCGCTGGCGACGTGACGTCGTATGGACGTTATTACAAGAACAATTGAATGCGTACTTTTTACCTTTGGTTATGATAGATTCAAAGGGCTAGTTTCAGGGACATAGATTGTTTGATGATTTGTACTGTTATTGTGTGTCTCATTTTGTACTGAATTGCGTAGTTTAAAGGACCTTCAAACAGGCCCAACAAAGACGTAACGTTTGAATAAAACACGTGTTATCTTCTCGAGGGGTTAGAGAATGGGAATTTTCAAAATCCTTGGTTGGTTGTAATGTTAAATAATAGATAATTCGAGGTTATAAAGTATTTGTACGAGTCCTTTACATTAAAACTGGTTTTTATTATGTTTGTCTATTGCGTCTGATGATTGAATGGATTACATATATACGTTGCTGCCAGTTACTTAGCTCACAATGACAGTAAAGTATATGTAGGGTTTTAAGAAAAATTTCAAGTTTCGGAATCGGAAAGAACGTAACTATTTTTTTATACCTACATTCCAACTGCATATAGTAGGCGTCGACCGGCCGATATGATATTGATAAACTGCTAACTCATGATAGTTAAGATATTAGAACTTAGTTGCATATTCATATGTACTGTTCCAAATCTGCAGTAGACAAAGCTATTTCCAATTAGGGTTCTTAATTAACTCATCCCGATTATCCCGCGGGATGAGTTGGAGAAAGTTTTATGTCATAAGCCATTATGTTTGACGGTATTCAAACGTTTTTGTTACATTTATATAAATCCGGAAAACGTTCAGCATACTTTCTGTACGATTTATTGATAATATTTTATAACGCTTCGATACCGAACTCACCTAAATCTAGTTTGATAGCGCTATGTTATTGTTTTTATCGTTAACAACAAAATTAGGCTTCTTAATACTGTTCAGTAATACAAATGCTTATAAAATTTAGCAGTGTTCATATAATAATATTACTAACTAAAAGTAACTCTAGCTGCCTGTCTGTTACAATTTTTTGGGGTAAAGTACATAAGCCTTTTTGTATTGACTTCGTTTTGTATTCGATAAGTATACATAAGGGTCTTTTTGTAGGTAATCTCCATACACGTGGATGACCCAATTCTCAGAGCAAGGGGAAAATTATTATTCAAATAAAATAATTTGCGTAAAGTACTTACATTTAAATCCCAGCTCTCATTATTTGTAATACAAAACAGTTATTATATTTATTCCCTTTATGAACGGTGCGCATCTGGTCAGTTCGCAGCCGCGCTCTCAAAAGCTTTTTTGTTCCGTGAGAGTTCTTTTTAAAATAAATACAGTGTTACACGCAGACTCGTTCCCTATTCATCTGTAATTTTAGTAAAAAATGCGCGCATCTGTCGAAAGGGAAATGTGCGAATATTCGCGAACCCGTTTATTTGCAAACTGACCCCTGTCCAGACATTCCTTTATAATTTTGCACAATGAGTTGCGAATTGAAGCTGTATTTAGTTACAGATCTGTACATCTGCCGCTCTAACCCTTGCATTTTGGCAGATTATTATTTTTATTATAGTTACGCACATATCTATGTATAATAATATGTACTATGAGATCTTAAATCATAACGGTTTTCCTTGTAAAACGAGACGTTGCTAAGCAACGAGTATTGCGCATTCTCGCGTCCACAACATCAAGTCATGCTTTGAGCTTATATCCAGTGTGTAGTATATCGAGACAAAAAGAGTGATGAAAACATCGCTTTTATAAGTCATCGTAAAACTTGTTTAATTACATTCCTCACTGAAAGATATTGTTGATATTCAAAAGTTAATAGGTATTTTGTACGTTATTGCCGAGATTGTTCTCAGAAATGCTCACTAACTATATATTTTGTACATTTTGCTGTCCAACGTATCGTTTTTGTTTTGTTTTCGGTCATCAAACAATTGACTTTTGTTTATCCTTCATCAATTTAGGCGAAGAAATAATTTCGTGTTTACGAAATTACCCGGCGTCCGGTCAATGGTTATTAGCGTGAAGGTATAATTTGTAATTAAAATACTTTGAAAATTTTCGACATATCTTTGTATGAAGTAAGCGTTACAGAGTTTAGACCTTTGGAAATGAAATATTCTGAGTATTGTAAAATAAAAGCATTAGGTAACAAATAATAATATATTCGTTTAATTCATCTAAAATATTTATGTGAGTGAAGCAAACTCAGGTTATCTACCTTATTTGATAGTTTAGCGGAAAGGAATCGATTTTTTAACCCCGTGAATCATAGGCTCGAACACACGAAGAAAGGGTAAGGAACGTCTTCGGACTTTAGGGGCGCACTAACGCATCACAATGAAAATAATTAGGGGTTAGTTGATTATTTAGATTATGTACAGTAAGATGAGTTAAGTACAATGAAAATCGTCAAAAATTGAAGTACAATTGAAGATATGTTACAACTGTAAAACTGCAGGGATAAGCTAGTTGGTTGATCACTTTTCATAATGTTAAAAGCCATCTACTGATATGTCAGCACCTACTTAAATGTCTTATTTGCTGATAGCCGACAGTTCAAAGGAAATTAAATTTCGAAGAAAGTAATTAGCTATTTATAGGCGCGTATTCATGTTTATTATGAAGTCACTTCTTTTTAAGTAGCCTGTATTCAATTTGTCAATACGAATATCGATCTTTTCATACTTTTATGTTTTAAACGCTATGTATTTATCGTATGACAGTTTAATTAGTCTCATAGCTAGAAAATGTAAAAGTGAATAATAAAATATTCGTTAATTATTCAAGAAATTTCTTTAATTATTACTTGAATTAGGTTCTTGATTGACTAGCTCTAGCTTGTGCTATAAATACCGTGGAATATTTAATTATATTTTGGGTTTTCCCTGCTTAGGAAAAACCGGTACGGCTGGACAGACGGTATAGATTTAAATAGGTACATTTGTAACCATCCAATAGTAGTAAATTAATCGAAATAGATGATTATAAAAAGAAATTCAAATGTTTAATTATAATTATGAGGCTTTATATGTGATAATATTGTGGATGTGTATTAATTGAATTTAACTTTGGTTATATTAATATTCCACGACTTTTCACACAACGCCATCTAGTCTCAAACTAAGCAGTGAGTGTGCAGTGTGAGTTAGTGAATATTGTGTGTAATATCAAATAACTAGCTTTTGCCCGCGGCTTCGCACGCGTTAAGAAGTATTATTGTTTAGCAAGTTAGTGTAAAATATTCTTAACTAATTTGTCATTTGGCGCTAAACCTATCAAGCTACTGGGAGAACTTACTCGTGAGCAAGCAACATAGAACTGCCCATGAGAGAAGCAATGTTCTCTCAAGTCAATACCCGCAAATTTGAGAGTTTGCCCCTGAGACTTGTGTTCTCATGGCTAGTCAAAAATCTAAGAAGATTTCAACGAACATCCCCTTATGTGTGGAATTTATCAAAATCTTTCTTAGCGGATGCCTACGTTATACTACCTATGTGCATGTAAAGTCTCAGCCCGATCGGTTTAATTTTGACAAAGTTTCATAAAAAAATTCATCCCCTATTTTATCCCCTTGGGGGTAGAATTGATCAAAATCCTTTCTTAGCGGATACCTACGTCATAACATCTACCTGCATGCCAAATTTCAGCCCGATCCGTCCAGTAGTTTGGGCTGTGCGTTGATGCATTAATTTCGATCGAATTTGATTACCATAAAAACGGTTCTAGTGAGTTAATCTTAAAAGATAGACTTATACTGTCGCGGATTTTTTTTTAGATCATTTCAATAGGAATAATTCTTACATACATATATTGTGTGTATCTTGAACCGTTTTCGCAGCGCACGCAACGGAAGCCCTCAAGGATGAACAATTTTCCCCGTTTTTGTTTACATTTTCCATTATTTCTTCGCTCCTAATAGTTGCAACGTGATATTATATAGCCTAAAGCCTTCCTCGATAAATGGTCTATTCAACAAAAAAAGAATTTTTCGATTCGAACCAGTAGTTCCTGAGATTAGCGCGTTCAAACAAACAAACAAACAAACAAACTCTTCAGCTTTATAATATTAGTATAGATTATATGATATTCAGATACACAATTCTTTAACTCTATTTAATTTAATTTTATCATTTACATAATTAAGTAACTCCTTTACTTTCTTTTACATCATTTGAATACAAGCAATGGTGGTCTACAGAGAAACCAATACTTTATATGTAACACAAATATATAACCTGTGCAAATTGATTTGTTTCGATCAATAATTCATTTTTTATCATTTAAATACTTACTTACGTTCTTTTAAATATTTCTTTTTGCTTACGATTGAGCGTTACAGATCTGTCTTTACAGATAATATATCGTTCTACTATCATATATTGTCAACTTGTTCCTGTTTACACACTATGATGTATGTCGATACTAACACATAAGGATTTACACTTGACTGCTTATGCGTACTCCTTTTCCCGTTGCGCAAGTGTATAATATCAAAGCATTATCTACTGTCTTAGTTTAGTTTCGAGTATGAAAAAGTAATATTTTGCTTAGTAATGGATTTGTTTCTGCATTCGAGGAATACGACGGGTGTAAGCCCTAACTAATGTTGAGACGAACCGACATTTTAGAAGTCACTTAAAATGCGGCTGTTCTTGTGCTAATGAAAATAGTTTTGATATTATTTTTTGATCGACTGATTTCCGATACTTTTAATAAAGACGCTCGAAAATACCTATTTCCTTAAAATATAGGATAGAGTTTGTTAATCTTTAAAACTCAACTTACTATAGGCCGTAATTAAAAATATTTATGTAGGAGAAACCGTTGACAGCTAGACTCTTAATAAAAATTTATTTAGTCATAATTATTATCAATCTGTATTCGTTCTTACCTTACAGCATGTGATTAATTTCCCTACCGTATAGGTAGTACAGTAAATAAATATTCTTCTACTGTATTACATTCTAGGTAAACACTAAAGTATCGTTTGTGAATACGGCTATAAATACAGTTTAAAGGTAATTCCACACAAAGAGAAAAGAAAATTACTCGACCAATGCTTTAAATTATTTATTGCCATGCCAACTTTAGGTTTACCTTAGGCCGCTTTCAAACCGAACGTATGACCAGAAGTCGAAAATGAGTTTGTTCACTGTAGGCCTCAACAAGCAAATAAAACGGATCGAGTACTTGTTTATTATTTATTTATTAGATAAAAAATATAGGGTAGCATCTTAATTAGTACAATGTCCAACAAAACTATGCGTATATAGTTAGTTGATTAGTTGTTAGACTTAATGGTATCATTAAGTATGATAAGCTAAGTCAATCTAGTAATATTTTGTATGGTTAACGATGCTTAAATCTTCCCTATGGAGAAAAGGCTTTTGCTCAGCAGTGGAACGTTTAAAGGCTGGTATGATCTTTAGGATAGATTTTCTAATAGTTGTAATAATGAAGTCGTAATCCTAGAATTATAACGCAATTTCGATTAGTTAAGAACTAAAACGTGAATATGTATGATCACATAATAAAATGTGGTACATTTGCTCACAAGTCATCGGTTAGCTAAAAGTTAGGTTTGAACAAGGCTGGCTGTAATTGCATTGGGCCTACACGATCGAGGCCTGAATATTTAAAGCTAATACCCCTAACATTTGTAAAGTGCAGCGATCGGTTCCCGGTGTACTGTAATTGACGTAAACACGCTACATTTCATAGTTAACAAGTTCGAACGATGTTTGTACTCGTTGTAAAGTTTTTGTGGTAAATTGTCTTCGCAATATTTCTTTCGAACTACATTTGTTAATCATATTTGCTAACTCTTCAATTAGCCCTAAGTCAACGATTGACTTGTTTCTTTAAACATTACATAATCTTTAGGATAATACTGAAGTGGTATTTAAAATAACTCTGCAGCAATATAATTTTAAAACTACGATCTAACTAAAAACATTATGCACCTGTGTTTGACGTATGAATATAACATTGAAATGCCTAACATTCATCATCATCTTCCTATCCCATTTTAATTAGGGTCGGCGCAACACGATTTCTTCTTCCGTTCTCCACTATCAGACGTCGTACTAACATTATATACGTTTAATTTCCAGGCAAAACTCGCAAGTTCATGGAAAGCCCAGGCGTTATTCAAGAAGTTCGACGCTCGCGCCAATCACAAGGTGTACGGCAAGGGGCGGGCGTGCGCCGCGGGCAAGGTGCTCATCATAGGCGCCGGACCCTGCGGCCTGCGTGCCGCCATCGAATGCCAACTGCTGGGAGCTAAAGTGGTCAGTATCGAGACACGCACACAAAAAAAAAACAACACAATAATAAACAGTCGTTTGCAATAATATAACCAAATGTCGCGTTGAGGTGTCATTATCCATCTGTCGGGGCTGCGGGATGTTCGTAAGTGTTACTGCGACCCTGGCACTCAAAGGGCTCCAGGAAGAACATAGTGGGTTTTAGTCAGTCTGACACTCTCTCCCGCTGCGCCCACCGCGAGACATTTGATGATTTCCTACGAAAAAAAGTGTCACTATCAAAAGAAGTAGTAAATTAGGATATATAGATATTTTCGAACTAATTACTTACTTGAATAATTAATTTTAACAAAAAAATAAATATTTACAGTTGTCATCAGTTTTGTAATACGAGTGATTTTAAATTAAATGATGTTGATCCTTTACCTTTAGAGGAATCTCATTATCTGTTTAGTTTTAAATGTTCTTAAAATATTTGTATACCTTAATTAAACTATAAACATAGTTTAATGTGTCCTTATAAAACACGTCTTACTTTCCACGAGTAAAAAAATGTTGCAAAAATATCCTACTTCTCACGTTATCACATAACAAGTATCGTATTACTATCGCTTACATTACAATCGCGTTGTTATGTCCTACGAGATGATGTTGTATCAACTGATGCCGCGAAGCACAAAACAAACACACTTATTAATTAAACATTTGCTAAACTGTTTTGCTTTTCTTTCGTCCGGCTTCAATCGTTTCTTAGATCCGCAGTGTTCACTTGTGTACGTAGTATTTCCTTTAATTGGCTATTTGACTAAAAAAATCTAATTAGTCCGTCAGGTAGATTTAAAAAAAATTTTGTATACGAATTTTTTATTTCATTAAATCAATAAAAAATACAAAGATAAAACGCAACTAAGGTGGTGAAAAGTGTGGAAGTGAAGGCTACCGACGTCACTTGACAGTGAAAAGTACACGTATGTGACGTCACACGAAATTTCAACATACGGTATCATCTTATTTTTTTGTTAACGTAATAAAAGAAAAAATACGTATCCAATATTTTTTGGAAATCTATCTGACGGACTAATTAGATTTATTTAGTCAAATACCCAATTGATTTAGTTTAATCGAAAAGCAGTGATTAGCTAGTGTTATGACAATCGGCATCATGACTACCAAGACAAAGATTGAAGACTTAAATTCGAAGCATCAATGTCATTTCGAATTCGTTAGCGTATTATATAAAGTAAGTATTACTCGTTAGAAACGGTGAAGGAAAGCATCGTCATCATCATCATTCCCCTGCCCTTCTCCCAATTATTATTTGGGGTCGGCGCAGTATGTCCTCTTCTTCCACACGTTCCTATCTGACGTCATCTCACATGTCACACTCTTTGCAGCCATATCATCTTCCACACAATTCATCCATCGTTTCTTTGGTCGTCCTCTTCCCCTATATCCATCCACATTCATGTCCAGCACCTTCCTTACCACGTGACGAAAACATCGTGAGGAAACCAATATATTTGAGAAATTGTTAAGAGTGTGTGTCGACACGTCCGACCTTGTTGTATTACTACCGTACTATATGAAGACTAGACGAATTTAATAGTTTTTTCTGTACATTTGTTAAGTGTTTTTAATTATTTCGGTTTTAATTGATTCGTTTTAGAGATATAATGTTTATAGGCTACCCGATAAGTAGGTAAGGAGGTTAATTAATTGCTAGATTAAAATGTTGCTTGTTTTTATTGTCGCTTTGTAGTTTATTCGATTGTAAACACTATTATTTTACTCATTTAATGAGTTTTCTTTTCGTGTTTAGCTACATTTCAAGGGTTATTATGACCTTAATCAGATTTTTATAAAACAAAAATGAAACACCAAAATAATAATTTAATGTTCTACATTGTTTTGTAATAGGAAATTGTCTTTAATAAGATTCGATTAGTCATATATCAGTCAGATAATTGATCATTTCTCTCGCCATGATAGTATTGGAATTCAGATGACTGTTCAGTATTTGTCATTAGTTTGTAGTTATTACATAAGAATACTCTTAATATATTTGATTTTTAAATAAGCTCACCTGTGTACACCAAATTTTATTTTAAATATCTGTGTTAAATGTTTGTGTACAATAAATAATGAATTTATAAATAATCCAAAAACGTGTTAAAGCGATTGCTTTCGTTTTACCTCTAACTTTTATACTTTTAACTCAAAAGCAAATTATACATAAGTTATAGGTATATGATAAAATTTATTGAAGTTATCTATCAATAAGTAGAAAAATAAAAGCTTCTACTAATATACAAAAGAATTTAGCGTTGATTAAATTAAAAATAGATTTCAGTATCTAATTTCTATTTGTGTAAGATTATTGTTATGCACTAATTACAGCGCATGACATTATCTACAAAACTTAACTCTAAATAATTTCTACTTTGACATTTCAATATTACTTTTACTTATAAAACCTTGTAATACTATTTCACTATTCTATTTCCTAGGTGGTGATCGAGAAACGCGACCGCATGTCCCGCAACAACGTGCTGCACCTGTGGCCCTTCGTGATCCAGGACCTGCGCGCGCTCGGAGCCAAGAAGTTCTTCGGGAAGTTCTGTGCCGGCTCCATAGACCATATCAGTATAAGACAGCTGCAGTGTATATTGATGAAGGTAAGTAACATTTCTTTTGTAATGTCTCCTGACTGATTTCGTGTAACTATAAATAAAATAAATAAATAAATATAAATATCTTGGGACAGTATCCACACACGGCCATCTGATCCCAAGCTAAGCAGAGCTTGTGTTATGGTAATCAGACAGCTGATAAACATACTTATATATTTCTAAATATATACATATTATAGATAAATCACACCCAGACACAGAACAAATGATTGTGCTCATCACACAAACATTTGTCCTGGGTGGGAATCGAACCCACAACCTCCGGCTTAGCAGTCAGGGTCACTAACCACTAGACCAACAGGCCCGTCAAAGCCAGCCATATGACACCAGCCAGCTACGCAGGACATATAATAGAGCACAAACTCTCTGTTCTCCTTTACTCTCATAGCCCGATGGAACGGCAATCCGACACGGCCGGAGAGAGATTTTTTTTTTTATAGTACCACCAATAATGTACTGCACTTTTATAGCGTTACCTGTGACTTCCCCCGCGCGTATGTCGGTTATAGCTGTAAAAACATATCCCTCCTCTGACGCAGTCGGTTAAAAAGTAGCCTATATAAATCCTGTCGAAGTGTTAATTTAGGGTTTGAACTAACTCCATAACAAATTATATGAAAACTAGCTGTTGCGCGATTAATTGGCTGTAAAATAAAGACGGCTGTGTCTTTTTGGTTTATATTACACTAGCGACCTACCCCAGCTTCGCACAGGTAAAATATTAATGTATTATACACAATTAATTATAACATTTTATAGTTCTATCGATTGTAGTTTAGGCAGCGTACGCAAAATAAGTAACTTTTAGGTTGATTTTTTTTCAGTTTGTGTCTGAAAACTCCAAATATCTTACGGAACCCTATTTTTTCCAAAATAAAATATATGTTACTCGTGGATGGTGGATGGTAAAAGAATTTTTAAAATCGGTCCAGTAGTTTTCGAGCCTTTTCATTACAACCAAACAAACAAACAAAGTTTTCCTCTTTATAATATTAGTGTAGAAAATCAATTTATTGTCATGATTTGTATTTTGTATTATAGTTAAGTAATAACCAGTCGTCATTAATTTGTTTTATATACTGTTTATGTTATTGTTTTTAGTAGCCGCGTAAATCTAAACATACAATTTATAAATATAAAGCGCAGTCGCGTGAAGGAGCCACTTAAAGAGTTCCGTTTATTACTCATGTGATTCGTATATTATATTGCCTTTAATCTTGTTCCTCTTCGTCCTTGAAGATACGTAGTGAGGTTTAAGGTTATCCCTTCGCCCTGACCACATACATAGATATTACGTGTATTTATTTTGTAATTCCGAAAAATCTCATTTTTTTTAGAAGTTTCTTTTTGATGTTACTCAATACTTTTATTGCACGCCATATGTTTAAAAGGCGTTACATAACATTATAATATAGTTAAGATCCAGTAGGGCACGGCAACATAGAAGACAGAAAGATACTAATTTTATTTAGATTTTTTATCATAGGGTTTTTGTTTTTTGATCTTCAATTATACGTGTAAAGTATAATTTTATTTTATCCTGAAATTAAAAGGATCGTGACACAAAATAAATACACGTGATATTTCCCCCCCTGCCCTTCTTTATTTTAAGCCTCAGATTATTAATGAATGGTCCCTAAAATAATTTACTATTACAATTCGATCATTTTATTATGAGTTGTTTGACGACATACGTTAAGATCCGTGTCATCAAAACGACATTAATTTGTGTCAAATAAATCGTTCAGCAAGCTGAAACATTTATTTGATACAACGGTCGTTTAACGATTATAGTTATTTGACAAGCACGAACAAACTTTATTTATGAAACATAATCATTTCGTCGCATAATAGAGCGAAGTTTCACACCACTAATAAAGTCACTTAAACGCATTTAGTTTTGTAGTGACAACTTTAGTGTCAACTATATTAGTTTTTTTTTCCTGCGGCTTCGCCCGAGTGGAGTTCGGTTTTAGCAGCAAAAGCATTAACCTCCTTTTTTGCTATCGGATAAAAAGCAGCCTCTGTGTTAATCGGCGACGTAAGCTGACTCCCCATAAACTTCCTCGAATTTGGTCTAATCGTCTTAAGAAGAAAAGATAATAAACGTACAGTCACGAGCAATGACATGTATACACGACCGAAAAGTTGCAGTAGAATTCTTATGCGAAATTTCTAAAGCTGTTACGGAATATCCTGATATTGTAAGCTAAACAATTACAGCAGCTATACAGATAAAATTATTAATTTGTAAGAAAATTTCACAATTTCAAGCATCATTTGACTAGGGCTTAAGCTACAATTGTGTAATCGTGTTTACATGTTTTTGCTCGTGACTGTACACACTAACATACTTTCACTTTTATCATATTAAAAGGATAACAACCATTAAACAGCTACAATGAACGTAATATGTTACAGACAAGTAATAAATTAACAGTAGCTAATAAAGATAACTTCAATTTATAATTATGAACATGTATTACTTTATTTACAAATAACAACGCCATAAATATGTAATAGCAATTTGATGAATTACAATTACAGATACAATATAGATAATACGAATTTGTTATACAATGCAATAGTATTATTTTATACACATACGTTCAAGAGAGCTGAAAACATACTTTTTATTGCTAGTTGAAAAGTTAACTAGTTTTTATTGTCACTTACAATAAGACTTTCTGTTAATTATTAATCACTCGAATATTACAAAAACCTTTTTTTGTATCTTATATTTAGCAACCGCTCCCGCATTCTCTTAAAACATCTGTTAGAAAACTGTATCAAAATCCATTGCGTAGTATTAAAAATCTAAGCATACATAGGGACCGATAGACGCATGAACCGACTTTGTTTAGTTAAGTATGTATGTGTGTAAAAATCCGGGGAGATCTTGTTATTGATATTTTATTGATCACAATCTAAAATGATTTATTTTGTGTTTTCACAGGTGGCGTTACTACTCGGCGTCGAGTTTCACGAAGGCGTCAGTTTCGAAGAGCTTTTAGAACCTTCTGTCACTGAGAATTCTGAAAGTATGCATTTTTATTTTCTATTCATTAACAAAACATAGTTGGTATCACTAAATTGTTTCCGCGAAAAAAATATATTGGTACTAGTCATCCTGATCTACATACTGATGATTTTTTGATATGTTCAATGTTTTATTGAGAACTGACTGAATTTTCAAAGAATCAGTTTTCAGTATTTAAAATCTTAAGTATCTTCCACAACTGCAATAATATGGGTGGGGTAGGCTGCCTTTTTAATCACGTCTATAATGATACTAACACATAGTATACGTCATCATCATCTTTCTGCCCTTATCCCATTTTACTTGGAGTCGGCACAACACGTTTTTTCCTTCCATTTTCCTCTATCAGACGTCACACTATCATTTACTCCTTTTTCACTCATATATCGTTCCTTACACAATCCATCCATCTTTTCTTCGGCCTTCCCCTTCCTCTCCAACCATCAACATACACATAGTATATCTACACTAATATTATAAAGAGGAAAACTTTGTTTGTTTGTAATGAATAGGCTCAAAAACTACTGGACCGATTTTGAAAATTCTTTCACCATTCGAAAGCTACATTATCCACGAGTAACATAGACTATATTTTATTTTGAAAAAAAAAAATAGGGTTCCGTAAGATGATAGTTTTCATATTATTTTTGTCAGCGAAACGAAGTTTGCAGGGACAGCTAGTGTACAATAAAGTAATACTAACAAACTAGAGTCAGTAACGTTTTGAAAGTGCCTGAGAAGGCCTACTCGAAATAAAAACCTTTTGATTTTGATTTTGATTTAATGATGTTGTCATTCCTCAGCTCTAGGTTGGCGAGCGCGCGTCCTACCCACCGACCACGTGGTATCGCAGTACGAGTTCGACGTGTTGCTAGGCGCCGACGGCAAGAGGAACACTCTCAACGGCTTCAAGCGCAAGGAGTTCCGCGGCAAGCTCGCGATGGCCATCACGGCTAATTTTATCAACAGGCATTCTGAACAGGAGGCCTCTGTAAGCATACCCTTTTAATTGTGTAAACGTTAATGTCAGTATCACAAAAAGTAATGTTGCTAGTCAGTTTTTTTCTTACATTTATGCGAGCTAATTGCAGTGCGCTTAATAGTTTTCCGAAAGTGCTAATTCTCTATAATTCCAAATATCTACCATCTATAAGTAGAATAAATGCAGTTGAAATGAGAGCTCTAAGAAGTATGCTAGGACTGAAATTGAGCGACAGGGTTAGAAATGATGTGATAAGGGAAAGATGTGGCGTGAAAGAAGATGTAGTCACAAGGATTGAGAAAGGGATGCTTAAATGGTTTGGGCATGTTGAGAGGATGAATGAAAGAAGACTAACGAAACAGATATATGAGTGTAGTTTGAATGGAGTTGTTGGGAGGGGAAGACCACGACAGACGTTCCATGACCAAATAGGGAAAGTCCTAAAAAAGGGTCAGGTCAGGAGTACCCTAAACCGACGGGCGTGTATGAAGCGATTGATGAGTGTGGATGAAGCTAAAGTGGTATGCCAGGATCGTAGCAAATGGAAAGATGTGATCTCTGCCTACCCCCAAGGGAAAGAGGCGTGACGTTTATGTATGTATGTATGTATCTACCATCTATTGCGAGGAAAAACAGATTAGTTTTGGCACATTTGTGATCCTCGTTTAATCTAGGGTAGATAATCGTGGAAGGACTTGGGGGAGGCCTTTGCCCTGCAGTGGGACACTGCAGGCTGGGAAAAACAACATTTTCACCATAGTTACAATGTTAGAAACATGGTAATAAGCGTAATGTTTTATTTGTTTAAAATAATATATTACGAACATATTTTAAAAATAAATATTGGCGTTCGTTTCCTCTTCGTATAAATACTCAATTATTTATTGTATTCCATAATCAATATGTTACAGAGATGGTAAAATATAAATCAAGTTAAGATCAATATAGACCCTGTCGGGCATGCAAAAATTTAGGTGTTACGATGTTTCATACTCATTCCTCTGCCCAATTTTCGCAAAGAGACGTCCAAAGTTATAGCATCACATATTAATATATAGGTTTGTATAACTCCAGGTGCCGGAGATAAGCGGCGTGGCGTTCATCTTCAACCAGAAGTTCTTCAAGGAGCTGTACGAGGTGACCGGCATCGACCTGGAGAACATCGTCTACTACAAGGACGACACGCACTACTTCGTGATGACGGCCAAGAAGCACAGCCTACTGGATAAGGGCGTGTTGCTTAATGTTAGTATAATCTACTCTAATACAAATAAACACAAGTTTAATCTAAAATGTAAGTATGCATATGCACGAAATAGCACGTTTACGTAAAATTAAGTCAAATCAAAGTGTTTTTTTTTAATGTTTCAAGAGGTAGTCTTATTTGTATACATTGATATTACCTCCGTGACAAGCTGGAGTGACTTGCTAGTATGTAATAAAGATTATACTTAATTAAAAAAAAAATGGTATGAATTAAGTATGAGTGTGTTTTTGTAAGGATGGATGATATTTTGCTCTCGATTTAAAAACTAAGCATGTAAGTATGTTTCTTTGAATGGAGCCTTAGAGCCTTTGAACTCTATTTTTGTAAAGTTTGGTTTATAATTTGAACTCGATAAAGGCGTGTTGCGTAGACTTCATATTACTTGCAATGTGTGTATGTATGTATATCTATAAACCTTGTAACTCAATCTTTGAATTCTATTTACAGGTTGGTTGTCCGCAGTCAATACTAGTTTATGTCTAAATCTCATGATATATGATAAATTTATATCAATAATGTATATTTTGACTGCACCCTGAAACATACTGTGTAGAGCCGAGATGGCATGTCTTTAATAAGTAGCGAATTCTACTTTTCTTTTTGAAATTGTCCTACTATTTTGCAGTCACGCACATAATACCAACAGTGCCCCTGAAAATAAAACTGATACCGTTGTAAAAGCGACATTTTAAACCTCTCTTTCTATCGCAAATACAGTAGTATGTTATGTACTGGCCTATCAATACAAATACGTCACTACAATCATATAACCCAATCGCCTACCATTCCAGGACTTTACCGAAGTATCTCGCTTACTCAGCGTCGAGAACGTAGACCGTGCCGCCCTCATGCGTTACGCGCAAGAAGCCGCGCGTTTCTCTACCGACGGCCGCCTGCCTTTACGAGACTTCGCACTCAACCACTACGGTGAACCTGATGTGGCTCTATTCGATTTCACGTCGATGTATGCAGCTGAAAACGCTAGTTTGGTGAGTTATTGTAACCTTTACTAAGGTATGTTGTATCGCTCAGCAAATGTAGACGAAAATTCAGGTAACGCGATCGCTAACGTGTAGATTGGTTCAACTTTTTATGTGTATCTGCAGCTAAAACGCTAGTTTGCTAAAAAGGTAGTTTGGTTTAGAGCTGAAATTTGGATCAAGGTATCGCGGCTTGGATGCCGTAGTCTATCAACGGCCTGATCATGATCAGGCCGTTGAGATCCGACGTTAGCATAAGCTGTACTCAAGGTAAGCTCAATCGACTGATCTATCCATTTGTTGCTGAATCTAACCTCGATGCGTATAATGTCGCAGTCAATATGGAAGGCAACGTCTTCTTGGTTATTTAAAGCGTTTTTTTTTTATCTAGCGCCTTTTGACTATCGTCTTACTGTATAACACGTTACCAAGGCCTTATAAAACGAAGCGGCGATGCGATGCCGAAGCTCCAAAACACTTGGAGTCGGTCACGTGTTGCTCTCAAGAACTCGTTAATTCTACAATCGACTTTATATCTATTATTTACACTATTCCACTAAGTATGGTCCTGTAATCATAATTAATTAACAATTTCCAGGTGTACGAGCGCCACGGTCGTCGTCTACTCTGCCAGTTGGTCGGCGACAGTCTGCTAGAGCCGTTCTGGCCGACGGGCTCGGGCTGCGCTCGCGGCTTCCTCTCCGCACTGGACGCGGGCTGGGCGGTGCGGGCCTGGGGGCAAAGCCCCGCGCCGCACCCGCTGCAAGTCATCGCGGAGAGAGAGTCTATATATAGGCTGCTAGGTGAGTTGATACGGCAAGAGATAGATTCGTAGGCATATAAAATGCTAAAGATGTAAGATGAAATTTATGGTGGCCCAGTTAGTACAAGTCGAGGGTATACTGCTAGGTGAGTTGGTACGGCTAGAGGTAGATCCCATGGGCTGTGTGAATATCAAAGGTTAAAGATGTGAAATAGGCATATCAAATCCAAAAGGTCTAAGATGATTGTTATGCTCGCCCAGTAAGTAACATACTAGCAAAATTGGTAATGCGAGGTAATATATAAGGATAAGTTGACTAGCAAGAGTATATATAGGCTGCAGGAAAGTTGCGTAGATAAATTAATCAATTTTCAACGATTTTCACACAACGTCGTCTACTAGGTCTGACTGACATCTGGCTCAGATATAAAATACGGGCTGAAATCACATTATAATCAAAATATATAAGAGATCAAGAAATACTATAACAAACCAATACGGATCCTGTACGGCACAGCATCCATTGTACTATCTAAGCTTTGAACATTTCATTAACAAACTTCTCATGATTAATGAAATATAAATTTACAGTACATAGTCTAACGCTAAAACTTCGTCTTATAGTAAGTTAATGTATTAAATTTAATCAAAACCCAACAACAAAACATTTATTATGTACTAGCTTTTGCCCGCGGCTTCGCACGCGTTAAGAAGTATTATTGTTTAGCAAGTTAGTGTAAAAAATTAGGGCCTACAAAACTTCCTTGTACACAATATTCTTCACTAATTTGTCATTTGGCGCTAAACCTATCAAGCTACTGGGAGAACTTACTCGTGAGCAAGCAACATAGAACTACCCATGAGAGAAGCAATGTTCTCTCAAGTCAATACCCGCAAATTTGAGAGTTTGCCCCTGAGACTTGTTTATAGTCATGGCTAGACAAACATCCCCTATTTCATCCCCTTATGTGTGGAATTTATCAAAATCTTTCTTAGCGGATGCCTACGTTATAGTACCTATGTGCATGTAAAGTCTCAGCCCGATCGGTTTAATTTTGACAAAGTTTCATAAAAAAATTCATCCCCTATTTTATCCCCTTGGGGGTAGAATTTATCAAAATCCTTTCTTAGCGGATACCTACGTCATAACATGTACCTGCATGCCAAATTTCAGCCCGATCCGTCCAGTAGTTTGGGCTGTGCGTTAATGCATTAATTTCGATCGAATTTGATTACCATAAAAACGGTTCTAGTGAGTTAATCTTAAAAGATAGACATTAGACTGTCGCGGACATTTTTTTTAGATCATTTCAATAGGAATAATTCTTACATACATATACACCGTGACTTTTAGGTCGTTTTAAAAAAGCAGCCCAGTTCATGTATCCAATGACTAGTAAACGATTATAATAAAAAAAATATGTTTTTTTAAGATTTGAATGAATAAAAATATTATTCATTATTATGACACAAGGCAGTCTTACGAACACTCTGTAGTGAGCGCGGTCCGAACCTTGTGCCAAAGGGGCCGCGCGGGCGGCGCGGCGGCGTCTTATCACAGGTCATTCACCTTAGCGTAAAACAGCTGTCTTACTATTGCAATCATAATGTTTGCAGTAAGTATGTAGCATGTATCTTCAACAGTTTGATACGTAAACATTTTTAACAGGATGTTTCATATTTCCAATGTATTATTTATTTTTTTCATGCATATTATTTTAATTAATGATAAAAAAATTATATTCGCGCCTAGAGGTATTTTATGACGGATACATTATGTGGACGACTTTTTTAAAACGACCTAAAAATCACGGTGTATTGTGTGTATCTTGAACCGTTTTCGCAGCGCACGCAACGGAAGCCCTCAAGGATGAACAATTTTCCCCGTTTTTTTTCACATTTTTCATTATTTCTTCGCTCCTAATAGTTGCAACGTGATATTATATAGCCTAAAGCCTTCCTCGATAAATGGTCTATTTAACACAAAAATAATTTTTCGATTCGACCCAGTAGTTCCTGAGATTAGCGCGTTCAAACAAACAAACAAACAAACAAACAAACTCTTCAGCTTTATAATATTAGTATAGATTATTGCCCTACTATATAATACTGGCGCAGACTCTGCAGCTGTCTGCCCTTTCGGTCATTGCGAATATCACCCTTATGCTAAATAACGGTCAATCTTTTATTATTCGCTATCTCACGCTGTTAATCTAAAACGTTCACAAAAGCTTCCCATACAAAAAACACATCATTATTTCCATACGTAAGTACCAGTTTTAATACAATTCGCAGAAATTTAAAACTCCTAACAATTCAAAAGACCGGTTATTATAATATTAATCTGAGTAAACCTCTTTGAGAACCGTATCATTGATACGCTCTCAGCGTCCGTTCAAAAGCTTTAATATTTCGCAAATTAATCTCTGCTAGGGCTGTTTTCAATACGATTCGACACACGTGTGCCTTTTAACAAATGAAACTGGTCCAGTCTCTACAATTACTAAATGCTGTGTTTGATTCTAAAAGCTCTTTGTGAACTACCCTCGTTTGTAACGAGATTTTGTATTAACCATCTGCCATCAGCAGATGTTAGGGTTGCAATCCTTTTGTAGTATTTTTTTTTGCGCTGGTAATACTCGACGGGATTTATAACGGTCGAAAAATAATAGTAATAAAATGTTCGTTTATACTGGACACAGAGCTATGAAGGATGAATATTGAATGAATATGATAGATTGTTCTGGCAGCCCAGTCGTTCTTTATACAGATTTGTAAGCAAGGACCCATGTGACTATTTTGAAGTGTTATGTATGTAATATTCTTCTTATAGAATTGATCCTAAATAGCCGTAAATAAATGGGAGGTGGAAGGAAGAAAGGCAGTCCTTTGGCCTGCGGTAGGATACTTACTTTTAACGATATCTACTTTCTAGTTATTCTGAGACACCACTAATATTCGGTGATAGAAAACGTAGTGACGAAATGTTGGAATATGGTTTTACACAAATAATGCTAATATTCCATCACTATACGGGGAGGAAACCTTGCGCAGCAGTAGTACATTGAGAGTCTCGTATTATTGTTATTACTATAGTCTAACATAACACTGAATATGCTTACTATTCCCATATACCATGCCATTTACATACCGAACTATTTATCCGTATGTAGTACCCAAAAATGTAAACAAACAGCACCGTATCCCTTCTTATTAAAAAGCCCTCTCAAATTACCCCCTTAGGCGAAACATAATTAAAGGATGCCGTTCGGACAGTAGCCATTACGCAATTACTGGACCCCCTTATACAAATACTCGAATTCCCTTTGATCGTACTACAGACATAGGTATAAGTTCATATTACTTGTACACGTGTACGAATCTCCCCTTCGAGTTGTTATGCGTTGCCATGGCAACATTCGTTACACTCTAATTAAGCTCCCCTAGTTATTACACACACACATTGATACTAGCTTAACGCAAACAATAGTTAGTACTTAAAATTAGGGTGATACAAAGTACTTTGAAATTTTAATACTATTTGAACACGTGCACCGTCTCCCATAGGAATTGTTTGTTAAAACCGTTTCCATGGCAACTGATGTACTCTAATTGGGCCCCTCTGGTCATCACACATACATTGATACAAGCTTAACCCACACATACGTTAGTACTTAGGAGTAGTATTCTCCCCTTTGGAATTTGTTTATTAAAATCCGTTGCTATGGCAACGGATGCACTCTAATTAGACCCCTCTGGCTATCACACAGACATTGATACAAGCTTAACCCACACATACGTTAGTACTTATGAGTAGTATTCTCCCCTTTGGACTTTGTTTATTAAAACCCGTTGCTAGGCAAGGTTTGATGGACACTTCAATTATTAGGCCCCCCTGGTTAGTATACACACATTGATATAGGTTTAACTCACACATGTTAGTACTTACAAAAGGGATATTATAAAGTACGTTACTTGCCCCTTCGAGTTGTTTATTTTATATGTACTGTTGCTATGGAAAGCTTTGGTGGACTCCAATTAAGTTCCCTTATTAATATTACACACACATTGATATAAGCTTAACCCACACATAACTTAGTACTTAGAAGTTAAGTATTTTTCAATTTTAATTTTCTTTGGACACGTGTGCGAATATTCGCCCTTTTGAGATTGTTTATTAAACCTGTTTTAATGGATACTTCAACTCAAGGGTCCCTCTGATTAGTAAGCACACATTGACATAGGCTTAACCCACACATTCGTTTTAGACAAACGGGCTCTATATTTAGACTCCCTAGTTATTATTATTACTTACGCACATGTTGATACAGGCTTACGTTTGTTAGACACTAAAATGCATTATTTGCCTCCCTGATTATTTACTCACACAAACTGTTAATTTAGTATGTATAGTAAAAGAAACGGGATTTAAGGAATAGCATACATTTACTTTTGATGGCTTGACGTTTCGACTAGGTTGCACTAGCTGTGCTCGCAGGCAGACTCTACTAAATACTGTGTCTGCTTGCGGCTTCGACTAGTATTTTCTTGATATAAAATAGACATGCAATGAGTTAGTTTAGACGTTAATAGTACTGATTATGTTTCTAAAGAAAGTTTGTTCTAAGTAAATCTTAATTTGATATGTAGTTGTGTTCGGTATATAAAGTACATAGTTTATTTCTTTGCCGTGACTTGCGGTTCAATTCTGTGACTTCAAATTAGTGTTGTTGTTACCTATATGTTACCTTATAGTTTTTTTTGCAACGGATATTAGATAAGAAGTATTTGAAGTTCTCTCTAGGAATTTAGGTACATTAAAATATCATACTTAGTAAATGATAGGAGCCATGGCGCCTACCTAAATGTTACTTAGGGTTCATAATATTAGTGTCATTTTACAAATCTATTAGTTTTTATCTATATGTATTGCAGTGTATCATAACTTTATCCGGTGCGCCTATGTATTCGTGATCTGTACATAAAAACAAACGCACGCAAGCTGCTCTTGACTCCCCCTTATTAAATCATCAATCAAAGGTACAATAAATTTTAAAAATAACCCGTATGACCTTCTAATACAGGTCTTTTTACTATCAAGGTACAGCAAATACGAAAAACGACCTTAACACATTGCAATAGAGGTGTTTCCAACATCAAAAGCTTTGTCGTTAATAATATCAATCTCCCTTTTGAATCAAAATTAATCCACATCTGCCCTGTGCGAGTGCTATTGACAGTAGTCAAGCTGATACAACGCATACAAAAATAGATCTTATCGCGTTGTAATACAGGTGTAACGACTTTATTTTACAACAACTTTCAAAACAGATCTTACTGCATTGGAATAGAGGTGTTTTGGACATCAAAGCTCTGTCAATAACAATATTAATTTCCCTTTGAATATACACTCAATTAATACGAGTAGTGCAGCTGCAGTCCAGGGCTTTGTATCGCGCCCTCTGTCTGGGAATGTCATTAGTGTCAAACATGTCCGACGTCGGAGTGTAATCAGAGTACCGGTTTGTTTACACTGTGATATACGTACATAGGTGTAGGGAGCTGTTTCTATGTATTGAATGTATGTACTAGATGAGTTTGATTGGTGTTTAGTTCTATGAATTGACGCTAGTGGCCTCTAAGGTTGCCTATGTCTTGGGATATAAATTGTTAGTTAAATGTGTGGTTTCTTTAAGTAATTTCTAAACAAAATGCCCCTTCTGTGAATTACATATTTAAAAAGTAGGTATATCAATTAAATGATCTTCGTTGAGCGATCATTTTTTAGTTTGGCGACTACACGAGAAAATCATGTGTGCATGATAATGAATCGTACGTGAAGTGTGACCATGTATTTAATGTATGTACTTGTAAAAGTTTGGTCGGGATTGAATTTAATGTATTGACCCTCTCGGCGCTAGTAGTGCAGAAAGATGGTCAATTATTTTAATTTGCTGGTAGAATATGAGTTTTCTTTAATAAATATAATATCTTTAATATTGAATGCTTGTTAGTATAAAAGTCATAATTGCTTCAAAGTCATAATAGTCAAAGCTCACTGGCTTACCATGAGGTTATAAAGTCGATGGTGGTTTTTGATAGAGGTTTAGGAATCGTCTGCTATTATTGGGAAAGTACGAAAATGTATCATATTATGTAGCCTTCTAATATAGTAGTTAAGTACAGTTCAAATAAATGTTAAAGTGATATCTTAATAATAAATAACTTTATCTAGTGGTACCTAATAGTGTAGATATCTATTATCCGTGTTGGTTTGTACATAACAACAAACGCATGCAAGCTGCGTTTCACTCTCCCTTATGTTCCTTTTGAACACTCGCTATAAGAAATTGAAAAATCACCCTTATTTCATTCTAATAAAGGCGTTTATAACACCAAAATATAACAGATACGAAAATAAATCTTATTCCGTCGTAATAGAGGTGTGCTCAACATCAAAGCTTTGCGAATAATAATTGTAATCTCCCTTTGAACCAAAATTAATCCACATCTGCTCTGTATTGAGTACTGCAGATATTTCTCAAGCCACATACAAAAATACGAAAATAGACCTTACTGCGTTGTAATACAGGCGATTCTTACATTTTATTCAACAGTCAGTAAAATAGTTCTTAGTACATTGTAATAGAGGTGTATCCAACATCAAAGCTTTGTCAATAATAATAACAAAATGCGTTTGAATGAAATTAATCCACATCTGCCCTCTGGTCACAGATCTCAAGCTGGTACAACATATACGAAATAGGCCTTATGGCTTTGTAATAGAGTCGTTTACCAGGTTTAGGTGTAGCAAAGATGAAAATAGACTTTAGTACATTGTAATACAGGTGTTTTTAACATCAAAGGTTAGTTAATAATATTTTTCTTTTGAACATCACCCCTCAGTCCAGGGTATTGTATTGCACCCCCCTGTCTGGCGATGGTATTAACTGCTCTGAAGCATAATTGGCGTCGGATTTTAATTAGAGTATCGACAATATTCGAGCGGTTTGTTTACACTGTGATATACGTACGTACATGTAGGGAGCTGTGTCTATGTATGGAATTTATGTACTAGATGAGTTTGATTGGTGTTTAGTTCTATGTATTGACGCTAGTGGCACTAGTTGTCTTTGAGGTTGTCGATGTTTTGGGTTATAGTTTGTTAGTTAAATGTATGGTACCTTTAAGTAATATTTAATCTAAATGCTCCTACTGTGAACTACAGATTTGAAATGTATCTCAATTAATCTAGTAGGTATCGTTAGGCGATCATTTTTTAGTTTGGTAGTTAAAAGTTGTAGGTTTTACAAGAAAGTCATGTATGAAAATGAATCGTGCATGAATTGCGACTATGTATTGAATTTACGTACTAGTAAAACTTTGTTCGGAATTATATTTAACGTATTGATGCTATCGGCGCTAGTGGTGTAGAAAGACAGTTTTCAAAAAAAGCTAAATTAGTGTTTTCTTTAATAATCACGTATTGAATGCTTGTTAGTATAATTGTAAAAATTGCTTGTCAAATCTCAGTAGCTTATCACGAGGTTAGAAAATTGATTGCTATTTTTGAGTACAGTTTTTAAGTATTTTACCTAAATATATGGAAAGATTGGATATTTGCAGCTGTTAATAAAACTCACATTATAGTTTTCTCGCGGAAAATACATGGTTTATGTATGTAACATTAGATCTGAATTCAAGGTTCTTGTACACTCATTAGTACCAAAATGACAGTCGATTCTCAAATTTCAAGAGCTTATCATGAGGTTAGAAAGTCTTTTGCTATTTTTGAGAAAATACGATAACATATCATCGTATTAGCGTATTAGCCTTCTAATGTAGTAGTAATAGTTCAAATAAGCATTAAAGAGATCATCTTATATTAACAAGTTTGTCCAGTGGTATCAACTAGTGTAAATATCTATTTACATGATAGTTTGTACATAACAACAAACGCATGCAAGCTGCGTTTGCTCTCCCTTATGTTCTGTTAGAACACCCGCTACAAGAACTTGAAAAATCATCCTTATTGCATTCTAATAAAGGCGTTTTTCACATCAAAATACAGCAGATACGAAAATAGATCTTATTGCGTCGTAATAGAGGTGTGTCCAACATCAAAGCTTATGCTAATAATAATTTTAATCCTCCTTTGATCCAAAATTAATCCACATCTGCTCTGTATTGAGTACTGCAGATATTTCTCAAGTCACATACCAAAAATACGAAAATAGACCTTACTACGTTGTAATACAGTCGACTCTTACATATAAGTGCAACAGTCAGGAAAATAGTTCTTAGTACATTGTAATAGAGGTGTATCCAACATCAAAGCTTTGTCAATAATAATATCAAAGTTCGTTTGAGCGAAAATTAATCCACATCTGCCCTCTGGTCACAGATCTCAAGCTGATACAACATATACGAAAATAGGCCTTATGGCTTTGTAATAGAGTCGTTTACCAGGTTTAGGTGTAGCAAAGATGAAAATAGACTTTAGTACATTGTAATACAGGTGTTTTCAACATCAAAGGCTAGTTAATAATATTTTTCTTTTGGACATCACCCCTCAGTCCAGGGTATTGTATTGCACCCCCCTGTCTGGCGATGGTATTAACTACTTTGAAGCATAATTGGCGTCGGATTTTAATTAGAGTGCCGCGGGTATGCGAGCGGTTTGTTTACACTGTGATATACGTACATAGATGTAGGGAACTGCTTCTATGTATTGGAATTATGTACTAGATGCTAGTAACATATCGTTGTTGATTAGTTTAGCGTAATGACGCTAGTGGCCTAAGTGGCGCTAGTCGTGCTGTAGGTGGCAAATATTTATTTATTCCTCAAAAATAACGCAGTTACAGTTACCAACAAATCGATGTATTTAATTTTTTTTATAATGATCTAGCGACCCGCCCCGGCTTCGCACGGGTGCAATGCTGATATACTAAATACGCTACAGAAAAACTGTGAACGTTGTTTATAAAAAAACATAGCGGCCCGCTACGTTTCGCAATTTTTAAATCTGTACATCTTCAAAAATATTGATTTAAATCAGATGCTGTAAAAGGCCAAATAGATCTATATTAAATCAAGAATGTATTTAAGGTATTTAATTGGATAAGGATTAATGCTGTATTGGTTAAAATCGCTTCGAATATTAGTCATTATTTGTCGTAAAAAGTAAATGACAAAAAAAAATTATTGTGGGATATCCATAAGAAATAGACATATACCATCGCGGAGTTTTCTGTAGACCTTTTCATTGTGTACAATACTTAGTATATTATTTTGATAAATCTCGTAGGATTCAGCCTGCGTTTGCAATGTAAGCGGAAAAAATGTAATTAATTGCGACATCACATTAGAAACCTCAAAAATAACAGTATTTGTCCACTATTTAATGAATGATATTATACATAAAAACCTTTCTCATGAGTTACTCTATCTATTAAAAAAAACCGCATCAAAATCCGTTGCGTAGTTTTAAAGATTTGAGCGTTCATAGGGACATACAACATGACACATGACAGAAAAAGCGACTTTGTTTTATACTATGTAGTGATAAATGCTAAACCTTACAAGAAAATAACAACATTTTTAACTTACAAAACATAAACATGTCTGCGTATATAGTTTGTTCTTGGAATATGCTACTTAATCATGTGCTTTGAAGCCATGGAAACTATTAAAATGTGATTTTGATAGACTCCTAGTACCTACTTCATTTTATTCGATTCGTCTAACAAATCGATCAGTTAATATTCAGTTGCCGTGTTAATTCTTATATTTTAATGATGATCTGTACATAAAAACAATCGCATGCAAGCTGCTCATAACTTCCCCTCATGTACTGTTATCCAACGGTACGAGAAATTGTAAAAATGGTTTTTATTACATCCTACTAAAGGTGATTTCAATTACGGACTATAACATATACAAAAGTAGATCTTATTGCAACGTAATACAGGTCTGTTCAACATCAAAACTCAATCGTTAATAATATCAATATCCCTTTGAAGCAAAATTAATCCCACATCTGCCTTCTATTGAGTATTACAGACAGTTCTCACGCTGAAACAACAAAAGCGATAATAGTCTTTACCGCCTTGTAATAACGGCGTTTTTAACATCGTAGTATGTGAATCACGAAAATAATCCTTAATACATCGGAATAGAGATATCTGCCACAACAAAGCTCGGTTAACAATAATATCAAAGTTCCTTTGATCCGAAATTAATCCACATCTGCTCTTATTTGCGTGTAACAGATACTTCTCAAGCATGCTTAGTTGAACAAAATTCGCCCTTATCACCTTCTAATAGAAGCGTTTGCAAGATTAACGCACAACAGATACGAAAATGGATCTTAATACATTGTAATAGATGTGTTTGTAACATCAAAGGTTTCTAAAAAAATATATCAACTTTCCCTTTGAACCTCAGCCCTTAATTAATACGAGTAGTGCAGCTGCAGTCCAGGGCTTTGTATCGCCCCCTCTGTCTGGGAATGTCATTAGTGTCAAACATGTCCGACGTCGGAGTGTAATCAGAGTGCCGCGGGTATGCGCGCGGTTTGTTTACACTGTGATATACGTACATACATGTGGGGAGCTGTGTCTATGTACTGAATTTATGTACTAGATGAGTTTGATTGTTGTTTAGTTCTATGTATTGACGCTAGTGGCGCTAATTGCCTCTTAGGTTGCCGATGTCTTGGGATATAGTTTGCTGGTTAAATGTGTAGTTTTTTTAAGTAATATTTGATCAAAATGTCCCTACTGTGAACTACAGATATGAAAAGTATATCTATTAAATGAGCTTCGTTAAGCGATCATTTATAGTGTTGCGACTACACTTAACAGTTGTAAGATTTTACGAGAAAATCATGACATAATGATGAATGTAGTACAATATGAATTCTGACTTTGAATTAGTTGTACAAGTAAATGATTGCTGGTCGAATATATGATTTCTTAAATAATTATATATTGAATGCTTGTTAGTATAATAGTAATAACTGTCCAATCTCACTAGCTTATTATGAGGTTAGAATGTCGATGGCTATTTTTGAGTACACTTTCTATAAATTCAACTTAAATATTAAGAATGTTTGGCTATTTGCTCTTATGTTTTGCCACCGGAGGCTCTAGTAACGCATGAACGTGTTAATAAGTCTCACGTTATAGTTTTCTCGCTGATTATATGGTTTCTTTATGTAACGAGAGATATGAATTCAAGGTTCTTGTACACTCATTTGTACCAAAATGACAGTCGATTCTCAAATTTGAAGAGCTTATCATGAGGTTAATAAGCCATATGCTATTTTTGAGAAAATACGATAACGTATCATCGTATTAGCTTTCTAATATAGTAGTAATAGTTCAAATAAACATAAAAGAGATCATCTTATAAATTAGTAAGTTTCTCTTGCGGTACCTACTTGAGTAAATATTTATTATCCGTGTCGGTTTGTACATAACAACAAACGCATGCAAGCTGCGTTTTATTCCATTATGTTCCTTTTGATCACCCGTTTGTACACAAGAGTTTGAAAAATCATCCTTACTGCATTCTAATAAAGGCGTTTTAACATCAAAATCAACAGATATGAAAATAGATCTTATTGCACCGTAATAGAGGTTAGTCCAACATCAAAGCTTTGCGAATAATAATTTTAATCTCCCTTTGAACCAAAATTAATCCACATCTGCTCTGTATTGAGTACTGCAGATATTTCTCAAGCCACATACAGAAAATACGAAAATAGATCTTACTGCTTTGTAATACAGGCGATTCTCACCTCTAAGTGCAACAGTCAGGAAAATAGTTCTTAGTACATTGTAATAGAGGTGTATCCGACATCAAAGCTTTGTCAATAATAATATCAAAGTGCGTTTGAGTGAAATTAATCCACATCTGCCCTCTGGTCACAGATCTCAAGCTGATACAACATATACGAAAATAGGCCTAAAGGCTTTGGAATAGAGTCGTTTACCAGGTCTAGGTGTAGCAAAGATGAAAATAGACTTTAGTACATTGTAATACAGGTGTTTTCAACATCAAAGGTTAGTTAATAATATTTTTCTTTTGAACATCACCCCTCAGTCCAGGGTATTGTATTGCACCCCCCTGTCTGGCGATGGTATTAACTGCTCTGAAGCATAATTGGCGTCGGATTTTAATTAGAGTATCGAGAATATTCCAGCAGTTTGTTTACACTGTGATATATGTACATAGACGTAGGGAGCTGTTTCTATGTATTGGAGTTATGTACTAGATGAGTTTGATTAGAGTTTAGTTCTATGTATTAACGCTAGTGGCGCTAGTTGTCTTTAAGGTTGCCGATGGTTATAGATGGGTTATAGTTTCCTGGCTAATGGTGTGGTTTCTTTAAGTAATATTTTATGTAAATGACCAACTCTATTGCGTCATCAACCTACAGATTTGAAATGTATCTCAATTAAAAGAGCTTCGTTAGGCGATCATTTTATAGTTTGTCGACAAAATTTGTGTATTGAAAGATTGTTAGTATAAAAGTAATAATTGCTTGTGAAACCTTACTAGCTTATCATGAGGTTAGAAAGTTATCGATGGCTATTATTGAGTACAGTTTCTATGTATTAAACTTTTAAAGAAAGTTTGGTTATTTACTTCTATGTATTACCACCAGAGGCAGTAGTTACGTGTACAGGTGTTATTAAGTCTCACGTTATAGTTTTCTCGCAGAAAATACATGGTTTATGTATGTAACTCACTCTCACTCATAGTACCTAAATGACAGTCGATTCTCAAATTTCAAGAGCTTATCATGAGGTTAGAAAGTCTTGTGCTATTTTTGAGAAAGTACAATAACGTATCATCGTATTAGCTTATTAGCCTTCTAATATAATAGTGATAGTTCAAATAAACATAAAAGAGATTATCTTATAAATTAGTAAGTTTCTCTTGTGGTACCTACTTGAGTAAATATCTATTATCCGTGTCGGTTTGTACATAACAACAAACGCATGCAAGCTGCGTTACACTCTCCCTTATGTACCGTTAGAACACCCGCTACAAAAACTAGAAAAATCACCCTTATTGCATTCTAATACAGGCGTTTTATCATCGAAATACGACATTTTCGAAACTAGATCTTATTGCGTCGTAATAGAGGTGTGTCCAACGTCAAAGCTTTGCGAAGAATAATTTTAATCTCCCTTTGAACCAAAATTAATCCACATCTGCTCTGTATTGAGTACTGCGGATATTTTCTCAAACCACATATAATAATACGAAAATAGATCTTACTGCGTTGTAATACGGTCGATTCTTACGTCTAAGTGCAACAGTCAGGTAATAGTTCTTACTACATTGTAATAGAGGTGTATCCAACATCAAAGCTTTGTCAATAATAATATCAAAGTGCGTTTGAATGAAATTAATCTACATCTGCCCTCCGGTCACAGATCTCAAGCTGGCACAACATATACGAAAATAAGCCTTATGGCTGTGTAATAGAGACGTTTACCAGGTTAAGGTGTAGCAAAGATGAAAATAGACTTTAGTACATTGTAATACAGGTGTTTTCAACATCAAAGGTTAGTTAATAATATTTTTCTTTTGGACATCACCCCTCAGTCCAGGGTATTGTATTGCACCCCCCTGTCTGGCGATGGTATTAACTGCTCTGAAGCATAATTGGCGTCGGATTTTAATTAGAGTACCGCGGGTATTGAAGCGGTTTGTTTACACTGTGATATATGTACATAGATGTAGTGTGTAGGAAGACGAATGTGTATATATTGAACTTATGTACTGTGGAGGTTTGGTTATGTAGTTTCACGTAATGAGCGCGTGCCGGTTGTGGTGCTAGGAGCACGTGGGTTTTATCCAAATTATTATGTCACATGCTTTAGTTCCTCGTGGAGTATATAACAAAAGCATTTGATTGAAGCTATTGCAACTACAGAAATAAAACTAAGATAGGTCGACAGCCACTACCGCATTGATCCTAATAATATGGTAAATGCAAAAGTTTGTGAGTATGTGTAATTGGATATATGTCAGTGTTTCTCTCACGCTCAAACGTCTTAACCAATTTTATTGAATTAAGATATAGGTATTTTTTTGTCGTACACCACGTAACGTGTCGTACTGCGTAAAAAGAGGTTAATGTTTTTGCATCTATAACCGTCTTCCACTCTTGCAAAGATGTTGGAAAGGACTAGTTTAACAATAAATCGATCGATTTGTATACTGGTGTATCTTTGTTATGTTAATGCTTATGTATTCATTATTATTTCCGCATAAAAAAAACGAAAGCATTCGATCTGTTATTTACTCTACTGTAAGTGTCGTTGATCATAGACACAATTGCAAAAATCATTCTTATAGCATTGTTAAAAAGTCTGCATCATCAAAGCTCAGTCAGTAATAACATCAAAGCTCCTTTGATCCGAATTTAATCCACATCTGCTCTTATTTGCGTGTAACAAGTACTTCTCAAGCATGCTTAGTTGAACAAAAATCGCCTTTATCACCTTCTAATAGAAGCGTTTGCAAAATTAACGCAGAACATGTACGAAAATGAATCTTAGTACATTGTAATAGAGGTGTTTGTAACATCAAAGATTTCTAAAAAATAATATCAACTTTCCTTTGTACATCAGTTCTCAATTAATACGAGTAGTGCAGCTGCAGTCCAGGGCTTTGTATCGCGCCCTCTGTCTGGGAATGTCATTAGTGTCAAACATGTCCGACGTCGGAGTGTAATCAGAGTGCCGGTTTGTTTACACTGTGATATACGTACATAGGTGTAGGGAGCTGTTTCTATGTATTGGAGTTATGTACTGGTTTCTAGTAATATATCGTTGTTGATTAGTTAAGTGTAATGACGCTAACGGTCTAAGTGGCGCTAGTTGCGCTATAGGTGGCAAATATTTATGTAGAAGTTATTCTTAATATATTACCCCGTTACAGTTACAACCAAATCAAAGCTATTTAAAATATTATAATGGCTAAATACTAATAATTTTGACGGGCGTATTGGTCTTGTGGTTAGTGGCCCTGATTGCTATAATACCGGAGGTTGAATTTAATTCAATTCCTACCCAGGACAAATGTTTATGTGATTTGCACGATCATTTGTTCTGTATCTGAGTGTAATGTATCTACACTAATATTATAAAGAGGAAAACTTTGTTTGTTTGTAATGAATAGGCTCAAAAACTACTGGACCGATTTTAAAAATTCTTTCACCATTCGAAAGCTACGTTATCGACGAGTAACATAGACTATATTTTATTTTGGAAAAAATAGGCTTCCGTAGGATTTTTCGTCAAAAATTTTTGTCAGCGAAACGAAGTTTGCAGGGACAGCTAGTCTAAAATATGTATGTATATAGAAATATATAAGTATGTTTATCAGTTGTCTATTACTAGTTAGACACTAGATGGCGTTGTGAGGTATGTTGAGGAACATTAATATAATAGAAAATAATAATAACATTTTAAACTTACTAAACAAACAAATCATAACATGCCTGAGTATATAATTTGCAACTACTAAAAACAAAAAGGCAAAATGTGACTTAGATAGGGAGTAGATGGGTAGGCAGTAGTAAGTTCCTACCTCATTTTATTCGATTTGTCTAACAAATCGATCATTTAATGTTTCCTTGCCACGTTCAAGCTTATATACCTATTCATGATATCTTTACATAAAAACAAACGCATGCAAGCTGCTCATAACTTCCCCTCATGTTATCCAAAGGTATGGGAAATTATAAAAATGGTTCTTATTACGATTAACTAAAGTCGTTTTTAACAACGAACCTACAACATATACTAAAGTAGATCTTATTGCAACGTAATACAGGTCTCTTCAACATTAAAACTCAGTCGTTAATAATATCAATCTCCCTTGGAAGCAAAATTAATCTCACATCTGCCTTCTATTGAGTATTACGATCAGTTCTCACGCTGAAACAACTAAAGCGATAATAGTCCTTACCGCCTTGTAATAACGGCGTTTTTAACATCGTAGTATATGAATCACGGAAATAGTTCTTAGTGCATCGTAATACAGGCGTTTCGAACATCAAAGCTTTGTCGATAATAATACCAAAGTCCTTTTGAGCCAAATTAATCAGCATCTGTCCTCTTTTGAATATTGCAAAAGTTGTGAACCTGAAAACAAGTTCACGAGAATAAGTTTTATTGCGTTGTAATAAAGGTGATTCCACCATCTAAGGCAACGGTTACAAAAAATAGCTCTTAATACATTGTAATAGAGGTAATTTTAACATCAAAGGTTTATAAAAAAATATATCAGGTTTCCTTTGAACATCAACCCTTAATAAACACGAGTAGTGCAGCTGCAGTCCAGGGCTTTGTATCGCACCCTGTGTCTGGGAATGTCATTAGTGTCAAACATGTCCGACGTCGGAGTGTAATCAGAGTGCCGCGGGTATGCGCGCGGTTTGTTTACACTGTGATATACGTACATACATGTAGGGAGCTGTGTCTATGTATTGAACTTATGTACTAGTTTTTAGAAACTTATCGTTATTATTTAGTTTAACGTAATGACACTAGCAGTTCAAGTGGCGCTACTTGCGCTATGGGTGGCAAATATTTATGTATTTTAAGTTATTCTTCACAAATAACATAATTGCAGTTACTACCCAATGGATGCTATTTAAAATATTATTATGATGACTAATACTTGAATAATTTAATACTTGAAAGAAAATAATAACATTTTTAACTTACAAAACATAACATATCTGAGTAAAAAGTTTGCTCTTGGAATATGCTAGGTTCTTAATCATGTGATTTGAAGCCATGGCAACTACTAAAATAATGTGACTTGATAGGCTACAAGCCTCCTTTCGTTCAGATACATCTAACAAATCGAATAATGTGTACTTGCCACGTTAAAGCTTATATATTCATGATGATCTGTACATAAAAACAAACGCATGCAAGCTGCTAATCACTAATTCACGTGGACTATTTTCCAACGGTATGAGAAATTATAATAATGGCTCTTATTACGTGCTACTAAAGGCTTTTTAAACAATGAACTACATCAATTGCGAAGGTCGACCTTATAGCAACGTAATACAGGTTTGATTAACATCAAAACTCAGTCGTTAATAATATCAATCTCCCTTAAAAAGCAAAATTAATCCCACATCTGCCCTCTATTGAGTATTACAGACAGTTCTCACGCTGAAACAACTGAAACAAAAATAGTCCTTACGGCCTTGTAATAACAGCGTTTTTAATATCGTGATATATGAATTACGAAAATAGTTCTTAGTACATCGTAATAGAGGTGATTCGAACATCAAAGCTTTGTATCAAAGCTAATAATATCAAAGTCCCTTTGAGCTAAATTAATCCACATCTGTCCTCTTTTGAATATTGCAAAAGTTCTAAAGCTGGAAACAAATTTACGAGAATAGGTCTTATTGCGTTGTGATAAAGGCGATTCCAACAACTAAGACTACAGTTACAAAAATAGCTCTTAATACGTTGTAATAGAGGTGTTGTCAACATCAAAGCTTTTTAAACAATCATATCAGCTTTCCTTTGAATACGACCCTTTAATCAAACCAGTCATGTCCAGTAGTGTTTTGTTCTGCACCCCTCTGCTGCAAATATCATTAATTCTTTTAAGCAAATTTAGAATCAGATTTCAATGTGAGTTTGTTTACAGTGTGATATACGTAGATATATGTAGCTTGTAAGAAGGGAGACGTATGTATAGAATGTATTGAAGTTATATACAAGTGACGGTTGCTTATTCAATGTTATAACGGTAGTGCAGGTAGCGCGGTGATTTATAACATCCTGTAGTTGATCGTCGAATATTTTAGTTATACATGTGATCTTCTTTTCGTATGATTGATGACAATTTGGTTTACAGTAGAATTGTGCTTTTTATTGTACACCGTAGTTACAACTTTATTCAATTTATGTACTACTGGAGTTTCGATAGTGTTTAGTTCGATGTTATGGCGTTCGTAGCGCTAGTGGCGCTAGTCTCGCGGAAGGTTATCGAAATCTCACGTGTTATAGTGCTCTGGATCATTATGTGTTTTGTTTATGTAGTTTGTAAAGTGAGGCCAGGTGATTCGATTTCAGGTTTGTATACATTTTTTGCATTTGGTTGTTTGTATCGTAGTCATCCGTAGCAGAGGCGTAGCAAGTGTAACCTTTAGGGATACACTGTCTTTGTAGAGACAAGTATGCTTTACAACGTCACTTATCTTAAGTATAGTTTTTATTGACGGTTGTTTACGTGCAGCCGAAAAGTTGAAAGATGAATACTACTTGTAACCAATCACAATAATTTTGTTTTTTTCCCAGCCTATAGCGTCAAACTGCAAGGCAAAGGTCTCCCCCAAGTCCGTCCACGATTTTCTATCTTGCGCCGTTTCGACCAAAATTCTGGTTTAGGTAAATAAAATACTCCGTTTTAATAATCAATTTTTATTATCATCTTCCAGCTCAAACCACCCCGGAGAACCTTCACCGCGACTTCGGCGCGTACACTCTAGACCCGGGCACTCGCTACCCGAACCTGAACCGCGCGGCCGTGACGCCTCATCGCGTGACGTCATTCTACGACTCGGACGACCCGCTGCCGCTCGACGCTGCGCCTACGGCCAGGAAGCGGCGTAGAGGTTTGTGCTACGGATTAAGAGATATGCTACGATTTGATTTATAAATCTGGTGATGTCGGATCGCTCACTAGAGCAATACACTAGTAAGGTACTAGTGGTAAGAGCCAAGTCAAAGGTCTCGAGTTTGATCCCCACGGCGTTATCAGACTTTATGGAACGTTGTGTGCGTTTAAGAATTAAATGCGGAAGCTGTGACTTCCGTATTTCGGAAGGCATGTAAAAATGTGGGTCTTGCGCCTAATCGCTCTCTGGTCATCCGGTCGCATGGGCCGAAAGGTCCATGTGTCTTTAAGGATCGTTGCCCAAAACTCATTTTAGAACTGTAGACTTAAATTTGCTAAGACCTTTTCTTTTCTAAACAAGTTCAAGCTACAAGCCATTTCGCCACATGAAACTAAAGCCTACACAAACTATGTACACAGAAGCGGAAGTTCCGGAAGAGGCTCTAGTATCGTGGGTCGCGTGGTCCGAGCCGGGTATCCGCGCGGCGTCCAGCCCGGCCGCCATCACCGAGCTGCTGCGACGGTACCGCCCGGACTTGTTACCTTCCACCACCGCGCCCAGGGCGGTGTACCATATACTGCAGCAGGAGTTTGGTGAGCATACCCCCTAGTATCAGTTTCAGCTCGTCAGTTACCGCTATGTGTCGCGAATTTGATAGGAGTTTGGTAAGCACCCCCTCTAGTATCAGTTTCACCACGTCAATTACTGCAATGTGTCGCGAATTTGATCCCCGATTAAGACAGGAATCCTCGATCCGCGAGGGTATCAGCTTTTCAAGAGAGAGCTATATCTAGTCAGGCTGTTATTAGCTTAATCTGCTGATTAACTCACTCTGACTCTGCTTTGTCTCTTTCTCCCTACGAGCATCCCCAGTCAATCTTCATCCTTTATGCTGTCAAGATAGTAGCTATTAAAATTCCTATCGAGTATCGACCAGTCTAAGAAAGACACTGCATTCATTTAAGCGATATGTAAACACTTCAGTATCTGGACTTTAACAAGAGACGTATCTGCGAGCCCTGAGATTTTTTCCGTGTTTCTTCTCAGAAACGTTAGAAAATGTCGAATCCAGTGAGCTTGCATTTAAAAACAAATTACATGAGATAAAATTTATTTCATTAGTTACTGAATAAACCAAGACTTACGACAGTCCCTATAAAAATATAACGAAATCGATACAAAATCTCACAACCCCCTTACAAATTCCAGGCATAGCCCCGTTCTCCTCTGGCGGCACTCTCCGCGACGTCCCGGACGCTAAGCTGCGCTCGTACCTGACGCGAGTGTACAACGCCTTCAAGGGCGAAGTGCCGCACGTCCATCACCAGACCGACGTCTTCGACCAGGTAATAGATGTGCTACTGTGCTGATGTCGCGGTCAACTGTACCTTGTTGCCTTGAAATACGGTTGATAATGCTTTGACGATATCATCAAACAGCTGTTAGAGTGCTGGGCGTCTAGACAATGTTACATTGTAAGGAATACAAATAGAAACTGCATGGTATACCTATTCGACAAGTGACGTGACTTTGATGCAAAAGGTAATATTATTATGGGTGTAGCGAAACAGCGCAGTACACGGCGTCTCTCTTTCATAAATTTTATATAGTAATACTAGCTGTTGCCCGCGACTTCGTTTGCGAAAAAAAAAGTATTCGGGGGGTAAAAATAGGTAGTAGCCGGTTCTCTGACCTACTGAATGCATGTACAAAATTTCCAGCATTTTCGGAGGAGTATGGTTATTTACATTGTGACAGGGGAATTTTATAAACGGTAATATTACTACTACAAGCGGTGATGGTATATCTGCCATCACCGCTTGAAGTAGTATTACTGTATATAATAGTGTTCGAATAAATGTAACTTGTCTACATGCCCTGGACTAGAAAAATATACTGCCTTTTGTCGTATGCTAAGAAAACTGCCACTGATCGTGTGAAAATGATTGTTTAGGATTGAAAATGTTGTGTAAATGTGACTGTGATCGTATTTTGAGCTTGAAAAAAAATGAGAATAGTCGATGGATGCATTTAAATTAATTTTGATTGTTTCGTTTGATCGGCATAGTTGACTAAGATTGGCTATAGCCGTCCTTTCGAGTCTTAAAGAAAGACTCGAAATTAATTTACGTTTGTAGCTTGTTAGAAATTTATGTATTGTTGAACCGGTTATATTTAAAAAAACATACTAATCAAATTGATTACTTCCTCCTTTTGAAATCGGTCAAAAACAGTGGTACTTTTCAAAAATCATTAAACAAATATCTATTCATTCGTGGTCAAAGTGTACAGTTTATCGCTACATACAGACGCTGAGAGATCGATGAACAATTTAGTTGTCGAACAGAATAGACTGTGGTTTAGTATAGGTTGCTGTGAGCGAATATCACAGCTACCTATGTCTGTGAGAGGTCATTTCTGTTTAACACAAATTGTGTGTCATCTGCTCAAACGGTTTACCACAGCTTAAAGGGATATTATTGAAGTTGTGTGAAAGAGACACTGCTATATACCCTGTATGGCTCTGTCACACTTCCACAATTGTAATAATATTTCTCTAAGTCATAGTGGTATGGTCACAGTACTATTACATATTGACGTACTGACGTAGAAGAGATTAAATATATTTTTGAAACCTTTCTACCTCTTTACGAAAGAAATTCGGGGTATTCCCGTACTTGTCTTGTTATTTTATACTAAGAAACTTTGGTAATTTTTAAGTGCTTTAAATAAAATATGTTCGTTTTTACAATTTTTACTTTTATTGTTTTGTACTGTAAATATTACCGTTATACCGAATACTGCATGAGATAATTAATACTTTAGAAATACATATTCAAATCTCAGAAAAGACTTAATATTACTCCACATCTTAAGACTCTTTCTGTAATAACATCAATAAACAGATGAGTACAGCTTTTGCCCAGCTGTGGGACACTGAAATAATATCGATAGTTTGAATCTCAGAACATGAAATGCAAATTTCAATAAATAGTTGCAGGAGGTACAAGACATCAATAATGTTATTCACACAAATACTAAAAGCACAAAACATTAATCTTTACTTTTTATGGATTTTTATCTAAAATGAAGAACTATTAATATTTACTTAACACATATGTATTATTACAACTTCTCAATACTTTACCAAGAAGGTTTAATACATGTACCCAGTCAATACTAAATACTATTCGTGATATATAAAGGAGGTTCTTAAACATATACAATGTTACTATTTCATCTATGTTACTAGATCAAACAGAGTATGCAGAAAGAGAAACACGTTCGCAACATCGAACACCCTGTATCTGTTTATTCAAGTAAGTGTTATTCCAATTTTTATTAACTTTAGTATGTAAGAATGACTCGTAATGAACTTTCGAATTATTAGTCATACTGTGTTGTGACTGGTAAATAAATGTAGAAATTTTTCTCGTTGTACTTTTATACGAAAATCAATTGAATGTCCTCTGTTTAATGACAACAAGGTCGTATAGTCTCGTTTTTTTAAAACAAAAAGAAATGTGTTGAATCTAGTTTGCCTAAAGATATACATGTACAGTTATAATTATATGTATGTATGTACAATTCTTACGCCCATGTTTCCAGATGCGGCCGACGCCGACAAATCCCACTCGAGCTACAGAAAGAAACGTCGCTCGGTGCGTCCCACACAAGTAAGTAACGACCCGGCCGAGTACATCCGCAAAAAGATAGGGAAACTCGACCTTAACGACATCACACAGCTCGCTCGCCTTATAGACGGACACGACAACGTTAACGACAGCGACAAACAGGCCGACAAACAGAAAGATTTGCAGGAACAGATCCTAGCTCTACTCGACCCCGAGGAATCTCCCGACCCGACACAGTTGAGGCAATCCCTAGCGCAACTACTCCAAGGTACTACCAAAGTGAGAGTCAAAGAACCCAAGAAACTAGCCTCGTACTTCCAAGAGGATAAACCCAAGCCGGCGAAACCCCCGCGCAGGCTGAAAGGTCTCGACGCCAGCACTATCCGAGTACCGGACTTCTCAGACATCTTTGACGATTCCGACACTGACGCCACGGTAGTCAAAGTTGAACCTAAGAAATCCTTCAGTAGGTCTCCTTCTATAGACAGTGCGAAGAAACCGCATAACTTTAGATCCTCGTCGATTGAAAGCGGTAAGAAGTTCACCAGGTCTTCAGAAAGTCCACTGCCGCAGAAAGGTAGACGGTTGTCAGAAGTCGCGGATAGCCACAGACTCAGAAACTCATACAGTCCCGAAGTCAACGTACCGTACAAACGGTCGAATTCAATAGGTGCTAGCGAGATAGCCAACACCAAACGCATAGCTCAGTTATTCGAGGGACACAAACGTAGACACACGCCGAGCCCCGAATCTAGGTCAAAACGCTCTAGTTCCGTCACTAACCCAGAGATGGCGTTACGTCTGCAACGGATGACGGAAATCATAGAAGGGAAACGACGCGATACCCCAAGCCCGGACAGAGCCAAAAGAGAAGTGTTAGGGAATCTAGACATGGCCGGTCGCCGGCAACGAGTCGTGGAACTCATCAAACAGGGGCAAGGACTCGGCCAAGACCAACTGCGGTTACCCGAAGTACCGCAACGTCGGAACAGCGACGAGATGTCCTTCAAAATGCAACGCGTATCCGATATCATGGAAAGAAAGTCCGCCGAATCGAAGCGCCCTAAAACCGGTCGTAGGAAAGCCGCGCGAGAGATAATGAAGCAGAGATTCGAGAAGAGCCTACAGATGTTGGCGGCGGAACCTCGGTTGGACTTCGCGCCGTCCGCGGACCTTGAGAACGACTACGGACTGCAGCAGTACCGCGCCAGCGCGCCGCAGTTCGGGGAGAGGGTCAAGAAACTGGAGAAGAAGTTACAGCACTATGTGAGCCGCGTTTGTGTCGCATGGAATGTTACCCGTTTGATACTACCGATGTTTGGTACTACGAGAGGGTGGAGCTGTCGAGAGTACGAGTATGTTGGTCGTTTTCTTGATCTAAATGTATTATAAAGTAATTTATAGTAGTTCATTAAGGGCAAATTATACATATAACGCCATAATTGTGTCTTACACACTCTTTGGACAATTATGCAGAACAACGACTTCGTTTAAATATAAATTACTTATCTCATTTTTTTGGGACCGATAAATTTTTGTCTCGTTTAACTATAATATTTAACGTCACCATCTCAAATTCTTTAAATTAAAGAAATATAAGACTTTTGGTGTCGTATGAATCTTAAAATTTCCTTGTTGCATTGGTATCTTACTAGATTTTGCTAATACTTAGATAATATTACTTTTCAAGTACCAATCAGTTGTCTCTCGATAGCTCTCGACCTTGGAACAAAGCACGCACGTTTTAAACCCAGCTACGGAGGCGATGGATTCGATGTGCAAATATAATAATACTTCGTGGAGTGACATAAACATTGTGTGTGCATGATCAGCTATTATTGTTCTAGAGTTTGCTATAGACATGGCAATGGTGGACATTCGATGAACGATCTGACTTTTAGACTGATTTAAGTTATTAGTCAATTTGAACAAGGCATACAACTGATGGGTACCGCAATCCTTTAAAGTTGTGGAAGAGAAACGTTGCTTTACGATCTTAAAATGTAAGGTTTAAGGTCTTTAAATGTCAGATTTATAGTTCATTGTCTGTTCAACAAATCACCGAGCAAACTCTAGTCTAATATTAATAAGTACTTTCAATTGAATGAGCTTATTGTCACTAATTTGTGTTAATCAAAAGTGAACTCAATTGAAATTGCTGTAAGAGTTAAAACAACTTACCCACTTGTGTTTTAAGTGTACACGTGTTCAAACTAACATAGCGTGGATTTTGTTTTATACTAATTTGTACCCGACTACCGTGAGAGAAAGAAGGGTTGTGCTTTTGATGGTATATGTATGTATGTTTGTATTGATGTTAGTGTGATTGTGTCGCATTCATTAGGATGATAATGAATGTCGTGGCGATTGAATGAAAAGGCTACAGTGAAGTGTCTGTCTTCTGCTAAATTATTACAGTTAAGATATAGTTTTATCAACATCAAGATAAATTATATTTTTTAACAATCAATAAAGTAAGACTACAACTAGAATCTAATCTCTAGGAGGAGGGGCGTATAGTCGGCGGGGGCGGCCGCACAGCGGGGGGCGGGGCTCGAGTCGCGCGATTGGCCGCCGAGCTCAGCGGGACCACCTCCACCAACAACTCTGCCACGCCCAGACCTTCGTCCAAGCCGAAGGATCTGATGCGTTCAGTAGGGAAGATAGAGCGAGACGACTGGAATATGAAGGAGATAGAGCGAAAGATAATGGAGAACAGGCTCGGAAGGCCCGAGCCGAAGACTGCCGAGCGAGTGCCGAAGTGGGATAGAGAACAGGTTAGTACAAGATATTTACTGTCATAACTGGTTTAGTAGTCGAAGTGGTGAACAATATGTTCATGAAACGTATGTGTTAATGTGGCTCGCTCCTAGCGAACTAACAAGTGACCGTCAACGTTCATCAATTGTCGTTCATAAAGCTCTTATTACAATTTGACGAATAGATTTTTCAGACGTAAGTTTTCATCTTACCGCCATTTTTTGTATGCGAAATGGCGAAAACTAAAGGAAATTTTGACAGGTAGCAAAGGGCGACGTGATTCACACACAGAATAAGCTAAAGTTCTTGTACTTTAAATAATATATTTTACCGAGTGCAACACTGCCGAAACATCGGGAGAAGATGAAAATCGAATTATATCGCGGTTAAGACCCGTTTGTCGTCTAAAATATGTGTACAAGTCAAGATTTTTTTTTTTTAAACAATAGTGTTTTATTTCCCATTATGACAAGCCCAAATAGACCTATTGCGATTTCCCATAATACTATCCCTACTTCATCTCTATTCACATATACATACGTTAATATCCCTACAGTTCTTGGGCCGCCAACGCAAGCTCAAAGAAGGCGAAGGCAACGAAGAGAAGTGGGTCGAGATCGACGAGACGCTGCACAAGCTCGACCAGAAACTCAAGGACTCCGGCAGACCCGACCAGGGAACTAAGAAGGTGAGGATTACTACGTGTATAGGACATAGACAAGGCTCCACGTAAAGTGGTTGCTTCGTTTGTAAGATAAGTGTATGGTAGTTAATCGCACCATAACTCCTGAATACCTTTTCGATTTTAATATACGAGGTATCTTCAGAATCATTTTTGTCACTGCGAATGACCAAGGTTTTAGTAATTTCGCAAAAGCACCACTACACCATAATAAATTGCACTGCTAATAATTGTAAATGGTGCGGAAGGTAAAATCTAACTAGCCCGTCAAAAAAATTAGACACATATTTTGGCCTTAATCTAAAAAATAAACATTTAAAAAGAAAAAGCGGATTTAAGTTTAGGGGAGGAGGCATATGACGTGACAAGAAGCAAAAATTACTTATAAAAGTGACGTCACACAAAAAGTCCATACACATACATTGGTCAATTCGAGTTTACGGAATAAAATGAAGGCGTTCGTTCAATACTTTGTTCGATTTATGAACTTTTATTTTTATTCACAGGTTGCGAATCTTGCGACAAAGTTTGTGAAAACCGAACCAGTGGCCGAACAATCGAAGGTGGTGCCCAAAGAGAGCAAGGAGGAGGTAATATCACAGTATTATACTATCTTAGTGTTAATAACTTGTTGATGTCTACTACTAGTATTATGAATATGAAAAATTTGTGAGTATGGAGGTTTGTTACTCTGTCACGCTCAAACGGCTCGAGTAATTTAGGTGAATTTTGGTATTGTGCTAGCTGATCCCTTGGATTAATACATGGCTACTTTTCGACCGACTGCGTTAAAGGCGGACAATGTTTTGCAGCTAAAACCGCCATTCGCGCGGGCGGAGTCGCGGGAAACAGCTAGTATTTAATATTGTATAACTATTTAAATGAGATTATGGTTTACTCATGCGTATTTATTGAGATAGCTCGACTAGTTAGACTAGGGCCCGACCCGCCGTGGCGTCAGCTCATGATTAAGGACTCCGGTTGGGTCCGAAACTAGTCGGGCTATCCCGATAAATACGCGTGAGTATACCGTTATATCAATTAAGTATGAGTCATCCCCACTAAAGTTAAAAAATAAAATTTAAAATATTTTATTCATCTCCACAAATTACACATTATGTACGAGGACAATCTTTAGTTAGATGCACTGGTTGATAGTTACGTAAATGAAATTTGTGGTAGATCTGGAGTCTAAACTAAGCCTAGGCCTGTAGTATAGAACTCCAGGCCCCCCATCACATATTACTTTATGCTAATAACTAGCTGTCCCTGCAAACTTCGTTTTGCTGACAAAAATAATATGAAAACTATAATTTTATTTATGACGAAAAATCCAAACATCTTACGGAACCCTATTTTTTTCCAAAATAAAATATAGTCTATGTTACTCGCGGATAATGTAGCTTTCGAATGGTGAAAGAATTTTTTAAATCGGTCCAGTAGTTTTTGAGCCTATTCATTACAAACAAACAAAGTTTTCCTCTTTATAATATTAGTGTAGATGAGTCAGCGGGTAGTTATTATAAAAATTGTTCCAGGCTAAGAAGAGTTGGCGCGGCCCTACGTTCACGGGCATGCAGTGCGCGGCGTGCGGGACGCGCGTGTTCGCCGCGGAGGGCGTGACGGCCGACGGCCTGCATCTGCACAGGGCGTGCTTCCGATGCGCCGTGTGCAAGACTGTGCTGAGGCCGGGGTAAGATGAATAAGATTCTAACCACTGGAAATTGACGACGAGCGACGAGACGAGAGTGAGAGGTATGGGAGTGCTAACGGCTAATGACAGCGCCAAAAGAAAACAGCCACGACCAAAGATGACAGCGCTACGAGATAATGAAATGTGCAAGATTTCCGTTGTCGTAGCGATGAGTTTGTCTACTGAACAGGAATTACTATTTCACAATTTCTTGTAAGTTGAGCTATGTGTTTGCGATACTCGCGATCTTGGCGAGGTCTGGCGATACGTCTCTGCATCGCACGTTCGATTCGTTGCGCAAAGTTGTGTGTCACGGTAGCTATCAGACTCAGATTCATGAGTAAGACTTATGTCACTACGCCCGTTAACAAAAGAGCAAATGGTTGCCTTGGGCAACTCCTCTGTCAAAAATGCCCTGGTAAAAATACGCTGAGTTATCAAATAACGTTGCTCGACACACACAATTTTTCTATCCTGGGCTAATACCCAGTATAGGAAAAGTGTTTGTCGAGCAACGTTACAAACAGTGAAAATGGTACTGAACCGATTTCTAAAATACTTTTACAATTTATAGCCACATAATTTGTGAGTGTCATAAGTATAAATATGACTCAGCCAGTCTTGAATGAATGAATTTTTAATTTCCTATTTTCCCTATCAGCAACTACACAATGGAGCGCTACGGCAGCCGTTTGGTCTGCCTACGCCACTCGGGCGTGAGTGCTACGGTGACGGACGCGGCTCGCTCGCAGCCGCCCGCGCCTACGCCGGAGCGCATCAGCCTCGAGCTCTCCGACAGCGGCGCGCGGGAGATCGATGAGGATGAATGGACTGATAGGAACTTCCTGGCTTCGGAAACTAGTGGAGCTGGTGGACTTAGGTTAGTAACTTATACTGGTACTAGATGTTGCTTGAGACTACATACGCGAAACAAAAATTGGGGTAATAAATAAATACTGAATCGAATATATCGAATAATCGTGTAAATGAAAATCGGTCATGCCGTTTCGGAGAAGGTCAATTACGTACACCATGACATTACAATTTGATATGTTAGGTAGAAAAAAATAAACACTTGTTCTTATTCTCCGGGGTGAAATTGATGCCGAGGGTACGGTGTAGAGATAAAACACTTGGCCTCTCCCTTCCGTCGCCTAAGCCAGAATCGCGGGATCTCTCACTCTGCGCTATTCTGGCAAATGATCGTGATCACTGCTTGTAATGATACTCGTTGTATTGTAAATCTGTTTCATGTTATGTGTGCACTCTGATTCGGATCATACAGCATGTAGAAAAGGACGGTTTTAGGGTATAATGTGGCGTCCTACGTGGCTGTAGTAAAACAATATAAGAATTATCTTCTATTGTAGTCACCTACGTAATAATTCTTATGTGATAGTATGATAATTTAAATGCGTTTAACAGTTTTAATAATTACAAGCGAATTCGTATAACATGCAAAAAATCTTCTATTGTATCTCAGCTACGTGATTAATCGTATGTGATAGCGTTGTGGCGACAAAAAAGTTATTTGGATCCGTTGAAAAGTTTTAATTATATCAAGTGAATTCACCCTCACGTTAGTCAGAACAGCCGCATTGAATCGTTCACATAAGACGCTGCGTTATTCCACTTTTTATATCATATCCTATAGACAAGTTTCAATTTTACAATAGTATCGCTCCGATTAAATCGGTCATATGTATACAAATGATCTATTCGATGAAATTCTTGCTTTTGACAAGTAATTTCAATACAATTGAACGATTCGATCAGCGTTTTCGATTGATCAAATGTAACTTGTCATCACTGATCATCTCTTGATTCATCAAATTCATCGCACACTGCTTTCAATTATATATGTATACTATATCTCTCTTCATACTATTCCTATATGTAATATCTATAACTTTGTTGCACGATATTTCTTATAATATATGTGTTCCCCCCTCTGTCTGCTTTCTCTGAAGAGGTTATATGCGTTTGAGGTAAGATGATATGTATGTGCGCGTCTGTTTGTATGTGCTAGGGTATGGAATTAGTCTCTTTATGTTGGTAACGCTGTATTGTATGGAAATGTTCCTAATAAAATTTGGACGACAGTGATATATAAACACTTCTACAAAGTAATCAAAAAAGGACTCTAATACCGAGTTATTTGAGTGCTTTTTCGTTACTATGATCAAACGTTTCGTAGTAACACCGTGTAGAAATATCTAAGAGAATTATGTTAAAGTTTAGTGCTAGATTGAATTTAAGGGTATTTTAAGTAGTCTTGCTAAGAGATTTTTAGATAGATGCGGTGAAACTGTAGAACCCATAGAAACTTTAAACCGAACTGATATTATTCTGATGTTTGTGTAATAGGGTTGATGATATTTTTTTTATTTAGTGTCCGTCATATAGTTTAATGAATAACATGGGATACAAATTTTTCTTTTGCCTCGCAAACACAAATTGAACAAAATACAGTGAATGTAACCTTCGCGTGACGTCACCTTTTCGTCTAAATTTTGCGAATTCGTTACGTCACAAGCCCCTTCTCGTAAACTTCAAAGCAGCTTATCTTTGACATTTTATGTCGTTCCGATTGACGCAAAAATACGTGTCTTATATTTTGTAATTATCTATCAGGCGGAATAATTAGATTTTTACTTTTCGTACTCTGTCATCATCCCTATAGTTAGTTATTTTGTTTAGTATATGAACGTCCACCTGTTATTTTCCAAACTGTATATGTATGTATGTATGTATAATATATTCCACTACTTAGGCTAGAATATGTTGATCGCGTAAAGATCTGTAACGTCTAACTCAAACACGTTATTATTGTTGCTAATTACAACTCGTTTAATCGTTCACGCAGCTGGTTTGAAAGGTTTGTCAATCCATGTAAAGGAAGCTCATTTGATAAGAATAATTAAAACTAATTAGTACGTCACATAGATTTCCAAAGAATATTGGATACGTGTTTTTTATTTTATCAAACAATAAAAAGCACCAAAATATAACAAATTAAAGGTTTCATACAATTCACCATTGTATGAAAGTGAGGGGTAGTAACGTCATATTATGCCATTAAAAAGTGAATTGAGACGAGACGTCTCACGAGATTTAAATTCACTATATCTTCTCGATTTTTTTATTTACGCCATAAAAGAAAAAACACTAGTCTATATTATGAACATTTTTTGGATATTTATCTGACGAAGTAATAAGGTAGTTTTTTACATACGTTCAATTCACGTGTTCCAAGCTCGTTCCATGAGAATTATGAATCACTTCAACCTATTCAATGTTTGATCTTCTCTCACTATAAATCAGAAACTATACTAAACAAAAAAATATATATCTACATTTAAAAATAAACATAAATAACTATAAAATAAATTATTTGTCTAATATATCTCTCGTACACACCAGTGACGAAGACTCGTCGAGTTCTGACGAGTACCGCGACGCGGCGGACAGCGACAACGAGGCGGCCGCGTCGCCCGAGCCGCCGCCGTCCGCGCCGCGCCCGCACCACTCCGACCTGTACTTCTCCGACGACTCGTTCGGATACGACGACTATTCCGACGATGGTGAGTTACAATGTTTATTCTTTTAGTGCTTCCCCACAAAGAAATTGAGACCTTGTGTCGTGGGGAGTTTCGAAGATATTCAATTCACGTGCATAAAGACACCCAGACTCGGAACAAGTATTTGTAAGTCGCACATATCTCGAATGATCGAATAGACTACTCGTTCGGATACGACGACTATTCCGATGATGGTGAGTTACTATTTTTGGCATATTTTTCTTAATAAACAACTCCCGGACTATGAAATTGTATCCTTGTGTCGTGGGGAGTTTCACAGACGTTCAATTCACGTGCACAAAGATACCCAGACTCGAAACATGCATTTGTGGGTCGCAAAAATTATTGTTCTATGCAGGGACCAAACCCGCGACACGTTGCGCTTATTGGTAATTGGTGTGATGAACTATACCACTCCGCTAGCAGTGCAGTCAAATATAACTAGAAAATCACACATGAGGCTACATGTCTGATTTTCTGCGTTGAATAACTGCGTAAAATGCTTTGATTCGTTGCGACGACGATGGAACAGGTTGCAGTAATGAGGCAGTGCGTTTTGGAAAATGTAAGACAACGACATAGTCTCAACGCGGTCTCACGACAGAGGCGTTGTACTAACCTCTATTAAGAAGACATTTAGAACAAAGTGACCATGTATTCCAGGTAACGAGTCCTCTGGCAACGAGTCGTGTTCGCGCATGCGCGCGGCGCGCGAGGCCCGCCGGCGCGAGGTCCCGGCCGACGCTCGCCCGCCCACCGACAGCAGCGAGGTACCGCGCTGCGCAGTCGCCTAGTCTCCTAGCAGTCTCCTAGCAGTCGCCTAGGCTCCTAGCGTCTAGGCTCCTAGGCTCCTAGTCTGCTAGCGCCGCCTAGTAGGGAGGTGCGGAACTACGCGCCCGCCGCCCCGCCATACATCGCCTAACTTCATGATTAATTATTAAACTGTTTTATACATAGTTATGTTCGTTTGCTGTGTAGTTTTGTTATAGTTTAGAATGTTAGGGGCAGTAGATTGTATTTGGGGGGTATTTATTGCAAGTAGGATTTCTAAGAGATTTTCAGATGAATGCGGTGAGACTTGAAACTAAACCACCTTCTGAAATGACTTGAAATTTTTACGTTGTGAATTTTAGTCGAATAACGAACATTGAAACGACAGAAGACAATGAAAATTAGTTCTAGTAATTTAGTTTGAAAATTTAATCGACTAGTATCCAGTAGTTATTTCGAAACTGTGCTTTGAATATCTGAGACTGTTTCAAATACATCTGTTATCACTATACTAAAAATGATTCACAGAAATCTATGAAGACAGATGTTCAAACCTCTATGAAATGAGAAAATTTTCATACATTATTTTAAAAGAGAGAGAAAGCTGTATTAAAATAGCATTATCTCTTTCATATCAATAATAATTTACATAATTCAAATGGTCTACAGGTTTATACATTTTATACCATTTTTATACCAATTCATATATAAAGTTACTACTGTACATTGTTTTTACATTAGACTCTTAAAAGTTAAATTTTTGTTTGAAAAAAAAAATACGCCAAGTTCAGTACGAAATATCAAAATATTCATTTTTTTAGAGTATTGTACGCCAAGTCCAGTACATTATACTTAACAAGTTTGTTTCTTGTTAATACGACCGCAGCATTTGGTCTGTAGGCGCATGTGTCATATCATCACGCTAAGTAACAGGGGCGGCGGCAGAGGCGCGGTAAGAGTGTACTTTGTCCACACTAACTTCCGTCCACGGCTTACTGTCTTATTACACACTTAACTAACGGATATACAAAAAAAGTAAATTTTTATGATTCGTTGTTACGCAAAAGGCGTATTAGTAGTGGTATAACAATATAAATATGTTTCCTGTGTATTGTAATAAATTATTTTTGCTAAGACTTAGTCTATGCCGGGAAAAAAATGTTAGTTCGCCAATCACAATATTATAATCATTTGTTGATGGCAATTTTTCCGCGAACGTTTTGATATCCAACGAAAGTAATTTCGGTTGTCGCGATCAACTTGTTTCATAGAAAGCAGTGGCGTGCAGTTTGTAACGACAAAAAGACATACCCTGAGAAAAACCCAGATATCTTTTATTTTATTTTAAAGTATATATCTTTATTTATAGATATTATAGAATGATTTTATAGACTACACGCCACTGATAGCAATCGATATTAATACAAAAATAGGTTTTAAAAAAAGTGATGATAAGACAGTAAGTCAGTTTGATCGATGGCGCTTATAATCCGTGTTACGTATATGTATGAATCATATATTAATATATACCCGACTCATGTTATCCTATGTGTTTAACTTGATTTTAGCTTACAGTATATATAGTTATGTATTATAGCGCACTGCAGTCCGTTCGTCATATCGTATCCGTGGGTGAGACGATCAAATTTGTTTGCTTGAGTCAAACCGTCAAACCAAATTGTCAAACTAATTTGAAGTAAATTTCTTTAAGATTTAATCATGTGAATGTTTGACATACATTTTTATTTGATCGAAATCCTTGAGTAAAACTGAAAAGTACACGTTTGAATCAAACATAGTTTGATCGTCTATGGATGATTTAAGTGATTGAACTTTGACATAAGCCTTACGAATATGTCACTGTTCCTATCTCTGGTCGAAAATCTACGGATATGTTATGAGTTATGGACGTATATGTACATATATTTATATCTTAGTATGTAAATAATGTTTATGTTGCTTGTGAGTTTTTTTTTCTATTAAACACATATTTATTTTATTTTTTTGGCGTGTGTGCGATGGAAATGGATTGAACTTAAAACTTACACACGAGATTATCGAGCATGTTAACTGTGCGCGACTTTCTTTTGTCGAAGAGACTTTTAATACTAATATTATTAAAATATCCGATTTCATACCTACGTATATAAAAACAAGGTTAATTTTGAATTGGCAAGCATCGCACACGCGTCCAATATCGAATACATTGTATATACATATGTATAGTAGAGACGTGACGTCTCGTATCGCCATCCGACGGTAAGTTAGTGTGGTTTGTGTTCGCACCTTTCTACTTATACGCTTGTAACTGTACGGACATAACCTGTTAGGCTATTAGGTGACTATAATCAGCTTGAACACAGGTGGAATCTGAGGAGGAGAGCGAGTCCAGCGACGAGGAAGTGTCGTCGGCTACTGAGGTGTCTACGGACAGCGAGTTCGCGCGGGAGGAGTGCGTGCCGGCCGCGTCCCCGCCCGCCATCCTGGTGACGGAGGCCACGCCCCCCGCGCCCCCGCCCCGCGCCCCCGCGGACTACCCCCTCAGCAGGACGCGCTCCGCCGGCGGACTCGCCACTAAGCGCGCCCTAGAACTCAAGCGGCGATACTTGCTCGGCGAGCCCTCGCCGCCAGCAGTCAGGAAGTCAGACTCCACCTCCCAGATAGATACCAAATTCGAAGCCTTCAGATCTAGTATCACAGAGTTCCAGAAGATGTTACATCCCGCGCCTGCGCAGCAGCCACAAAAACCTATAGTTACCTTCCAGTTGTCCACCGATGATAAAGCCAAACCTATGCCTGATATCATCAAAAATCTAGTTAACGATGCTCCTGTAGATTTACTCACTAAAGTCGACTCTCCTCTCCTTAAAGAATGGAAAGCGGAGTCTTCCAAGGGTGAGAAAGATCCGGATTTAGATTCAGATTCGTTATCCGAAGACGATTCTTCGAACACCGAGACCGCGCCCAACCAATCTGTCCCGAGAGTCGAGGTTCACGACGAAGGGGGAGAGTTGATACAACTGGACAGTTTAATGTTAATAAACAGTACCGAGGATGAGAAGGCCTCAGGCACGGCCACGGTGACCGGTACCACGATACTCGCCGCGGCCGAGTCCGAGTCGTCCGAGTCTTGTCGCGACGCCACTACTCTGGCGCTCACAGAGACAGAGCTCTCGGACTGGGCGGCCGAAAGCGCCGTCTTAGACGACTGCGGCTTCGACGATAAGGAAGAACGCAAGAGAAACAAAAATCCTCGAACATTAAGCGGTCCAAAGTTAGTTCACGACGCAAAGAATATCGCAGCTGTTGCGTCACACGTGTGTGGACGTACCAGCCCGAGTGAGACTGTCGTGTATTCCAACGCGTTAGAGCATTTCGAGTTCGCCGACGAAGGCGACCAAGACCCGTCGCTTGAAACCCCTGCGACGCCTAAAAACGAGGGGTACATGGAACTGGTGGACAACGACTACGACGCCTACTCTCCTGGGAACGACCGCTCCATGAACTTCATTGAACGAAGCTTCTCCGAAACAGTGTTCAAACCCGTCAGCCAAGAGAACAGCTACCGACAGAACTTGTGCTCCATAGACTTAGACCAGATCGAAGATATAGACGCCGACACCGATCCCTTAGACATGAAGTCCCCGCAACTCCTCAAATCCATAGAGAATGAAATCAGCGATAAATCCACGAGTGATAGCTTGCACAAAACCGACAGCGTACAGAGGACAGACAGTATGTTCAAAACGGAAAGTATATTCAAAAGCGAAACATCGCCGATAGAAGAAAATCGGGAACCTCAAGTAGAAAATGTAGTAGAGAACAAAATAGAGAATTTAAGTTTATCCGAGCTATCTCCGCCGTTAGAGGATAAAGTAGTTGAAGCGTCTAATTCCGAGATCTCTCCTCCCCTAGTACCTGAGACGCCGAAAGTGATGTATCCCATGGCGATGTCGTACACGTCGCCCTGCACTATAAGGCTGTACTCGCCGGCGATCTGTCGCTCTGCCAGCGAGACCTTCAACAGGTCCACCTCGCGCAGTACCGACTCGCCGACGCGAAGCTTCGAGCTCTCCGCGTCCATCAACCTGAGCTCAGGCTCGCTGTCGCCAGTCAGTCCTGTGCCGGCTCGCGACACCACAGACAAAGTGCAGGAGATCAAGCGCGAGCGCGAAGAGCAGACCGAGGTTGTAAGGAGATTGGTATTGGAACGCTTGGGCAGCGGGCCGAAAGCTGGTCGCAAGTCGGTTAAGAGGTCGCGAGCATCGCCCGCCGCAGTCCCGCCCCCCGTGCCCCCGCCCCCCTCACTGTCAGCCCCGCCCCCTACGCTTCCGGCTCCACCCCCGCCCCCGCCGCCCCGCCCCGCACCGCCCCTCATGCCGCTTACAGTCACGCCCTCGTTCTCAGACCCCGAGCTTGCCCGCGAGAGGCGAAGCAAGAGCATCATGAAAAGCATTTCTAATTACCTTAACCGCCGGCTGGGACCCCGACACAAGGTAGGCACACTCTTATGGTTGTTCTTACACTTTACATTTATATGCAAACTGTGATAGAGAATGTTAGTTTAGTACTTGAGTCTCGGCCACTGATTAGATAGCCCTTGAATTCATTGATTACAGCAGTGGCTTTCACATCATCAGATCACTTTCATCTCAGTCTGTACTACATGAGAATGTTGAGTGCAATTTGACACGCATTTTATAGACAGACCATGAGAATTTTGAAGCACAATGTTACCATCGACTGCGCAGTAACGTTTGACTATCAAACTCGATTCAATCGCTTATTTAAATAAAAAAAAACATCGTTATTGCGCCTTAGAACTAACATTCATTTCATTACGTCATTACACTAAACGTGTGAATATTGTAAAAATACAGTAGACTCTAATACCGAGGGGTTGGTCGTAACAACTGTAGCGGTGTCAACGACTTGCCGATAGAAAAGACACGGAATAAGGTCATAACAATTATTGGGCACTGTGATTTTAATATGTGAAGGACGAAGCAGTTATAGCCTTACTAATTAATAACATTAACTATTATTTTTCTTAATTAATGCTATTTCGGTTGAAGGATTGAAATTTACATTGAATTAATCCAAATTTACTATAAGTCTAATTTTATTTTTTCTCTATTATTTTCAATAGTTTTTAACTGTCTGTTTTTCCATAAGGCAGGGGTAGAAATCACATTTTAAATTAAAGTTCTCAACAAAGTCTCAACATGTTAGAACTATATCCCCTTGATTACATTTAAAATTTCGATATTTCACACTCCTCCGTCAGAGCAATTTGCGTAAAAACTATTAGAATTTTTTTGTTTCCCTCATTTATAAACACTAAATAAGAACCAATTGAAACTTGTACAAGTTTCTGCAATATAACCTTTTCAATAAAAAAGGCTACATCTGCATAATCCTCACAATATAATTATGAATTAATACCGACATCCTATGTAGTGGGACACGAGAGTAGACTAACACCAGTTGAATTTTCAGTCGCATTCGGATCCTGATCTACAGTGGCACGTAAGCAAATACAGTACAGTGTCGTGAGTCGCATGCTGTGTCCGTGTCATGTGCAACCGCCCTTATGTTCAGTGTGGCGTTGGATCTCACTGTAAATATCCGCATGCGGTGTGGACGGGCCTTTACATTCTATGTAGCTATGCTATTTTATGGTTGTTGTATTGAAATTCTTTTAAACGGGTCAATTATCTATTTATTTTATGTTTGATTTAGACACGAATTTTCTTTTGGATGTTTGAGACAATACTTTTACAGTACTCTTAAAGTTTGGTTTTTAATATTCTATCTATCGATGGTTTAAGCGACTATCAATTATGACATATTTTGTTTATTACAAAATACTACTTTCAGTTAGTCAAATCCATCGTTTAATTAAGACATGCTGCACCAACCCCAAATAAAAATTGGGATAAGGGCAGGGGAATGATGATGAATGTCTAAAATAAATAAGAATAAATTTTAAGTAAAACCAATAGGTATGAAGTATTTCCGTATCAGTAGCTCAACATACTCATATCTTTAATAAGTACAATTGTATTGTTTGGTATCCCGATACAGTAAAGTATCATGAAAATTTGTGTTTAAACAAACTCGTATTGGTGAACATATCGATCCAACGTCAACAACTCTACCGCATCTGTCTGTCCTGTACAGTTTGAATGTATCGCCTTGCGTCTATCTCTCCGCTTTGATTTCAGTAGTACTATTATACATTTAATTTTAAAGCTATTATTTATTATACATACATAAACGTCACGCCTCTTTCCTTTGGGGGTAGGCAGAGATCACATTACATCAGATTATTTATTATACATTGCAAAAATATGAGCAATTTATTTGCCATAAAGAAGCAGAATCCTATCACCATGTCTAAAAGTAATATTATTATAGTTGTAGAAATATGACAGCACGCTACACCATGTATAGTGGTATTTCTCTTTCACAACTGAAGTAATATTACTTTTATTTGATGTTAAGTCTTCTAGTGTAAAGTAAATGAAATTATACTTTATTTGTGTGTTAATAAAGATCATATTTATATGTATGTATACCTATTTGAAGTTACTACATGTATAATTGTACTACTGAAGCGCTCTCTGTAATAAATATGTTTAAAGCGGTGTCTTGATATCTGTATATGAATGTATGTGCATGTATGCTATGTAAATGAATGTGACATTATATATTGTACGAATTTTGCTTGTAATTGAAAGATTAAAACTATGGAGTTGACCATTCAAGCCATTCAAGAATAAAATAACATTTTTTTGCTGCATGAAAATAGACTTAGCTATTCCAATTTTAAGCTTTAATATTAAAAAGATTGATTATAATAATTTTCATAAAAACGTTTTAAGTTCCAATGCAAATAATTTAGATCTAAATAACGTCTTACATTTGGAGTATTATGAAACGTGCACGTTATTATTTTTGTTCTTGAATGTATTAGTAGTTACAAGCAAAATTCATACAATATAAACATGTCAAGCTAATGTACCGACAGCTGGTGTGGATGGCTATGTAAATACCCTTTAACTTTATATAACAATGTTTCAATCGAAAGTAAACTGATTTTCAACTCTAACGCCAGTTAATAAGGTTAGTTTTAACAAATCTTAGGAGAAAAAAATTACCGTTACTGTTATTATGTTATATTTCAGTAGTTTATCTTCAAGCTGAAAAGACAACTATACTTTTTAGATTAAAGAACAATTGCAAACCTTTAAATTCTTAATTACTTTATGTAAATGAAATTTTGGTATTTGATTAATCAATTTAATTCAATGTAATCAGAAAACAACTCACTTATATGGTATAGTTTTCTTTTTTATATATCCTAGTTTTTCAGTTTAAATTTCTTAAACGCAATATCTTAAAATCCTTTACACAAATCGGTACTATCTGAGTTATAATTTTTAATGTAATTTCTACATCTTATTTCAAACAGTCTTTAATTCTTGTGTTAGTTCAATACTTAACATTTACGAGAATACTATAGTACATGCTAGTAGTTGTATATAATACGGGTATTTTACTTCCCGGAGTATATGTTGATACATAGCATCGGTCTTCAGGAGCCGCAGTCGCTGTCGGGGGCCCACAAGTCGACGGGGGCATTGCAAGAGGCGCCCCCCGTGCCCCCGCCCCCGGCCAGCTATTGCCCCCCGGTCGAACATCGGTCTACTCATCGAATACCAGGTAGGAAAATAAAACTAGATTTTCCCTCTTTTTTTGTCATGTAACTGATTTAAGAATATCATTTTTGTCATTGAAGCTAACTTGAACAATAATTTTGCATTATATGTAACGCTCATGCCATTTAATAATAATTTCATTTGATACGATTCATAGCATTAATGTAATTAATTATTTGTAACAAAAACGTTGCCGGCATGGATATGTTCACTTAATTTGACATTCAACATAAAATAATAATCTTCGAAACAGAATACTTTCCTTCACATTATTGCAGAGCCATCAATTTTAATACGAGTGAACAATACGGATGATGACTGAGTAAAAGAAAAAGTGTATTTATTCTGTAAAGTCAGTAAATAAAAATTATATATCGCTTATTTTCTACTACTACTATAAAGTTTAAAGGTGAGGCTGGTGACGTATAGCTTAAATTATGCTAATTAATGTTGCCAGAAAATTATACACACCGAATCGCCTACTCTATATTCACACGCGAAGTTTTTTATTCATTTACACTGCAATTCTAGTCATAGAATCTACAAACGAGCCCATCCTCATTCACAAAGTTTCGTGACTAAAAACTGACACCGAACATGTATCACAGCGCGAAACCATATACAGGTGTTAGGGAACTTAGTGTTAGGCTTATCTTTGCGAAACAACAAAAAAGTTACCTGACTGATATAATAAAGTTAGTCATCACCCGTATTATCTCACGGCGTGTCTAACAAGCCTTTACCACGTCACATAACTCACACTAACACTAGCAGTGGGTCTGTCGGGCGCGGCGGACGTGGACGAGCGCGACGCGATGCAGCTGTGGTTCGAGGCGCGCTGGGCGAGGCTCGTGGCGCAGCGACGTGCTCGGGAAGAGACGCGCGACGAGCCCACAGCGCGGCGTCTGGCCAGGCTCGAGCGCAGGCTCACCAGGCCGCTGTCTGGTAATACTTGCTACTATGTCAGTTTTAAGAAGAAAGGATATCGTCTGTCTTTGTATGAACATGTGATGAGGAGGGATGAGACTTGTTTGACTAAGAGAGTGATGAGGATATCGTTTATTTTTGTGTCTGTCATGTTTGTTATACCAGTTTCTAACTCTCATCTATGCTGTTAAAATGAAAGGATATCGTCTGTCTGTGTCTGGTAATACCAGTTTCTATGTCATCTGTTAAAAAGAAAGGATATCGTCTGTCTTTGTATGTCTGGTAATACCAGTTCCTTACTCATCTATGTATGCTGGTAAAATGAAGGATATCGTCTGTCTGTCTGTAAATTCAAATACAAATCGTTTATTCAGCAAATAGGATACATTTTATCTCTTTGACTTGTCATTCTTTAAAAAAAATATAAGCTCGCTGGAATCGAAATTTCCTATCTGGAAGTCCAGGTCCTCTTTTGTAAGGAGTAAATGATAGTGTGACGTCCGATAGAGGAGAACTTAAGAAAGAAACGTGTTGCGCCGACCCCAAGTAAAATGGGGATAAGGGCAGGAAAATGCTGATCGTCTGTCTTTGCATGTCTGGTAATACCAGTTCCTAAGTCATCTATGCTGTTAAAATGAAAGGATATCGTCTGTCTCGGTATGAACATGTGATGAGGAGGGATGACACTAGTATAACTTAGAGACTGATGAGTATGAATGTTGATATTGAGCAAAGAGTTAGTTTTCCTTTACTAAGTTAGCAACAAACTCTATGGGATGTGATGATAACAACCTTATAAAGGTAAAACAGCAAAACAGGGCTTGATCTAGATACGGAACAGGTAAGTGGTGATTGTCGATGGTGTGGTGCTTATTGTTCTTATAAAGGAATTAAGGTACTTACATTTTTAGGAATTAAGTTTGTATATTTAAGATAAAAACTCATACCATCTCTTTATTAGATTCTACGCATACTACGAAAGTATTTTGTGTCTGCTGGCATAAATAAAGAATGTTGGTTGTGCCAACAACACTGATCATAACAGTAATAAAGAAGAGCTTTCTTCTGTGTAGTATATAAAGTGTTACAAATACCTTACGCCTATCAATCTTTGACCTTAAGTTTTTAACAAGCAGTAAAAGTTAATTCTATTCTAAAAACGTCTATTATATTCCAACTGGGAGTCGCGGGTGTATTATTACCTAAATTTCTATTCTGTATTCAATTTACTCGAAACAACTAAATAATCTATCATCCTCCTAGCTAAAAGTTCCCCTAAGCCCTTATTTCTCCATCATTCGTTATACAGTTGATTGTAAAGTGCTACAAACTGTTTCAGCGGAGCAGCAGGCGGCGACGGTGGCTGAGCTAGTGCAGGTCTCCGCGCAGAGAGACGCGCACCAAGCTTTAATGGCAGCTGATAGGTTAGTGTAGAAAATACAACTAATCTTTGCATAAGGCATCATGTGTGAGAATGCCTTATAAATTTACTGACTACTTTACGTCAACTATTTTACAAATTACATTAATTAACCTAAACTATTATATAAATTATATCTTCCATAGTCAAAAATGTTGACGAGCCTGTTGGTCTAGTTGTTAGTGGCCCGGGCTGCTATCTCAAAAGTCGTGGGTTCGATTCCCACCCAGGACAAATGTTTGTGTGATAAGCACGATCATTTATTCTGTGTCTGGGTGTAATTTATCTATAATATGTACCTATAGGTATTAAATATTTTAGTAGGTAGACCGTACAGTAGCAACACTACAAATACTAACATAAGTCTATCTATAATTTCCAGGAGGCGAAGTGCCGGCGGCGGTCTCTGCGACTAACTCCCTCACAGCCGGTCCCCGGGCTCAATACGCGCGCACTCGCTATTACACAAACGACGAAACACCAAGTTACTTTAATTTGTGCTTTATTATATAAAACATAAGGTTTACATACCAAAAGTAACCATTAAAACAGTCTTCCATACTAGGTTCATCGCAAATTCAATCTTATATACATGTTTTAAAGTTGTTTTTACGATGCAAGGGGTTGGTTGGATATCAGATGGCTTTTTGATACTGTTACAACTATATGCAAAAAACGATGCATAGCAAAATGTCGCCCTTAGCTATCATTGTCAAGCGGAATGTGGAGACTAATATACATTTTAAAACGTCACTTATCATAGTATCGCTGTAAGTGTATCTTTCACTGTTTCAAACAAATTCTCGTAACTTGGTGTCTCGCATTTGAACCTGTTACGTACATTTGTGAGGTACTCTAAGTATATATTCTAAATTTATAATTAAGGTTTCAAAAAAAAAAGTGTATATCGTTGTAAAAAATTGATAAATCAGGATCTGTCACAAATGACTTAACATTAGCTGATCGTAATTAGTTTATTAGAACAAATGTTATATGTATGTAAGGAATCACGTCTACATTTAGTACCAAAACGCGTAGCTTAAGTTCTTTTTGTACCGTCGGCGAAACAACGGTGTTTTTGCTATCTCTATTATTCGTTTGTCGAGTAGGTTGTGTAGGCTGAAAATTTTAACGGAAATAAGGTATTTGACTTAAAAATCTAAATAGGCCTTCAGATATACATCTTATAACAATAAAAAACTAAATAGACCAAGTCAAAGATCGCAAATCATATGAAAGTGAGGTTAGTAACGTCACTTGTCAGTAAGTGTACTGAAACGTGACGTCACATGAGATTCTAAATCAATGTATCGTCTTATTTTTTTATTAACGCGATAAAATGCAATATTTTAATGACTAATATTTTTTAATCAAAATACCTTATTCTCAAGCTAAGTTTTTTCATTAGAAAAGAAAGTGGGAATTGTTAAGCTGAAAGTATATTTTGAAACACTTTTTACAAGTAATTCATATTCGATAGGTTTCCGTTGGCCGACACAGTCTGTACTAGGCAGATACGACACTTGTATTCAGAGCTTTATTTTTTATTATTAGGTTATTGTCTTAGGTCTGGTACCTTAGTAGGGGTCGGTGACGCGCATGGTCACAAAATACTATATACACTTGAGTTCCTTCATTGACCTACAAAAAATAGTTTTTTTGTTGTAGGTAAAGTGAAGAAAATCATTGTGTATTTGACCCAAAAAAATTGGGTGCAAACAGTGTGCTAGATTTGCCAAATGTGTTAGGTACATGAAGATATTTTTTTATTTGTATAGTTAGAACTAAGTAGTAATAGTTTATATGCATTTATAAATGCTGTTTAACGTTCACGAGTCTTCGGCGTCAGAGTTAGTCTCGATGACGTCACTGACCAGTTCTATAATAAACTTGACTTACGATTCTCACTGACATCGCGTCTACACAGAATTATAAAACAGGGGTATATGTTAGTACAATAAATACAACTAATATTAAAAGAAAAGTTAAACAGGCCTTTATAAATGTAGTTTTTGAATTCTCTAACACGCTGTATATAGTAAGGCTTGCTCGCTTGCTGTTTTAGTGAAGCGCGCTGTCAAACTATATAGCTGTCAAAATCAGCTGATTCACTCGTTTCTATGTAAACGCTCATTGTTGACAAAGTATACGGATAACTGTGTACCTGTTTGTGATTCTACACTGTCTATCTGACACGCTTTGAAAGATGAAGTTATCGTTAAACAAAGGTTATAGTCTAATTTTTCTATTATATTTATTATAGAATTGGCAGCTTTTGAGATTTAGAGTGTCTTGTTTATCAAACAACATACTTTATGATACGTTTAGAAACTTGACAAGTCGCTTTGCACGTCAGTGCACTTTCTACTGGACTTGTTACTCGCTTGAATATTAATTATTATTTTTTAAAAAGAATCAGAAATCATGGCACTCGACTCACTAATACTACTTTTATGTGCAAGGAATAATTGAAAACAAAATTTTTGTAAATTAATATCATAAAAGCAAAGAAAAAAATCAAAGAAAAGGTGGTTTCATACGAGTTTTCAGTATAAATGTGATGTTTGATAAATAAGATTCAAATTATTATATCAAAGACAACTATAATATTTTTAGGTCGTGTTCACAATTCTGTCCATAGATAATCCGTAACGACGAATAGTGTTACAGGCGTGTTGAAATTATAAACTGTTATGTTATGTATAAGACAAACTATTCAGAAAAGGGATGGCACTAGCTCTGTATAGCTGCCTCTCGCTCTTTCAAGAAAAAAATGTAGATAAATATTACTGAGACTAGCGTGCACAAACACACAGACAAACAGACAAAAAAAAAAAACTAATTACAAATTCGGGTTCGGCATCGATTTTTATAACCCCTGCTTCTTTTTTTTTGTATATTTCCATTGTACAGACACCACTTTTCTAGAATCTTATTATATGTATAGATGACAATACTCTCATTTAATCTTCAGCAAGTATAAGAATTCTTTGGCTTTTAATAATAATACCAGCCTATAATCCCACTGCTGGGCACAGGCGTCTTCCCATATAGGGAAGAATTTATGTCTTTAAAAAACTTAGAACAATTAAATTCATAACAGTTTATACGTTAACCCGTCCTGTAACATAACTTTGACATATTATAATCATCTATCAGATCGACACATCGCTTTATAAAGAGTATATTTCTATAAATATAATATTTTTATATGTATTAGGAAAGGTATATCTTAGGTAATGTAATGTTATTAGCATAATGTTGGCGTCGACTTGGCTTACATATATTACTGTTGCAAAAATTATTTTGACACGTCGCACGCAGTGGTAATAGTCTTAGTGATCTGTACCACTCGGCTATCTTGATAAAGGTGCCATTATTGGTGCTATCTGACTGTTTTTGCCACGAATGAAAACTATCAACACAATAAGAAATATAATAATATAGTAAATATTGTTTTAAACGCAACAAAGTCTTCCTATTATCATCTTGTTATATAAAAGTCAAGTCGACATGTCTGGCCTCACAAACGCACAGAGGCGGGTGGTGTTAGGTGGTATATAAATATACATATTATTATAATTATTGTTTCGCTAGAATATATAAAACGACTCGTTATTCACGGTTTTATCGTCGCGCGATTGTACGCTGCTGGAAGTTTTATAATACAAGTCAAATGGGATTTGAAAGTACTATCTTTATAAATATACTTAATTTCAGAATTGTTTCAATGAATATTAAGTTTCTGCCGTCCTTTTCACTCGCTCTACGAAAGATAGAGATTAACATCTAAATTCCATCTGATTTGTAACACATACAAGATATATATGTATATATAAATTATGTTTTATATTAATGAAGCTTTTGAAATATTAATTTATTGGACAGATCATGTATTATACAAATGTTTTTAGCATATTGTTGTAACAATTGAATATATTTTTATACAAATCGAACACAATACAAATCATGTAACGAAACAGCAATACTTTTTATATATTTACCACAAACTTAGGAAACAGATAGATCCCATTGATGTATAAAAACCTTAGATAAATAGACATTTATCGATTTCCAAAAATTGATGACAAACATTATCGATTTTTGGAAACTCAACCTTACGTCCATGTTTTAAAGTTGTTTTTACAATGCAAGACAATACAAATATCACTAAACAGTTTTAAAACACGTTTTTAGTATTTATATATCAATGAGCTCTCTAAATCCTCGGTTACACTCGTATAAGCACATTTTAATTAGTGATAATAGAAAGCAAAACAATAAGATAGTCAATTATATATTTATATATATATTTAGTCATGACATTCTACACTGTAACACAATAGTTCCACTTTATATTGTTATAGTACATAAGTATATACGTAAAGATACTGAGCAGAGGAATTGACCACGTTTTTTGGGTTCTACCAACTGCGGTCACGCAAAAATCAACCTTACGACTTATGAATTAGAGGTCAAAATTAAGACAAAAATTAAATGCGGTTTCTGAGCCTTTAGACAGGATATAACTAACCTAACCCTGATTGAATCGCTCCAATGTATTGAACTGACAAGTCACAGTCACGTCACTTGTCAAAAAGGAATGCTATACCTATACATAAGAAGTTCACTATACATTTCCTATTCTAATGATACATAAAGTGGCGTTCCTTTTGCTCAGTATCGAAATAACACAAGTAACAATAGAATACCGATATAATTCCGTAGTCGGCCGTTTTTCCTCGACAAAAACTCGTCGAACCACGAATATTTTTTCACGGTATTACAAAAGAGACAGCTAGATACAGTTCTAATACGTTAGAAGGCAATAGAGATACTATACAAGCAGAATTAGAGTCAATTCGTAGTTTCTCAAAGTTTTTCGTAAAAGTAATAGTTTTTGTCCCTTTTTCAAGTAAAGCTGTTTTAGCTCCGTTGTGCAAAAGAGATAGCGCTATGTGTAAGTATAGCTCATTCCCTCTCTATTATAACAACATTCATGTATATTATTTTAATGTATATTGCAATAGAATCATTGATAGATTTCTCCGTTATTCGTAATTATTTTATGTAACAGTTTTATCTCTATTTATTAAAAGAAGACAAAGTAATCGCGCGACGCAATAGCTTACACGTCGTACGGTAAATCCATATCATTTATTTATAAGTAATTATTTTAATATTAATTGGTGCATCTTTTTTAAATATGTTATTTTATATGTATAAAATATTCACACAAAATCACAAAAAAATCGTAATAAGATTAGCTAAGAAAGCAGGTTTATCGGTGAGATTCCACAACGCAATTGATTGTCTAAGAGAATCACCGACTGTCTTTTTAAACCAACTTCAAAAGCATCTCAATTCGGCCGCCATTTTTCTTTTAAAATTAATGTACTGTAATGTACGGATAAATCCAGACTGAAAACCTGCTTTCTTAACTCGAATCCAAACTTTTCTGATTATTTATTATTATTTTAATCTTCAAAAACACGTTTATATTCCTAATACATTTTGTCTTTACAACCGCACCATTTTGTTATAATTATTTTATTAAATATATTTTAGAACAATATGTTATGATTTTTATAAAATCACTTTTTTTAACTCTTTACTTCCGAGCAGTTATTTTACATTTAGTTATGTTTATGAAATATTTTCTTTTGTAAGTGAACAGTGGCCTACTGGAGGAGCTTAAAACAATGAGATTCATGTATAAAGCCTAATATTTTCTTATATTTATATATGTCACACGAATTGTGAACAACATAAGTTTATAATTATAACTATTCTCATAGAAAAGTGTCGTTTCTACCAATAGATACTGGAAATTTTCCAAATGTATGGAAATTCATGTTGGTATAGTGCCACAAAGATCTTTTGTCGCGTGGCCGAAATGTATGCTTACTATTGAAATGTATACTAATTGACACTTTTGACAGACAGCTGAGTTGGTGCTTGTTTCGAATACGCCCTCATGTTAATGTCATCCACGTGTCAAAAGATCCTTGTAGCACTGTAAAGTGATATGAATTATAAACGTACGTTGTTCACAATGACGCAAATATTTATATATTCTTACACTTTTTCTATCACACAACGCTGAAGTTTTTACAGACAACTCACTCTTGTGACTTTTAGCTCACTGTAAAGTATATGTTCTTTAAAATTAAGTATTTATGGGTAAAAAAAACGTAATTCGTTTAGGAGCTCGCGACACACAACTTATAACAATGCACGTCTCGTATCTTCTAAAATGTAATTAAATGGCGTGTGAAGTCAAACTGAGGTACAATGTCATATCCGAATTGATTTCAACGTTCATAAAACTTTTATACACTACATCACAATAATGAACTCTGTTCGCAATACGTTAAGCTTTAATTTTTATTGTACAATGGCTAATGCACTCGCTATGTAACGTAATACCGTGCTCACAAACGACACTTTGTTAAAAGGTGGAATTGAGTGTCATTCTGTCTCTGTCACCTCCAAGTGGAATGAAGAGACAAAAAGACATGATGACGTCACGTTTGTGGATACGACTGTTGTTTATAATTTGGACTCTTATCTAAGGAATTAATTAACTTTTTTCTATCTTATATAGCCACTCACATTTTGATACAAATATACAATAACGAAAGAAAAAATAACAAAAAAATCACACAACAATAATTGAAAGTTTATTCTGAAATATAATACTGTGTTTTAATCTCTGTCAGTTATTAGAAAAAAAATCGTTTTAATTCAGTGGCGTTATATTTCAGAATGAATACAAGTCAACCATTTGCAGTGTTTCTGTAAATTGTTGTACTTTGAATAGCAATAGCCGATGCCTTAAACTAAATAGTAATAGCGACACCAATTAGATGATATTCTGTAACTTTGTTATTGTAATTGACGTTGAGATTATATCCAATGCAAGGAACACAAACCAGTGGTCGGTAGCATAAATATCTGTACTAGAGTTTATTGCCAAATACTTTAGTTACCCTCCTCTCTATGAATGTGTATGACGGAGACAGGCTTCAGGCGCCTTGGTTAAATATACTTAATATTTGGAAAGATCTATAGATATTTATACTCTCGACGACAACTCCTTTTGTATGCGTAGTTAATTTGACAAACTAATAAAATATAATATATTATCTTTACTTGTTTTATTTGTCTCGTGTAAGGAACGATATGGATGAAAAAGGAGTAAATGATAGTGTGACGTCTGATAGAGGAGAATGGAAAAAGAAATCGTGTTGCGCCGACCCCAAGTAAAATGGGATAAGGGCAGGAAGATTATGATGACTTGTTTTATGTGTCTGTCCATTGCGCTTTGCCATTGTCTAGAAGCTGAGCGGTGATATTTTTATTAAGAAGCTTTCCAATACTGCGATTGTTCAATCAAGGTCACTCCCCTAAGAGATTTCTTGCTGTTTCAGTTACTTGATGTACTATTTGCGAATGATAAAATGCCTGCGCTAATTAGAATATGTAATTTGCAACTGTTCAATCTTACATGTATGCTTTGCGATTTGTTAGGTTGGCGTGTAGTCAAAATAGTCTTAAAAGCGAATGATAGTCATACGATGATATGAATGCTGGTGGTATTTGTCAAATGTATGGATGTGGACAAATCCAGGAAAAACGGCCTTAATATTCAAATCAGGGTTTATTTGACTCTAACTGTGCTTGTGAAATAACTATACATGGCATAATCTGCTTTGAGTAATTGTATTTTCGAACAATGTTATACATTTTTTTTCATTTTAAATGGTGATTCTTGTTTCCCGTTAAAACTAGAAGCGACGTCGAACCCCGTTAAAGCCACGAGATTGTCGCCCTCTCTGCCACTCGTCACGTACCAAACGTGGCTAGTCGAATCAGGAATATACATTTGAGAAGCTTCTATAATTATGTTCTTTTTATTGCGTTGAGGCTTCGTGCCGGTCATATTCCATCGAAAAAGTTTAGTTTTCTAATGAAAAAGGTTACATCACCAAACTGTGACGAATGTGGAGTAGTCGAAGATGTACAACATGTTTTGATAGAGTGTGTCCGGAATGAAGCTTTAAGATTAAATCTATTCGGATCCACATATCATTTCGACGTTGGAAAGTGTAATGCCATCCTGGCTTCTCCTTTATCGGTAGAGGCCAGAAACTTGTATAAACTTGCTTTTTTATTTTTAAATAGTTAAGTTGTAAGTAGGTATGTACCTACCTTGCGGTTGTAGTAAGTAAGTTTTTAAGGTGATGTTACAGGGTGAAGTTATCGCCAAGCGATAAAGCCCTTAAAATAAAAAAAAAAACTATAATTGCTGATACTAGCAGAAATATCACTGAAGCCGTACCATCATTTCGGAATGCGTCCTGCCTGCTTGTGCGTATGTCTTTGTGCAGTTGTGGGAGCGAGACGGCACTACTCTGCGTTTTTTAATCATAAAGGCAGCAGTCGATGATAAAACTGACTTTCGGAACTACAACAAACGCTGACATGCTGTTGCTAAGCTCACAAATAATTATGTTAAAGGAATTTTACTTAAAAGTTCTATTGCAAGGAGTGTTGTAGAATAGACGTTTATTGTTTCCAGTATTGCAGCTAGTACATACATACATAAAATATAAACAAACAAAAATATATAGAAAGGTACCGATAAAAGACAATAATTCATATAGAACTTTTTAATAAAAACACGAAAACAGTTTGTAAAATATGTTTATTTAATCAAAAAGAATATATCATTAGCATAATAAATACAAAAACAAAATGCAACTCCAAAGTCAGATGGCCGCAGCGGGATTCGAACCCGCGTCACCGCTAAGCTACACGGCCGGGTGAAATATAGGTGGAATTTCTACACCGTATTCAAGTCTGGTTCCAAATTAATTTGAGTATTTCTGGTGTTTAGAATGTTTTTATTTATTGTTCAATCAAGTCCCGAACACGGATGGTTGTGTTGAACGTGTCTTTAGGATTCACAAGTTGGAAATATAGTTCAAGTTGAAGTTTATTACATACTAGCTGTGCCCGCGACTTCGTCCGCGTGGAATAATAATTTTGGGCATCATTTATTTTTGCGGACAACCTCCTTAGCTTTATAAATTATAGCTGTTACCTACGACTTTGTCCTCGTCATTTTCTGTTATTATTATAGACAATTTAGTTTTTAAATTTTTAAAAGAACATAATTATTTTAAAGTACCTACTTCTGCGTAAATTATATTTTTAGTTTTATTTTCTTGTGGCAGAAGTACATATTGTTTTTTTCCACAACCTGATACGTTGATACAACTCTTAAGAAATGCATTAATTTCGACTGAATTTGATTACCATTAAAACGGTTCTAGAGAGTTAATCTTAAAAGATAGACATATACTGTCCTGGACATTTATTTTCATAATTTCAATAGAAATAATTCTTTTATACATATATTTTTGGTATCTTGAACCGTTTTCGGAGCGCACGCAACGGAAGCCCTCAAGGATGAATAATTTTCCCCGTTTTTTTTTCACATTTTCTTCTTCATTTCTTCGCTCCTAATAGTTGCAACATGATGTTATATAGCCTAAAGCCTTCCTCGATAAATGGTCTATTCAACACAAAAAGAATTTTTCGATTCGACCCAGTAGTTCCTGAGATTAGCGCGTTTAAACAAACAAACTCTTCAGCTTTACAATATCAGTATAGAAAATAGAAATGAAACTAAACTTTAAATATACGTAGCCAGGGGCGTGCACAGGAATGTGACACTGGGCACGCAGTGGAGAACTTACTAATTGGATCACAGTTTAAAGTATAATAATGATGCGATCCACCATGGTAGAAATAGGAGCTGCACGAAACGTAATGAATAAATATTTTGACAGACGTCATTAAATGCAGGAAAATCTTAACACCGCGATTCAGAAATATGACGTCATCGTGACTGCGCCATCTAGTATATCAAAACGGCAGTTTGTGGTGTTACTTTGGGCGTAGATAATAGATGGCGGTGGTAACTATTATTGACTATTATAGTATTTATGTTAGCCCTAGTTATTATTGACTATTATAGTATTTATGTTAGTGGTAACTATTATAGTATTTATGTTAGCCCGACCTTCGGCAATAATATAATGGTGTCAAATCTTAACACCGCGATTCAGAAAACGACGAAATTTGCACAACGCCATCTATCGGATGTAGAATTTATCTATCAACATTAGTTCTATTTTTTGTCATAAGATGTCGTTGCAAGTACTACACTGAATTGCGTAACGTAATTATTTTACTTCTTGAATTCACTTAATTAATCATATCTTTTAGTAGAGTGAACCGATTTTGATCAAACAAAGACTAAGTTATACCTCAAGTTGCGTATAATTTTTGTGTATAAACATTGTCTGCATTGAGTTCGTAGATTTTACGTGATGCGGGAGGGACTTTCACCTCTCCTCCCTCCCCCCCTGTATCGGTTTCCGGGATGAAAAGTAGATATGATCCTTCCTCGGAGTAGGTACTATAACCATACCAAGTTTCATCAAAATCCGTTCAGTAGTTTTTGTGTGATTCGCGTTCAAGATACAGACAGACAGACAGAGAGACAAAAATTTTTTTAATTGCATTTTATACTTCAGTATCGATAATAAAACGCCCCCCACTCATTTTTTTTTAAATATCTTCAATGTACAGAATTTGACCCCGACCATTTTTATTATAGTATAGATTTGGTCACACCGTCATTCTAAAAGTACTAAGAATACACGTGAGCTTGTTGTAAACCTCACCTCGCAATACCAAGCATGGTACCAGGGATGACTGTTTAATAAAATATCACGTCAATCATAAATAAATATTCCTTTACATTCACACAACGCCATCTCGTCTCGAATTATGCACACTGTAGTAGCTTGTGTTTAGAATGTTTTTATTTATTGTTCAATCAAGTCCCGAACACGGACGGTTGTGTTGAAATCTTTGGGCTTTAACACAACTGTCTAGGGCTTGGCACTGACTTCAAACCGATGAGTAGCCTAGCCCCATAGAATAGTACTTATTTATTATAATTAAGAGGGAACGTGTTTTCTTCGCCGAATTAAATACTTATCTAATTGTTTATTTTTCACTTTAAGTGTATTCTGCGTTTTAAATTTAATTTAATGTTTTAACTTTTTATTTTAGCGTAATTATTTTCGGAAGGCTATTTCTTTTTTATTAAAAAAATAATTTTTTTTTGCGTTTTAGTGGTTTAATAGAAAAAGGTACATAAGATAGAGTATCTAAGGTGGTATATGATGGAGAGGCCTTCCTTACACGCATCTGATTTTGATCTTTCTAAACTTTTAAATAAACCCCATGACGAATGAGCATTAGCAGAAATGCAGAGATTAAGAAATCTCAATTCTGGCGACACTTAGATAGTTATTTGACAATTTCAGAATTGCCTACCAACTAGTCGCCTCGTCACTAACAGTACGTTTATCCAGTCATCGAGCCCTTTGCAATGAGCCCGAACACGATATGTCTGTTGTTAGTTGTCAAGGAGTCAGGTTCTCTGCAGACTATCCAGGCTGCAGCATCAGGTCATGACTTGATGATCATAAGACCAAATGTTGCGTATACCCTTTCAAACATCAAAACTATTTACTAAAACAGTCCTTGCCTGTTTAAGTAACTGGTTACTTTTAAGGAGTTGTACCTTCCATCATCAGCACAGCTACCTCAAATGGTGATTACTATACGCAAATACACAAGATACTTCATAAAATATGCTAAGAACGATAAGTCGGCCTATGAAATTTGAGGGTTGCCCTCGATTTCTCAGGGATCCCATCATCAAATCTGGACCAAATTGAAATGGGACCACACTGGAAGTACCACTTTTCATATTAAAAAAATGATTTTTGAAATTGGTCCAGAATTGACGGAGTAATCGGTGAACATACATAAAAAAGATTCCGACGAATTGAGAACCTCCTTATTTTTGAGGACGGTTAAGAATATAATTTTTTAGTCATTTACTTTTTACTACAATTAATAATGTAATTATTTTCGTAATTAATAATCAATTTTCGAAGCGATTTTAACCAATACAGCATTAATCCTTATCCAATTAAATATCTTAAATACATTGTTGATTTAATATACAGCATGTATATTTGAACGACGGACTTATTGAAGGAGGGTGGTCAGTATTCGATTCTCGTCCCAAATATGTAAAAAAACTATGACCTTAATTTTTCATATAACTATCCGATAAAATACAGTATTTATGAACACAGAGCGCAAAATGCCTAATATCACGCGCCAAACACGTGCCGCCGCTAAGGCAGCGAGCGCGCAAGCCCCCCCGCGCCCCTTGTGATGTCGACGACGAGTGCCGCGCAGTGAAATGCATTCATACCTACGTCGACGTCGGTCATTGACCGCGCATATGTTCGATAAGCGCGAGGGTGTTAAGACGTTGCGAAGTTATTAGGACTTTTTTGGAACGATTTTGTTCGTCATTAATCAGGGTTTTTTTTATTGTTTATACGTTTATTGGTGAAGTCTATGCATAAACTATTGGTGGTTTGAATAAGTCCGTCGTTCAAATATACATACTGTAGATCTATAATAATCTCACAGTAACATATTATGTCATGAACTTTGTACGTCAAATAATGGCTAATTTTCGAAGCAATTTTAACCAATACAGCATTAATCCTTATCCAATTAAATATCTTAAATACATTGTTGACTTGTAGATTTATATGGCAGCATAATAATATGATTTAAATGAATATTTTCGAAGGTATTACATTTAATTCAAAAGTACATACTGGATCGATTTCAATATATTTTTTACTGAGTGACATAGTTTAAATATTTCATACCCGTGCGAAGCTGGAGTGGGTCGCTAGTAAATTACCTTTTTTATTAAGTAAAAAAAAAAAGAATAACAAACTAAATATATTTAAAATAATATAAAAATTATATAAAAAAAGGCAAAAGATAAAACAAGAGAGGAGGAGAATAACCGCAGCGGGATTCGAACCCACATCTCCCGACGGTGAAGTCGGGCGTCATTACATTAGACCACGCGGTCTTACGAAATGTATTACGAATTGAACGAATACATTCAAAGTGCCGTGTTTAACTCAAGTGTTCTTGTGGCATAATATTTACTAGCAACACCGCCGGCATATTAGAAAATAATCAAATACAGTCATGATATGTGTAAAAAGTTAAAATATTCACATTATCACGGTAGGAATATAAGTTCAGGGACAACATTTTTATAAAGGACTGGGAATGAAAGTTAGTTAGGTACCAAAAGACATTTGTATTTAATAGTTTTTTTTGCAAGACTACTCAAAGCTACTTACCTATACAGTGACTTTTCCACTATAGCTTCCGAATGCTCACACTGATATTTTTTTGGGGGTATGAATAGACCTCGTTGCGACTGACAATGCCTACCTAAAAAGGCTACCTACTAGAATCTTTTGCCGGGTAAAGGTTTTTATATACAACGTTCACAGTTTTTCTTTAGTATTTTTAGTATCAGTATTGCACCCGTGCGAAGCCGGGGCGGGTCGCTAGTCTTTTATATAAAATTCCCGTTTCACAATGTTAGTTACCGTACTCCTACGTACGTACGTAATTTTAAGCGGTTGAAGGGACAAGAGGACAGATAAAGTGACTTTGTTTTATACTGTGTAGTGATACTATTACAAAATTTATGTTTTAATCAATGCATTATTAATAGTTTTGTACAAAAATTGTTCCAATAATTTAAACTAGATGAAGTTTCTACACCGTAAGTGCTGGTTTAAATTGCGCCCTAAAAACCTTGAAATATAATTGCAAAGGGTTGGGGTCCTGCCTCCTGCTATATTTGATGGGGTTAGCAAACTGTTACCTCGCCCTAGACTGTGTGTAGTAATAATATGTAACACGGTATCAATAAATATAATTTAGTTTCAATAATGTACAACTTTTTAAAACAGACACCGGTTGAATTTTATGTAGCGCTTCTGTGCATTTTAATGATCAAATAGCTTGATAATATCTAACGACATGAACGATTTGAACGAAATGAATGAAATGAACGATTTGAACGAAATGAACGATTTGAACGAAATGAACGATTTGAACGATTTGAACGATTTGAACGAAATGAACGAAATGAACGAAATGAACGATTTGAACGAAATCGATAACGATTTGAACGATTTGAACGATTTGAACGATTTGAACGATTTGAACGATTTGAACGATTTTAACGATTTGAACGATTTGAACGATTTGAACGATTTGAACGATTTGAACGATTTGAACGATTTGAACGATTTGAACGAAATGAACGAAATGAACGACATGAACGAAATGAACGAAATGAACGATATGAACGAAATGAACGATTTGAACGAAATGAACGATTTGAACGATTTGAACGATTTGAACGATTTGAACGATTTGAACGATTTGAACGATTTGAACGATTTGAACGATTTGAACGATTTGAACGATTTGAACGATTTGAACGATTTGAACGATTTGAACGATTTGAACGATTTGAACGATTTGAACGATTTGAACGATTTGAACGATTTGAACGATTTGAACGATTTGAACGATTTGAACGATTTGAACGATTTGAACGATTTGAACGATTTGAACGATTTGAACGATTTGAACGATTTGAACGATTTGAACGATTTGAACGATTTGAACGATTTGAACGATTTGAACGATTTGAACGATTTGAACGATTTGAACGATTTGAACGATTTGAACGATTTGAACGATTTGAACGATTTGAACGATTTGAACGATTTGAACGATTTGAACGATTTGAACGATTTGAACGATTTGAACGATTTGAACGATTTGAACGATTTGAACGATTTGAACGATTTGAACGATTTGAACGAAATGAACGAAATGAACGAAATGAACGAATTGAACGAAATGAACGAAATGAACGAAATGAACGAAATGAACGAAATGAACGAAATGAACGAAATGAACGAAATGAACGAAATGAACGAAATGAACGAAATGAACGATTTGAACGAAATGAACGAAATGAACGATTTGAACGAAATGAACGAAATGAACGATTTGAACGATTGAACGAATTGAACGATTTGAACGATTTGAACGATTTGAACGATTTGAACGAAATGAACGAAATGAACGAAATGAACGAAATGAACGATTTGAACGAAATGAACGATTTGAACGATTTGAACGATTTGAACGATTTGAACGATTTGAACGATTTGAACGAAATGAACGAAATGAACGAAATGAACGAAATGAACGAAATGAACGAAATGAACGAAATGAACGATTTGAACGAAATGAACGATTTGAACGATTAATGAACGATTTGAACGAATTTGAACGATTTAGATGAACGAAATGAACGAAATGAACGAAATGAACGAAATGAACGAAATGAACGAAATGAACGAAATGAACGAAATGAACGAAATGAACGAAATGAACGAAATGAACGAAATGAACGAAATGAACGATTTTAACGAAATAACGATTTGAACGATTTGAACGAATTTTAACGATTTGAACGATTTGAACGATTTTAACGATTTTAACGATTTGAACGATTTGAACGATTTGAACGATTTGAACGATTTGAACGATTTGAACGATTTGAACGATTTGAACGATTTGAACGATTTGAACGATTTGAACGATTTGAACGATTTTGAACGATTTGAACGATTTTAACGATTTTAACGATTTGAACGATTTGAACGATTTGAACGATTTGAACGATTTGAACGATTTGAACGATTTGAACGATTTGAACGATTTGAACGATTTGAACGATTTGAACGATTTGAACGATTTGGATTTGAACGATTTGAACGATTTGAACGATTTGAACGATTTGAACGATTTGAACGATTTGAACGATTTGAACGATTTGAACGAATTGAACGATTTGAACGATTTGAACGATTTGAACGATTTGAACGATTTGAACGATTTGAACGATTTGAACGATTTGAACGATTTGAACGATTTGAACGATTTGAACGATTTGAACGATTTGAACGATTTGAACGATTTGAACGATTTGAACGATTTGAACGATTTGAACGATTTGAACGATTTGAACGATATTGAACGATATGAACGATTTGAACGACATGAACGAAATGAACGAAATGAACGATTTGAACGAAATGAACGATTTTGAACGATTTGAACGATTTGAACGATTTTGAACGATTTGAACGATTTGAACGATTTGAACGATTTGAACGATTTGAACGATTTGAACGATTTGAACGATTTGAACGATTTGAACGATTTGAACGATTTGAACGATTTGAACGAAATTGAACGAAATGAACGAAATGAACGACATGAACGAAATGAACGAAATGAACGAAATGAACGAAATGAACGATTTTAACGATTTGAACGATTTTAACGATTTGAACGATTTAACGATTTGAACGATTTTAACGATTTGAACGATTTGAACGATTTTAACGATTTGAACGATTTGAACGATTTGAACGATTTTAACGATTTGAACGAAATGAACGAAATGAACGAAATGAACGATTTGAACGAAATGAACGAAATGAACGATTTGAACGAAATGAACGATTTGAACGATATGAACGATTTGAACGATTTGAACGATTTGAACGAAATTAACGAAATAAACGATTTGAACGATTTGAACGATTTGAACGATTTGAACGATTTGAACGATTTGAACGATTTGAACGATTTGAACGATTTGAACGATTTGAACGATTTGAACGAAATGAACGAAATGAACGAAATGAACGAAATGAACGAAATGAACGATTTGAACGATTTGAACGATTTGAACGATTTGAACGATTTTTACGATTTGAACGATTTGAACGATTTGAACGATTTGAACGATTTGAACGATTTGAACGATTTGAACGATTTGAACGATTTGAACGATTTGAACGATTTGAACGATAATGAACGATTTGAACGATTTGAACGATTTGAACGATTTGAACGATTTGAACGATTTGAACGATTTGAACGATTTGACCGATTTGAACGATTTGAACGAAATGAACGAAATGAACGAAATGAACGATTTGAACGAAATGAACGAAATGAACGATTTGAACGATTTGAACGATTTGAACGATTTGAACGATTTGAACGATTTGAACGATTTGAACGATTTGAACGATTTGAACGATTTGAACGATTTGAACGATTTGAACGATTTGAACGATTTGAACGATTTGAACGATTTGAACGATTTGAACGATTTGAACGATTTGAACGATTTGAACGATTTGAACGATTTGAACGATTTGAACGATTTGAACGAAATGAACGATTTGAACGATTTGAACGATTTGAACGATTTGAACGATTTGAACGATTTGAACGATTTGAACGATTTGAACGATTTGAACGATTTGAACGATTTGAACGATTTGAACGATTTGAACGATTTGAACGATTTGAACGATTTGAACGAAATGAACGAAATGAACGAAATGAACGAAATGAACGAAATGAACGAAATGAACGAAATGAACGAAATGAACGAAATGAACGATTTGAACGAAATGAACGATTTGAACGAAATGAACGATTTGAACGATATGAACGATTTGAACGATTTGAACGATTTGAACGATTTGAACGATTTGAACGAAATGAACGAAATGAACGAAATGAACGATTTGAACGAAATGAACGATTTGAACGAAATGAACGAAATGAACGAAATGAACGATTTGAACGAAATGAACGATTTTAACGATTTGAACGATTTGAACGATTTTAACGATTTGAACGATTTTAACGATTTTAACGATTTGAACGATTTGAACGATTTGAACGATTATGAACGATTTGAACGATTTGAACGAAATTTGAACGATTTGAACGATTTGAACGATTTGAACGATTTGAACGAAATTAACGATTTGAACGATTTGAACGATTTGAACGATTTGAACGATTTGAACGATTTGAACGATTTGAACGATTTGAACGATTTGAACGATTTGAACGATTTGAACGATTTGAACGATTTGAACGATTTGAACGATTTGAACGATTTTAACGATTTGAACGATTTGAACGATTTGAACGATTTGAACGATTTGAACGATTTGAACGATTTGAACGATTTGAACGATTTGAACGATTTGAACGATTTGAACGATTTGAACGATTTTAACGATTTGAACGATTTTAACGATTTGAACGATTTTAACGATTTGAACGATTTGAACGATTTGAACGATTTGAACGATTTGAACGATTTGAACGATTTGAACGAATTGAACGATTTGAACGATTTGAACGAAATGAACGAAATGAACGAAATGAACGAAATGAACGAAATGAACGAAATGAACGAAATGAACGAAATGAACGATTTTAACGAAATTAACGATTTTAACGATTTTAACGATTTTAACGATTTGAACGATTTGAACGATTTGAACGATTTGAACGATTTGAACGATTTGAACGATTTGAACGATTTTAACGATTTTGAACGATTTGAACGATTTGAACGAAATGAACGAAATGAACGAAATGAACGACATGAACGAAATGAACGATTTTAACGAAATGAACGATTTTGACGATTTGAACGATTTAACGATTGAACGATTTGAACGATTTTAACGATTTGAACGATTTGAACGATTTGAACGAAATGAACGAAATGAACGTAATGAACGATTTGAACGAAATGAACGAATTGAACGAAATGAACGAAATGAACGAAATGAACGAAATGAACGAAATGAACGAAATGAACGAAATGAACGAAATGAACGAAATGAACGAAATGAACGAAATGAACGAAATGAACGAATTGAACGATTTGAACGATTTAACGATTTGAACGATTGACGATTTGAACGATTTGAACGATTTGAACGAAATGAACGAAATGAACGAAATGAACGAAATGAACGAAATGAACGATTTTACGAAATAAACGATTTTAACGATTTTAACGATTTTAACGATTTTGAACGATTTTAACGATTTTAACGATTTTAACGATTTTAACGATTTTAACGATTTAACGATTTTAACGAATTGAACGAATGAACGAAATGAACGACATGAACGAAATGAACGAAATGAACGAATGAACGATTTGAACGATTTTAACGATTTGAACGATTTTAACGATTTAAACGATTTGAACGATTTTAACGATTTTAACGATTTTAACGATTTTGAACGATTTGAACGATTTGAACGATTTGAACGATTTGAACGATTTGAACGAATTGAACGAATGAACGAAATGAACGATTTTAACGAAATAACGATTTTAACGATTTTGAACGATTTAACGATTTTTACGATTTGAACGATTTGAACGATTTGAACGATTTGAACGATTTGAACGACTTTAACGATTTGAACGATTTGAACGATTTGAACGATTTGAACGATTTGAACGAATTGAACGAAATGAACGAAATGAACGAAATGAACGAAATGAACGATTTTAACGAAATGAACGATTTTAACGATTATAACGATTTTTACGATTTTAACGATTTTAACGATTTGAACGATTTTAACGATTTTGAACGATTTTAACGATTTGAACGAAATGAACGAAATGAACGAAATGAACGAATTGACCGAAATGAACGAAATGAACGAAATGAACGACATGAACGAAATGAACGACATGAACGAAATGAACGATTTTTACGAAATAACGATTTTAACGATTTGAACGATTTTAACGATTTTAACGATTTTAACGATTTGACGATTTGAAAGAAATGAACGAAATGAACGAAATGAACGAAATGAACGAAATGAACGAAATGAACGAAATGAACGAAATGAACGAAATGAACGAAATGAACGAAATGAACGAAATGAACGAAATGAACGACATGAACGAAATGAACGAAATGAACGAAATGAACGACATGAACGAAATGAACGACATGAACGAAATGAACGATTTTTACGAAATAAACGATTTTTACGAAATAAACGATTTTAACGATTTTGACGATTTTAACCATTTTAACGATTTAAACGATTTTAACGATTTTAACGATTTTAACGATTTTAACGATTTTAACGATTTTAACGATTTTGACGATATTAACGGTTTGAACGAAATGAACGAAATGAACGACATGAACGAAATGAACGATTTTTACGAAATAAACGATTTTGACGATTTTGACGATTTTTACGATTGTAACGATTTTGACGATTTTAACGATTTTGACGATTTTAACGATTTGAAAGAAATGAACGAAATGAACGTAATGAACTATTTGAACGAAATGAACGAATTGAACGAATTGAACGAAATGAACGAAATGAACGAAATGAACGAAATGAACGAAATGAACGAAATGAACGAAATGAACGAAATGAACGAAATGAACGAAATGAACGAAATGAACGAAATGAACGAAATGAACGAAATGAACGAAATGAACGAAATGAACGAAATGAACGAAATGAACGAAATGAACGAAATGAACGAAATGAACGAAATGAACGAAATGAACGAAATGAACGAAATGAACGAAATGAACGAAATGAACGAAATGAACGAAATGAACGAAATGAACGAAATGAACGAAATGAACGAAATGAACGAAATGAACGAAATGAACGAAATGAACGAAATGAACGAAATGAACGAAATGAACGAAATGAACGAAATGAACGAAATGAACGAAATGAACGAAATGAACGAAATGAACGAAATGAACGAAATGAACGAAATGAACGAAATGAACGAAATGAACGAAATGAACGAAATGAACGAAATGAACGAAATGAACGAAATGAACGAAATGAACGAAATGAACGAAATGAACGAAATGAACGAAATGAACGAAATGAACGAAATGAACGAAATGAACGAAATGAACGAAATGAACGAAATGAACGAAATTTCGTTCATTTCTTTCAAATCGTTAAAATTGTCAAAATCGTTAAAATCGTTAAAATCGTAAAAATCGTTAAAATCGTTTAAAATCGTAAAAATCGTAAAAATCGTAAAAATCGTTAAAATTGTACAAATCGTTTTAATCGTTAAAATCGTTTATTTCGTAAAAATCGTTCATTTCGTTCATGTCGTTCATTTCGTTCATTTCGTTCATTTCGTTCATTTCGTTCATTTCGTTCATTTCGTTCATTTCGTTCATTTCGTTCATTTCGTTCATTTCGTTCATTTCGTTCATTTCGTTCATTTCGTTCATTTCGTTCATTTCGTTCATTTCCGTTCATTTCGTTCATTTCGTTCATTTCGTTCATTTCGTTCATTTCGTTCATTTCGTTCATTTCGTTCATTTCGTTCATTTCGTTCATTTCGTTCATTTCGTTCATTTCGTTCATTTCGTTCATTTCGTTCATTTCGTTCATTTCGTTCATTTCGTTCATTTCGTTCATTTCGTTCATTTCGTTCATTTCGTTCATTTCGTTCATTTCGTTCATTTCGTTCATTTCGTTCATTTCGTTCATTTCGTTCATTTCGTTCATTTCGTTCATTTCGTTCATTTCGTTCATTTCGTTCATTTCGTTCATTTCGTTCATTTCGTTCATTTCGTTCATTTCGTTCATTTCGTTCATTTCGTTCATTTCGTTCATTTCGTTCATTTCGTTCATTTCGTTCATTTCGTTCATTTCGTTCATTTCGTTCATTTCGTTCATTTCGTTCATTTCGTTCATTTCGTTCATTTCGTTCATTTCGTTCATTTCGTTCATTTCGTTCATTTCGTTCATTTCGTTCATTTCGTTCATTTCGTTCATTTCGTTCATTTCGTTCATTTCGTTCATTTCGTTCATTTCGTTCATTTCGTTCATTTCGTTCATTTCGTTCATTTCGTTCATTTCGTTCATTTCGTTCATTTCGTTCATTTCGTTCATTTCGTTCATTTCGTTCATTTCGTTCATTTCGTTCATTTCGTTCATTTCGTTCATTTCGTTCATTTCGTTCATTTCGTTCATTTCGTTCATTTCGTTCATTTCGTTCATTTCGTTCATTTCGTTCATTTCGTTCATTTCGTTCATTTCGTTCATTTCGTTCATTTCGTTCATTTCGTTTATTTCGTTCATTTCGTTCATTTCGTTCATTTCGTTCACTTCGTTCATTTCTTTCAATCGTTAAAAATCGTCAAAATCGTTAAAATCGTTAAAATCGTCCAAAATCGTTAAAATCGTTTATTTCGTAAAAATCGTTCATTTCGTTCATGTCGTTCATTTCGTTCATGTCGTTCATTTCGTTCATTTCGTTCATTTCGTTCATTTCGTTTATTTCGTTCATTTCGTTCATTTCGTCCATTTCGTTCATTTCTTTCAAATCGTTTAAAATCGTCAAAATCGTTAAAATCGTTAAAATCGTTAAAATCGTCAAAATCGTTAAAATCGTTTATTCGTAAAAATCGTTCATTTCGTTCATGTCGTTCATTTTGTTCATTTGTTCATTTCGTTCATTTCGTTCATGTCGTTCATTTCGTTCATTTCGTTCATTTCGTTCATTTCGTTCATTTCGTTCATTTCGTTCATTTCGTTCATTTCGTTCATTTCGTTCATTTCGTTCATTTCGTTCATTTCGTTCATTTCGTTCATTTCGTTCATTTCGTTCATTTCGTTCATTTCGTTCATTTCGTTCATTTCGTTCATTTCGTTCATTTCGTTCATTTCGTTCATTTCGTTCATTTCGTTCATTTCGTTCATTTCGTTCATTTCGTTCATTTCGTTCATTTCGTTCATTTCGTTCATTTCGTTCATTTCGTTCATTTCGTTCATTTCGTTCATTTCGTTCATTTCGTTCATTTCGTTCATTTCGTTCATTTCGTTCATTTCGTTCATTTCGTTCATTTCGTTCATTTCGTTCATTTCGTTCATTTTTATTCGTTCATTTCGTTCATTTCGTTCATTTCGTTCATTTCGTTCATTTCGTTCATTTCTTTCAAATCGTTAAAATCGTCAAAATCGTAAAAATCGTTAAAATCGTTAAAATCGTCAAAATCGTTAAAATCGTTTTATTTCGTAAAAATCGTTCATTTCGTTCATGTCGTTCATTTCGTTCATTTCGTTCATTTCGTTCATTTCGTTCATTTCGTTCATGTCGTTCATATTCGTTCATTTCGTTCATTTCGTTCATTTCGTTCATTTCGTTCATTTCGTTTCATTTCGTTCATTTCGTTCATTTCGTTCATTTTCGTTCATTTCGTTCATTTCGTTCATTTCGTTCATTTCGTTCATTTCGTTCATTTCGTTCATTTCGTTCATTTCGTTCATTTCGTTCATTTCGTTCATTTCGTTCATTTCGTTCATTTCGTTCATTTCGTTCATTTCGTTCATTTCGTTCATTTCGTTCATTTCGTTTCATTTCGTTCATTTCGTTCATTTCGTTCATTTCGTTCATTTCGTTCATTTCGTTCATTTCGTTCATTTCGTTCATTTCGTTCATTTCGTTCATTTCGTTCATTTCGTTCATTTCGTTCATTTCGTTCATTTCGTTCATTTCGTTCATTTCGTTCATTTCGTTCATTTCGTTCATTTCGTTCATTTCGTTCATTTCGTTCATTTCGTTCATTTCGTTCATGTCGTTCATTTCGTTTATTTCGTTCATTTCGTTCATTTCGTTCATTTCGTTCATTGCGTTCATTTCGTTCATTTCTTTCAATTCGTTCATTTCATTCAAATAGTTCATTACGTTCATTTGTTCAAATCGTCAAAATCGTTAAAATCGTTAAAATCGTCAAAATCGTCAAAATCGTCAAAAATCGTTAAAATCGTTAAAATTGTTCATTTCGTTCATTTCATTTATTTGTTTATTTCGTTCAAATCGTTAAAATCGTCAAAATCGTTAAAATCGTTCATTTCGTTAAAATCATTAATTTCGTTCATTTCGTTCATGTCGTTCATTTCGTTCATTTCGTTCATTTCGTTCATTTCGTTTAATTCGTCGAAATCGTTTAAACCGTTAACATTGTTTAAATTGTTAAAATTATTAAAATTGTTAGATAAAACAAGAGAGGAGGAGAATAACCGCAGCGGGATTCGAACCCACATCTCCCGACGGTGAAGTCGGGCGTCATTACCATTAGACCACGCTGTCTTACGAAATGTACTACGAATTGAACGAATACATTCAAAGTGCCGTGTTTAACTCAAGTGTTCTTGTGGCATAATATTTACTAGCAACACCGCCGGCATATTAGAAAATAATCAAATACATAGCCGGCATATTAGAAAATGCCGTAAACACATACAATGCGGTACGGGGTTCGCCGGGACAGCTAGTAGTAACGGCCAAAGTATAAGTCAATAACATTTAGGAAAGAGTTCGATTTTGGCGTTTCCTTTTTAATATTTTTTTTCCTTATAGGTACGGGAGGCTAGTGCGCGATTCGCCGGGTTTAAATGATAAAATGAGAAGTGTTTTTTTTTCTATTTCTACGAGAACAATATTCTGTTAACACTTAAATTCCCGAAAAGGTTTTATTAGTAAGTTAATTTCGGCGGCTACCGTCCACCTTCATCATCATAAAGTAACCATCAATCCTAACCACACGAGCCCTAAGCGAGAGCCGAATCTTATAAGATCACTCTGTTGTCAGTCTTTTTGACCGTCAAGGCTTTTATCAACAAAGCATAGAGCGTGAATGACGAACTAATGACACGCAGCACAATACTTTGGGCTTAATACTGATCATTAAATCCATTATGCACTAAGAAACGTCTGTTTTCACGAACCTATTTTAGGTAGGTATGTAAAACTAATCTGCTTACAGCGCAGACTCTTTTTAAAAATTGGATCAAATTCCATGAGCTCACTACATATTTATCTTATGACCTCATTAAATATTAATTTCTCTACGTCTGCCATCAAACTGTTATACAGTTTGGCAGAAGTAAAATGTTGGTATAAAAGTTAGATTGCAATTTGTTTTCTATACATTCGCAGATATTTATATATTTTTATTTATAGGATTTTTATATATTCGCAGATACTGTCCACAGAATACGCAAACAGTCTCGCGTCGCTACTCAGGCACGTGCTATGGCTAGTATTGTGTCTCTATTGTAGGACATTTACCTTGCCGGGATCCAAGGAGGCTGCAAGTAATCGACGACAAAGGTTTCATAAACGAGACAATGATCAAACTATTAAAGCTCATGAAATCTGTTGTAGAAAATATTTATTTATTCAAAACACTTAAGACTACTACACATATTAAATAGCATAGCGATAGTATAGCGTGTACACATTGAAAAGGTCTACCGAAAACTCTTTGTACCGTCGCGATAGTATATAAATAATATGTCTATCTCTTATGGATATCTCACAGTAACATAATTATGTCATGAACTTTGTACGTCAAATAATGGCTAATTTTCGAAGCAATTTTAACCAATACAGCATTAATCCTTATCCAATTAAATATCTTAAATACATTGTTGATTTAATGTAGATTTATATGGCAGCATAATAATATGATTTAAATGAATATTTTCGAAGGTATTACATTTAATTCAAAAGTACATACTGGATCGATTTCAATATATTTTTTACTGAGTGACATAGTTTAAATATTTCATACCCGTGCGAAGCTGGAGTGGGTCGCTAGTAAATTACCTTTTTTATTAAGTAAAAAAAAAAGAATAACAAACTAAATATATTTAAAATAATATAAAAATTATATAAAAAAGGCAAAAGATAAAACAAGAGAGGAGGAGAATAACCGCAGCAGGATTCGAACCCACATCTCCCGACGGTGAAGTCGGGCGTCATTACCATTAGACCACGCGGGTCTTACGAAATGTGCTACGAATTGAACGAATACATTCAAAGTGCCGTGTTTAACTCAAGTGTTCTTGTGGCATAATATTTACTAGCAACACCGCCGGCATATTAGAAAATAATCAAATACATAGCCGGCATATTAGAAAATGCCGGTAAACACATACAATGCGGTACGGGGTTCGCCGGGACAGCTAGTAGTAACGGCCAAAGTATACTTTGGCCGTTACTACTTGTAATAATTTTTTTTGGCTATAGTATTTGTATCTGTCTGGTGTTGGTACAATTGAAAGTTAAAATTTTAAAGAACATAATTCCAAATTCTAATTTTATTAGAGAGAGAAAGATTTTATTACAAGTTCATACATACTATAATGCGAAAAGACTTTTTCCTCGTCCTTGTTATGTACAGAAATAATGGGCATTGCTGAATAATTATATTTTTTTTTGTCAATAATTGACTTTATACAACGTACTGATAACCGAAACTCATGCTTGACCCTGCATTACCTCATATATTAAATGACTGTACGCTGCGCACTCGTCGCGCTCTACCTCAAAAACGGTTGACCTTATAAAAAAAAAAGTTTGACAAAAGTTGTAGAAAATTTTATACTCTACAACTTTGATATCGGTGAAAATATCATTTAAGCAATAGGAACCGAGATATTCGCGAAAAATTGTTTTTCGTGACCTTTGACCTTGAATATCTTAAGACGCGGACACGACAGACTTTGTGACTTTTGAGACAATATTTAGGGCGACCAAACAAACGTTCTCACCAATTTTCAGCTTATTATCTTTCATTCCGAGGTTGACCCCTTATTTTACCTAATTTGACTGGGCTAAATGTTTTCGAAGATATTACAGATTTAAAATTTCCTGACGTAACGTTTGCGGCGATGCCGTTCACAGTTATTCTATAGTATGTTTAATATCATCGGGGCGGGTCGCTAGTATATCTATAAAGTAAAAAATTTAGACGGCATAGAAAAAAGTTTAACTTATTTATTTATTTTATTTAGTTACTTATTTAATAACATTAGGCTAATACATAATTATTACAATGTGTGACATAAACCATGATAAATAAAATATCAACCTTTGAAACTAATCTTGTATAACTATAAAATAACATATTTACAAATTTTTTATCTATTCTATTTAGTTATTTAATTAATAATTTAAGTACCTACACATGTTGTGTCTCCTTCCTTATTATTTGTACAAGTTGTAGGACAAGAAAACAACAACACAACAAACATGATGTACAATGGTAGTAATGCTTATTCATATAAAAATCTCTTTCAGTAAATCTGTGATTGGAGAAGTACCTAGTTAATACTGTCAACAGTGTCCGGAATAATTTGAGCCAGCCACAACTGTGTGTTGCGCCAAAATGTGTATGACGTCAATTTGAGACTTCAAATTATTCTTTATTAGTTTTTTCTAGTATATTCTGCATGTACTGTACCTATAACTTTTCTACTTACAACGTTCAATCTATTATAAAAAAAATCAATAAAGGTTCATCGCGGAGGTTTGAATAATTAAGCAAATGTAGGGACAGACAGACTGGCACCGCGAAGCAACTTTGTTGTATACTACGTAGTGATAATAAGGTGGCAGGTACACTCATCATCTTCCTGCCCTTATCCCATTTCACTTGGGGTCGGCGCAACACGTCTTCTAGACATGTTGCTTAAAGATTTGGCTATAGTTTTATAGTCGGCCGCCTGCCTGACACTAACTCTCTTTGGGAATGCGTTTGTTGATGGCTTACCCGCCACCATTCGGGTGACCCAAGGTGCTTGGTACAGTGCACTAGGTCTTAAGGTCCATTAGTCGCCTTTTACGACACCCAGTGGAGGATATGGGGTGGTGCTATTCTTTATATCCGGACACCACACGGATTGGTGGCAGGCACACTATAGATACTTAAATATTCTCCAGTGAATAATCAAAGTTGGATTCAGTAGCTACATTCATTCCATAAAGAAAATAACCGATATTAAAGAAACGTCTCTAAAGGCGCATTAAAGCACAATAATATTAAAGTAATGACGGGCCTTGATGAGCCTGTTGGTCTAGTGGTTAGTGACTCTAACTGCTAAGCCGGAGGTCGTGGGTTCGATTACCACCCAGGACAAATGTTTGTGGGATGAGCTCGATCATTTGTTCTGTGTCTGGGTGTGATTTATCTATATGTATATATTAAGAAATATATAAGTATGTCTATCAGCTGTCTGATTACCATAACACAAGCTCTGCTTAGCTAGGGATCAGATGGCCGTGTGTGGATATTGTCCCAAGATATTTATTTATTTTATTTATAATCTGATATTTCGTATACATGTTTCAATATCGCAAATGTATACTTAGTATCTAACTTTTGTCAGATTATTTACTTAAATCATACTCAATTCAAACCATTTTTATGGGGCCATTCATTGATAGTTATACTAAAAACGCTAACTGACTATAGCATAAGACGAATTAAGATTGACTTTATTCTACATTGATATTTTTAGGTATAAAAAGAAAGAGTTAATGAATGTGATAAACGTTTAAAATTATTTTCATTTGCTTTTAAAGTATCAAAATCTTGTAGCGCTAATCAATTCTGAAAGAATCCCTATTTTGTGCTCGCTATTCGCTACAAGACCTTGCTAAAAAAACATGAATGTGATAATCTATGCTTCGCCCTGTATCACCGCTGACCACAGTCACTCTATATTTAAGATGAGCGTTCAGGGCATGTGCTAGAGGCCTTAAATAAAACACATACTTTACATAATATAGAAACAAACAAAAATGTATAGAAAGGTACCCATCGAGACACAATAATTCCAATAGAACTTATAATAAAAAAACGATAAATAGATTGTAAAATATGTATATTTAATCAAAAAAAATCTATCATTAGCTTAAGAAATTCGAAATAATATAAATTAAAAATTTAGGAAACCCCCGATTTTTTAAACCCCATCCCAGTATATTTGCCGACATTCGGTTAATCTCCCCACTTTCGCCACCCGCAACTTTAAAACGGCTCAACCGATTTTCATCAAAAATGTCTAAGAACACTCGCACATAAGTCACCTTTAATACAAATAAAACTAAATTGAAATCACTGCATCCGTTCGAAAGTTATGATACCACAGACAGACAGACACATAGTCACGTCAAACTTATAACACCCCTTTTTAATTGGCGTGGCGGGTTAAAAAACAAAAGCACGCAAGCAAAAACAGACTGAACAGGAATGGCCGCAACGGGATTCGAACCCGCGTCTCTCGAAGTTAAAGTCGATAGCTCTAACCACTGAGCTATACGGCCGGATGGAATAAAGGTTGAACTTTTACACCGTATTCTAGTCTGGTTCCAAATTAATTTGAGTATTTCTGGTATTTTTATTTAATGTTCAATCAAGTCCTGAACACGAACGGTTGTGTTAAATGTATCTTTGAAAACGCATGTTGAAATATAGTTTACTAGCGACCCGCTCCGGCTTCGCACGGCTGCAATGCTGATACTAAGTATACTACAGAAAAACTGTGAATTATGTATATGTTATGGACCAAGTGATTAATGCGGGCATTATCGGGCTAAGTGATTAATTACTATCTTAACTTCATTATTATCATATCGCTAGGTCATTATTATATTGCTAAATGATAGTTGGGCAATTTGATACTAATGCTATATTTAAGTTGTATCAAGCGCTAAATAAACCATGGCTGCAATTGGGGGACACCGTAAGAGTTCGAGTTCCGATGTTGATTGCGGTCGTAATGTTGGAAGAAATAAAAAAAAAAACCTAACCTAACCTAACCTAAATTAGGTGAGGTTAGGTTTTTTTTTTTAATTGTCAAAATCTACATTTATTGAGGTGAAAATATCATCTTATGTTATTTTAATTGTTAAAATAATCTTTATGATATGTACGCTTAAGGCAAATTAAAATACAAATTAATTCTGAAACGAATATCTACTTGTTTTATTACTTTATCCAATTCTTCGAAGATATTATATATAATAAGCTAAACAGTATCTATGTTACAGCCAAAGTGATTAATCTAGATATTATACATAATGACTAGTCATTATGAATAATATCTACTCAATTTGGATAAAGTGATAATTCACACAAAATTAATCACATTAACTAGCTATTATACATAATATCTTCAAAGAATTAGATAAAGTGATAAAACAAGTAGATATTCGTTTAAGAATAAATTTGTATTTCAATTTTCCTTAAGCATACATATCAGAAAGATTATTTTAACAATTAAAATAACATAAGATAATATTTTCACCTCAATAAACATAGATATTATAAAAAAAAAACCTAACCTCACCTAAAGGTTTTTTTTTGGCAGGAGTGTGGAAATCAAATGAACATTATACCTTTTGATCATTAGCGCAAATGTTGATATAGCAAATAAATATTCGACGAACTGAAAATTATGTCAAACGACATTATACAAAGTGATGATTTTCTTAAACGTTGTTCGATTGAGTAATATTATATCAAACGTTGTTCGATCAAACATGGGTGAACCTAAGATAAAGACCGTATTATTACTTTGGCTAACTTTGACACGATATTATGAATAATAACTAGATAATGTGATTAATTTATTACACTGTCTAGTAAATTTAGCTATTATCCATAATGACTAGTCATTATGTATAATCGCTCATTAATCACTATGACTGTAACATCTATAATATCCAGATTGATCACTTTGGCTGTAACATTTGTATTACTTTGCCCAAAAGGTGATAGGCCATATGTATAGTGCCCGGTCAATTTGATTATTTGAATAATTATTGTCAAAGTGCACTCTCATATTGGGCATTTTTCATAGTGCCCGGGCATTATGTATACTGCTCAATTTATCACTTGGTCCATAACATATATAATAAAAACATAGCAAACGCTACGTCCCACAATTTTAAATCTGTAATATCTTCGAAAATATTCATTTAAATCTTGTACTGTAAAAGACCGTATAGATCTATATTAAATCAATAATGTATTTAAAGTATTTAATTGGATAAGGATTAATGCTGTATTGCTGAAAATCGCTTCGAAAATAAGCCATCATTTACCGTAAAAATAAATGACATAAAAATGTTATTGTGCGATATCCATAAGAGATATACATGTCACCGGAAAATATCAAGATCCGTAAGTTTATTAATTTCCTAGTAAGTTTATAAAATTTCGGAAAATTTCTAAACGGGAGACAAATTGTATTATTTTACGTCCACATTTTCGTAGATTTATCAATTTCCGACGTCACGCAGTAAATTTATAAACTAACGGATATCTATTCGTAAGATTATATATGGTTCAACCAATCACAGAAGCTCTTATAAATATTCGCATATTTAAAATACGTATAATAACACACTGCTCTCTGATTGGTTAATGTTCATAGTGGCAATGCTTGTGTCCATAGACTTCTATCCAATCAGCGTTTGGTTATTGCTTACTTATTATTTTACGAGAGAGTTCAGTAAGTTTATTAATTTACGAAAATGTAGGCGTAAAATAATACATGTTATCTCCCGTTTAGAATCTTACGAAAGTTTATAAACTTACTAGGAAATTGATAAACGAACGGATCTTATTATTATCCGGTGACATACACATACCGTCAATGTGTACAATACGTTGTAGAAAAAATACATGGCCAATCAATTAAAAAAAATGATAAATCTCGTGGGGTTCAGCCAGAGTCTGCAACCTCAAAATAACAGAAAATATACAGCTAGTAACAAAAAAGAAACGTGTGCATATTTACAATTGTATTACATTGCTGCTTTCGGACCATCGAAATTTCTTGAATCTTAACAATTACAATTATATTTATTGTTATTAAATTAAAACAAACAAATGTACTTACTGAAGCAACACACATCGAATATAGAATATAAACGGCGAATATAAGTTCTTGTAGTTCGTTATAACTTTTATTGATGTTAGTAGGTACCTATAAGGTAAATTACGTATTACAATTTATGACTTTTTTTTTAATCAGTAATAATTATGTTGTATTTTAATACATGTGGCATTCAGACGCACAGACAAACCGTGACGAATCTGTAAAGGTTCCACTTTTTGACATTAAGTTTTCCAAACCATTGAGAATTCGGTCAATGCGATGGGTAATTTCTCTATAGGAAATAGCTCACGTAGCTTAATGGCAAGAGTGTCCGGCTTAGCATTTCGGAAGGCCACCGTGTGCTACTCCTCCCCGTCAATAGTTCGATCCCCAGCGCAGGCAAGTACCAATGTGATTTTTTCAAAGTTTTATGTACTTTCTTAATCATTCTAAGACACTATTGACAAATGGTGAAGGAAAACATCGTGAGGAAACCTGGATTCTAAATATTGGAATCTGAAATCGCCAATCCGCAGTGAGCTAGCGTAGTGATCAATGCTCAAACCTTCCCTATAAGGCAAGAGGCCTGTGCCCAGCAGTGGGACATATATAGGCTGGTGTATTATATTATTATTATCGTAAAATTTATAAATTTAACATAGTGTCCGCATTTGACCCTAACAGAGTCCTGTCAATAGCTGTCATTATAACCTTTTTTGTTCACCTCGGAAATGGAGATACCCAGCTGTAAGTCTGTAAACATTCTACAAATATTTACGTTCGTTTATAATGTAAGTAAGTATTCTCTTAAATGAGCTAAAAATAATAACCATAATCTATAGCAGACCTACCTAATGTAAGTATCATGAAAAAATTGAGGTATACCGTATAGGATTTACATTTACTTTTCCGTGTCTCACGACAATGAAGAACCTTCTTACTCATCGATTCCAGCGAGTTATTATAAAAAAATACATGTAAACGAGATAACATTTATACTATTTGCGGAATAAATCATTTCATTACATTAACGTCAAGAAAAGCTATGTTAGACGCCATTAGCCGCCGCCGCTTTCCGGGCCCCTCGACCGCAGCTCACTGCAAGCGCTATGCCCCTACATTGTATACCTGCTTAAAGTATTTAATAATGTAGTAGATATATAATATTGTTCTTGATTTTATCAAAATATTATGTTACTCTTACAACAATACTAGCTGTTGCCCGCAAGTTCGTTGGCGAAAAAAAATAGGAATCAAAAATAGATAGTAGCCGATTCCTAGATCTACTGAATGCATACTTATTCAAAGTTTCAAGAGAATTGGTCTGACTTAGTGTCTATTATTACAATGTGTGGCAGAAACTATACTAAACAAAATAGCAAGATTTAAAACCAAACTTGTATAACTATAAAATAACGTATTATAAAGCGTCAAAATATATGTAACAATACATACATACATAAACGTCACGCCTCTTTCCCTTGGGGGTAGGCAGAGATCATATCTTTCCATTTGCTACGATCCTGGCATACCACTTCCGCTTCATCCACACTCATCAATAGCTTCATGCACACCCCTCGGTTTAAGGATAACATGTAGATTTTTTTTTTAGTTATTTAATTAATAATTTAAGTACACATGTTGTGTCTCCTTCCTTAATATTGTATAAGTTGTAGGACAAGAAAACAACACAACAAGATGTACAATGGCAATGCTTATTTATATAGAAATCTCTCCCAGCAGACCTGTGATAGGAGAAGTGGTTGATACTGGTTATCAACAGTGTGTGGAATAATAAAGTTTTTAAATTAAAGTTGAGCCAGCCTTTTGCTGGCACTATTAAAGCGCCGAAATGAATTTATGAGGTAACATTTGAGACCTCAAATTATTCTTTATTAGCTTCTCTAGAAATGAACCTATAAATCTTCCACTTTAAGCGTTCTATTATAAAAAAAAACAATAAAAGTTCATCGCGGCGTTTTGAATAATTAAGCATATGTAGGGACAGACAGACTGGCGCCGCGGAGCAACTTTGTTTTATAGAACACTAGCGACTCGCCCCGGCTTTGCACGGGTGCAATGCTGATATTAAATATCCTATAGAAAAACTGTGAATTATGTAAATGTGTACAATGCAGGCATTCTATACAATCCCTAGATATTGTTTTGATGGGTGATTTTTTGAAGATGTGGAAATCGCGCGTCTTTAGCCAAATAACTACTTTGCATATGATAAAGTTATGGTTTTATATTTTTTTCATATAATATAGTTCCAGCACTGTATATGCTTGCACATTACACATTCTTATTGTTATTGGCAACAAAGTTATGTTCAGAAACTATGCTGCAATCTCATCACCATTCGTGTCCGAATTCCCAAATTTTAGCAGTTTATGCTCCAAAGTTCACTGAATAGCATTACGCTTATTTATATAGAAATCTCTCCCAACAGGCTTGTGATAGAAGAAGTGGTTGATACTGACAGTCAACAGTTTTTATAGTTTTTCTTCCGCTTTAAACGTTCTATCTATTATAAAAAATCAATAAAAGTTCATCGCGGAGTTTTGAATAATTAAGCATATGTAGGGACAGACAGACTGGCACCGCGAAGCAACTTTGTTGTATAGAACGCAGTGGTCATACGGTGACACGCAACCCATACTTAGGCTGACCGCACATTGGAGTCAAGATTGTTTTAAGACAGACTATTGCTATACAAAACATATGGGGGTGCGCACACTTCAAACAAAACGTCTCATAGACAAAATTGTCCAAATCGCACCAGACGTCTGACTAACGTTTGTCGGCTACCCTTTTTTATTTATGCGGGCGCGCACATCAACGACAAAACAGTCTAGTCAACGCAGGTATAAGGCAGACTTGTCTATGTGAGGCAAGTCTGTCTTAAAACTGTCGTGACTCCAATGTGCGGTCAGCCTTAAACAGCGGTCTGTGAATAATCACAGCTGGATTCATTAGCTGCATTGATTGTTTAAAGAAAATCTACGACATTAAAGAGTCGTTTTTAAAAGGCGCATTAAAGCATAATAATATTAAAGTAATCTTATGTTTCGTTTACAAATTTCGGTATCGCAAAAGTTTAGAAACTTGCGACAGATTACTTACCTAAATCGTACTTAATTTTGAAGCAATTTTTAAGGTGTTATTTATTGATAGTTATAATAAATAGGTTGACAAGTATACGGTTCTTGACGGTCTACTTACCGCCCCAGCTTCGTACGGGAGCAATACATACAAACCTTCCTTTTAAAACATTAAAAAAAAACCTAAAATTCGTAGCGTAAGTAATTCAAAGAGTTAAGCATACATAGGAATGGACTGATAATGTCAGACTTTGATTTATACTACGATTATTTATGATACCTACTTATTACTACAAAACTTTTTCGTAGAAAACTTCATTGTTGTTATCAAGTTTAAAAGTTACTAGGATTAAAGTTTGAACAAGAAAGGTGCATCAAAAAGATTCTGTAGCTTTTACAAACAAAGTATAATATGACCAATCTTTTTTCAGTCTTATTAGATTGAATTCCATCAAATATTCATTTAATAGTTCATTGCCTGTCTATAGTTTAAATCATAACATGATTATATCCCAGACGAATCACCCCAAGTACCTGTCTAGCCAACCAAAACAAATAAACATCTATAGAGCTCGAAACTTGTGAAATCATAGGAAATTAAAAAGTGCGCCCCAACAGGGGTTGCTCACCCTTCATATTCGCGAGCTGCCATTGGCTAGTCTACCGCGCATGCGTTGAAAAATTGATTTATAGTCTGCGAGACGTCCGGCAACGCGCGCCCCTTGCACGTTAGTTTGTGTTCAAGTGTGGTGCGGAGAAGACGTAACCATGCCGGTCCGCAAGCAACAGTGAGTATAAGATTTTAATTTACCCCTTCACTTAGGTCTTTATGAATAAGAAGTCAGTTCAATCAAAATTTTTGTGTACTTTGAAGTGATTTTGTGAAAGTGTTAGTTTTTGTTGAGGTTCTCAATGCTAGGACAGTGGTGTAAATATTTACGTACAATAAGTGGGTACATATATACATACAACCTTACTTATTGGCCTCTAGCGATCAATTTAACATCAAATTCCCCGTTTCGAAATTAAAAATTCAATCAAATCTATAAATAGGTAATCAATCGATGTATCTGAATAATTAATGGCAGCCATCATGGTGGCCCACATGCCGCCATTTTCTTTATGACATGCACCCTAACGTTTGGTCTTTGTGTTTCAGTTACCAGCGCCCCCCGAAGTTCGACATGAACAACGCTACTCCCGAAGTAAGTATCGACTCTTCCCCTTTGTTGTAATCCCGTTCACCCCACAAAAATCCAAACTTGTTTATATACAATACAGTTCTGCACTCCCTTTTGTTATCATTCACATCACATCATTCTAAATAAACAATACACTTATTTTAATTCATCTTTTATGATTTGAATGCACTGTTTCTCATGTTTGTTTTTTACAGCACTTTTAAGTTCAATAATTTAATTTGCGATTAAACTTATTGTTCTTTCAGGAGTTGATGGACGAGATAATACGTATCACCGTGTTCGACTACAAGGCCCTATGTAAGTATACATTCTTCATTCCAATACTAGATAAATTCTACTATTAATTTATATTTTTTTTTCTATTTTCTCCCTCCTCAGGTTTAAAGTGAATGATTTAGCAAGATACTAACGTCGATGTTTCTAACTTCCAGGCGCCAAGCTGGCCAACCCTCCGATCCCGGAGTCTGAGCGCGAGTTGGTGGACTTCATGCGCGCCAAGTACGCCATGGAGTCGAAGCTGGTGAACGGGTACCTGAACAAGCTGCGGCAGATGATGCGCGACACGCCGCCGGGCTACGTGCACACGGCGCTCAAGCAGCGCGAGCGCGAGATCCGCGAGCGGCTGCGGAATGGTTAGCATACACTCCCGGGGTACGCGCCGCCCCCGTACCTGCTGCAGCTGCTCATATTCGTCATCAAAAGCATCCTCATCTTCTTAAACATTTGCGTTATTATCCTTTATTTGTCAAAAATTGACTATAAATACTACTTTAACTACTACTTTGGTTAGGCCGCCGTGCCTTTAGGAATGAAAGCGTGATCACCTGTATGTCTAGGCAAAGCGAAAGGCATTGCATTACTAATGTAAGACTTAGTGAGATGGGTAAGACCCGGAATAGGCTTTAGGAGAGTTTCAAAAACTTGTTTTGATTTTATTTTTTGTATAAGCACTTTTACTAGATTTCGGAACTTTTATATTTTACAAAAATATCAATTTTAACTTTAGCTTCAGGGATTTTGATGTACTTGTAGTTTCTTCTTTTGAGACTTGAGCAGTATGCCGCATGTATTAAAAAAATAGGCGTATTAGAATACTATTGTGTGTCTGTAAGCCCTCCCACTGTATAGGGACTCTACAGGGTTTACGATAATATCGTAAGTCGACTGATATCATACTCAAACGTGTTTGTATTACTTATTGGACTGTCGTTCGGAGATCATCTGGCGATTTTGAAATTAAAGTGAATAACTTTTTCTTGATGTGCATTAATGTTTTATTTGACTTTTCCTTGATTCCCAAATCCTCTACTCCTTTGTCCATTGCGACTTGGGTTCGAGCCCCAAGTTATGTCAGATATATCCTGATAAGTGCCCAGTACCCAATGCCTCTGGTCTCCAACGACGTGTGTATACGAATCTCTATTAATTTGTATTACACAAGTCGCTTGGAGATTAAGCTAGGAATATTGGGGACTGCCATGCGTGCCAAGAGATTTGTTTCATGATATCTGCATTTGCTTAAATTGAGATAAGATGAAGTATGAGAGTCGCGAAATATTGATTTACTGACTCTCGATAGACAATAAAATAAATCAAATCCCTTGAGATAATTCTAAAAACATATATTTAAATAAATAATATAATAAGATTTGAAGCTTAAGAAATAAAATCTTATGATATAATAATTAATTATTATCATATCAATCAGCATTTCTTTACTTAATTAGAGCATTATAGCCAATTTTTCTAACAAATTGAAGTCCATATTCAATTCTAATAACCATAGAAATATGATTTCACAACATGGCGCAATATCATATCTATAATACAGGTATATCTATATGTAGGTCCATTTATAATGTAAGCATGTCAGGGAGAGGTCACAGCCGGCGCATGTGCAGTGGTGCATCTGCAATGCGGAGACCGGGCCATTAAAACTGCACGAGATGTGTCTATGCCTGGCTTTGAATCTAAGTGAGATTGGCTAGATATTTTTTTAATGGTAATTTTCGGAATTTTCAAAATTTTTCTTTTTTTAACATTTTTTTAGATCGCAATGCATTTTGAAATACGGCTAAGTTGATTTCCACACGTAAATTTATAATTAACGCCATTATACCGGCATTAAATATTGTAATTATATTAAATATTTGTATTAAAAGAATCATTATATCTATTTACTATATTACAGCGCGTGTGCGCAGGATCGTAACATTATACCAAGATGAATAAAAACAGTACTTTTCTACACAGTAATCTGTTTTCAAACTTTCAAAGTACTCTCTCAGACAAAAAACGACGTACACAGACTTCTGCTCATCCCCCTATGTAAGAATATATTGATGTCTCTTTCTCTCATACACCCTTGTACATTAGCATATCAACTTTCATTGCGTCACTGTCGCCCCAATTCGAATTCCAATTAATTTAAAAACAATTGAAAGATACTCGAAACAACAATCGCACTCACCTACTCGTAGCACCGTACGCATATGTAAATGTACTATATCAATGTTTCTAATTTATAAGTCCGTTATTTAAAGATATAAAGTCGGTTTTACAAGATTTTTTTCTAATTTGAATCCTTTATGACGACTTATTTAAATAATTCTTATTAGTTTAATATTATTCGGCCTTTCAAATGGCTAAATAATGTCGTATTTTATAAAAACGATATTATTTACACTATAATATGCATAGTTAATTAATTTAATATGAAACTTAAGCTTATTAAATAAAACTGGGTTCATTTCCGCAAAATTATGCGGCGACTGAAAGAGATACTCATAAAACACGGCCCGTAAAAGTCTCTCTTTAAGATAAAGCCTCCGAAAATAAGTATTTTTCAGCATTAGATTCGAAATAACAACATCATACTTGCAAATCAGTTGAAATTCCCGCCATAAAACGTCGTTTTCCTGTCATAGACTATAATATTTTCAGCTGAATAATTACCTTGGTTCCAAGTCTAGTATTCGCTGAAAAAAAAGCTAGGGCATCCGGTGCGGCATCGATCCACCGTCCGGCCCGGCCCGCCGGCCGGGCTGGACGTGTCTCTTACCTCTTAAAATCCAACTACCTCTAGTTTACTGCAATACTTAGTTTATAACCATTAGCAATAATTAGTTAATAGGGAGTGAAGTGTTTGAAGGCAGTAGAACCTATCATCTTAAGTGCTGGAACTACTCGGCAATGGTAAGTTCAACAAGTAACATCAACACCCTTTGTAGGTACACTTCACATTCATTATTAGCTTAATTTCTATTCCTTACACCTAAATCTCAAAGTGAATAACAATAGCATTTTTATTGACATCGTGTAAAAATTGCTCTTAGGGCTTCGCCCCCGCTATTTGGTGATAAGGAGTCAGGTATACCGCAGACTCTTAATGATATATTAATAAAATATTAAATGATTCAGATCTGCGAATCTTAGATCTACACGATTCTAAAATCATTATGACATTTAAGTGAGTGATTATTTGGAAACAAAGGGATTAGATTAGCATTGCGGGAAGCCTTATAAAACATTCAACAAGTAAAATTGATAACACAGCTGGCTAGGGGTGTTTTGATTCCCACAGTAGTGTAATATTAAAGCCCGGCTAATTTTACTTTGGTTCCATATTTCTGGGAACAAAGATGGACATCAATCGATACTTGCAATTCATTGCACAAGTACCTATAATGGCGGAAGCTTACATACATAGGTGCATTATATTATTACAGGGATACATTTACACCCCTTGAATGATTAATGATCGGGAAACAAAGGATTGTGATTTAGTTTTCAGCCCCCCCAGTGCACTTGACCTTTTAAAAGGTCAGCTGCACCTTAATGTGAGGGGTCGATCAATACATTGGGCAATTATCTGTTATGATATGTATGAGACAAAGCTTTACTGCGCAGTGGAACACAAAATGGAGGAAAACGGAGGACCAACTATTACCTTTACTACCTTTTTCTAGAAATACGATTGCAGTTTTGGAAGCGATATGCATTGTACTGTGTAGGGCGGATCCCCCTTTCAACCATAATTGCAGCAGATTATTTTAAGAGGCTTTGGTAGTCATACCAATAACTTTTGAAGCAATGTAGTCGCAATTGTGTTAAAGGGGCGCCGCTTTACGCCATGTGGCGCATCTCGCTTTCAGTACTGCAATTGTATCGTTTTAAGATGTGATGGTGTTCATAGTGGGTTTATTAGGGTACTATTTCTAGGACCAAACACTTATTACAGCAAGATTAATGCAGTTGTGAAAGCGATACGCTGCACCACGCGCCGCAGGGCGGTGCCTTTCATCCACAACTTCAACAGTCTTACTTTAAGAGGCCCTGTAGTTGTTCGTAGAATTATTACATGTTACTAATGTCGTCTTTCCTTTGTTCGCAGGCACCATCTTTCTATGTCTCCTCGGAGACACGTGCAAGATACCGCCGCCGTGGAGGGTCAAGTAAAGTCATGCAGCCGCGGCGCATAACACCAGTCGCATATTCTGCATGAGTACGTATCTATTTCTCAAGTTTTCAGTCATCTCTTTTTATAGCGCAGTCTTCATTATACAATTCTAATAAGAAAATATTAGAAATCTTATCTTATAGGTACTTGAAATTCCAATTCAAATGTTTATTCCAATTAGGTTACTACGTAGAAAGTTTTGAAGGCCAAAAAACAATAGACATCACCCTATTTTGCGCTCCCCTTATTACGTTGTACACGTGGTAACGCAAGGCCAGACGTTCATTCAAATTGGGTTATTAAGTAACAGGTTTTGAAGGTCACACAGCACCCTAATTTGGTCCCCTTCATTGCTTTGTACACGAGGAAACGAACGTAATCTTTCGAGCTTTATACACATTTATAAAGGGTCGTAGCAGGCACGTGTTGAATATCAAAGCCGTCGTGTAACGGTGACTTGCGAGGCCACGTCTACAAAAGACTATATGAAAGTTGTACAATTGTTTAGTAACATTAAACCTTTTCATTCACAGAAGCTGTTGGCAACGGTCGTTGGCGGGTAACCGCCGAACCAGTGCAGATGCCGGAACTTCATATGAAACCCCTGGTCGTTTAACATCTTGAGAATGAGGCATCTTGGGACAACTACCTCTAATTTAGTCTTAGTAATAACCCCATATAGCAATAAGTTAGGTTTAAGACACGCGGACAGTCGCTTACACAGAGTACCTGGCCAGAGTACTTAAGAAACGTTAGCAATACAAATTGACCTCATATAGTAATAATAGTAAACATGCAATAATTTTTCAATAACCTTTGCAGCGTCGCTCTAAGCTTCCCTTTATTTAAGCTCTGAGCGATGCTGCCGCTTACCGTTATAAGACAATAGTTTAGTAAAACATTCGTACAAATGAAGAAATCAAAATTAACCTAAGTGCAATAATAGTTTTAAGATTTAAGGCAATATAATCGATACTATTTACCAATAACACCTTTAACTCAAAGCAATAAGATAATTTAATCGCAGGCATTAGTTAGTAAGGCTAGGCTAAGTAATACCTCATATAGATGCACTACCTCGTCTTGTCTTTCCATCTTTCTACTGTTTCTTCTGCACCGTTTCCACACTCCGTTCTTCCAAACAAACTTCCCTTCCAAACTTCCTTTCCAATGTCTACCTCTAATATTTTCTGTGCACGCCTTATATAGTACCTCATATTCTTCTATACAATGCAATAATTTTATTACAATTCTTTATATTGAATATTTTAGGATAAGTTATAACAAACGCAATAAGTACAAGAGAGAAAGCAGTCGCAGTATTAATTTTAATCAGTGTCGTGTATTAGCGAGTAATAGAACAATATTTTTTTTGCATTTAGATGTTATATTCAATCAATTTTACGATAATTCATGTAACCGAAAACTATATGTTATACGAATAAAAAATTAAAAACCCAATGTTGTTTTATTTACGACCCTATCTTCCTTCCTTGAGACGATCAAACAAGTTTTGCGTAGCGAATGGTTTGAGTCAAACACGTTTGATCATTCACGTGTAGATTGACGATCCTTTCAGACTAACTGGTAGTTTGAAAGGTTTGACAAACATTGACATTTTCGAAGCTCATTTCGTTGTACAACTTGCCAAGCATTGCGCAGATGCGATTGCGATTGATGATTGCGAAAATGGGGAAAAGATTTTCCCCATTTTCAAGCGGGGTTCTAACGTTTCCTACAATCACGTGTTATTTGATCGTTTTGCGAGGTCTTGAAAATTATATGAAAAGGCATCAAGTCTTGAGGGCCTCCTACATCTTAAAGTAGATACCTAATATTATTACAATTGCGGAAGAATCACGCTGCTTTGCTGTGTAAACCGCTGAGTCACCTCCATCATTGCAATAGTATAACTTTCAGATGTGTTTGTAGGACCTGAAAACTAGCAAAAGAGTATGTAATAAACTGAGAAATTTTGGCAAAGTTTTTCTTGTAGAGAAAATAAAGAACGTATAGCCGTAATAAAATTTAATATTGTAAATAGGCTGATCAGAAGAATGTTCTGTATATTGCGCAAAAAAAATTGGCATTGCCATTCAACGTGATAATGCGGCCAGTTTCCGGGCATGTTTCCCGCCATTGACGGAGATGGCGATGGACTTTTTGACGCTTTGTAAATATGTTATATTATAGTTTTGTAAGTTTAGATTTTTTGTTTAGTACTTATAGTTTTTCTTTTTGTTAAGTAAGTAATACAAAAATAATATTGTAATGAGTCATTTAAAAGTACTCAGTGCTAGAATACTTGATATGTCAGTGCTGAAAAGACCTGATATTGTAAGTGTCATAAAATGACAAACATCTGTCATTTGTCACAATTAATTGTCGGTTAACCTTATGACGTTTTCTTTGACTTTGACATGTAATGAGATTGGATAATAGTCACATTGGGAAATATGAAATTAGTACCTAAGTTTGAGAAAGATCTAAACGGAGCTCATATTATTGACAATGTCCATCGCAGTAATATGTACATGATATTTCTATTTAAGGTTGTAAATATATATATTTTAATTTAAAAACGATTTAATTAAATACGCATAAAAGTAAACACGTAACAGAAAAAAACTTAAATAATTAGCCGTAGGTATGATTGGACAAACACAATACGCTAACGGCTTCAAAATACTCGTAAGACGGAACATACAAACGTTGAGCGAAGTGCCTTTACACTACCGTAATAGGTTACTGGAATAAGCATTGTCAAACTTGCTTCTTTACTTCTGATTCTTATCCCTCTTCCCCCACAGTTGTATAGTTATATTTTGTAGACATATGATATATGTCTACAAAATATAAATATAAACAAAATACAAGCTGATTAGTTTGAACGAGAAAAAAAAAGAGTTACAAAACGTAGGTTTTTTTATAAGGATTTAGGAAAGGGTTTCCACCGCCAGAGCACAATAAGCTAAAAAAATGTTGATCGCTATTTCTTAATATACTGTGAGTGCCACTTCCTCCTATTTTATTGTTCGTGTTAATACGACACCCGTCGCGGGCCGACCCTTCTTTGAAGGGGAATCACAAAGTAGGTTAAGGGCAATGTAAAACAAGTTCAATGCTATGATTATCGTTCAAAACGTTTTTGAGCTCCTACAGAAGCTTCTTAAGGGCTCCAGAGTCAGACGGTATGGCTGTGAACATAGAATTTTCTCAATTTGAATTGGGACCAGATGGCAGTGGGTAAATATTAAAACGATATTACTTTTAAATATTTACGGTAAGAAAAATGTTCTATTCTTTTCGAAATACACGCTCTGTGTAAACATTTTTCATGTTTAATATTAGTATTTAGTTGGTTTGTTTTGTAAGTGTTGTTGAGTAGAAAATTTTCGCGGAGGCGCCGTACAGCGCATGCCGTGAATTATCGATCCCTTGCGTTCCTGAGCTCGACCCCGACGGCTGCTTTGAGACCTGCTCTGGTAAGAAAATTCCTAATATTGCTCTAAACCCTCTATTTTGGTCTGGATTCGGCTGAAATCAACTTACAACAACATCGGGCGCTGCTGGTAATGTAGGCGGACGATTTCGAGAAGATATTTTGGAATCTTAGACTTGGTCTTTGTTCCACCTCCGCGCGTAAGGTGAGTAAGTTTAGTTTTAGTTTAGCTGATTGGTCTCTCTGGTGAAGCTGAGTGCTTTAGACGGCATCCTGCATCTATCCTGCATACACGCTGTTTTCTGGTGCTCATACTCCAAATTTCAAGAGGTAGGTATGATTTTCATTGTATTAAGTGGTTTCTTCGATATAATACGGTTTAATTCGTCATATTTCGCCTTAAAATAATTAGAATCATCGTTTCCAATATCGCGTAATTTCATGTGAGAAGTGTTCTAAAGTGTTAATTACTTGAGTTTCCACGGATTCTAAATTTAGATTTTCCGATTATTGATTTGGTGCGCGGTGCATTCGGCGCACCCCGCGGCGGCCATTTGCATTACATACCTGGCCACGCCTTGCACATCACCAGTGTCTAGTGAATTCTCTGAAGTGTTTGATCGTGAAATATCTTTAAAAAGTGCAAAAAATGCCTCGAGTGCGAGTGCCCAGGTAGTGTTATTGATATTTATATTAAAAAGTGCTTTTAACATTCGAGAATGGAACATTCCTTTGTCTGCCATCTTAGTTCTTTGTCTCGACCCTTGGTGCATTAAAGTCAGCTCAAGTTAGGCCTTCTGCCATAAATATCTTCAACAGTGATCAGCTAAAGGCTAGTGATAGCAACTAAATACTGTTTCTTCCACAAAAGTGAGAAATCTGGCCGTTTGCCAAGTAGGTTCTAGAATTTTCATGGATCGATAATTTCTTTGTTCTTGAGTGATGAGTAGGCATCTTTCCGGATTACATATAGAACAAAGCCACAGCTGACTTCAATTCTTGCTGAATGGAACTAAAGCGACAAATTTCCATTTTCAGAAAACTTAACCTGTATTCTCGGCCCAAATCTACGACGATGGCGTGCAACATGAGCAAGGCCGAGGCCCGTGTCGATACGCTCAAATACTTTGCTCGCAAGATGGCCCAGTACCCGAAGAGCATGCAGATCAAGACGCTGGATCTGCAGAAGGCTACTGCCCGTGTAAGTACCCACCGATCATACCAAGTGTTTCGGAAAAGCCTGGTCATATTGTAACTACCGCTTCTGCTCATGGACAGAACGAACGTGATTACCAGTTCTGGACTTAACGTTTTTGGATTATGACCAGGCTTTTTTTAAAACACTCTGTGGACACACACACAAACACTCTCACACACACAATGATGCCCCTGTACTGTCAGTGCCGCTCTGCAATTATTATTGGCGATAAAATGCGACTTTTTCTCATTAAACTACAATTTTGCGACGGAACTACTTTTGTTTTTTGCCATTGAATGCGATGGTAGCAGCGATGCAGAATGTTCGCGAAAATTAACCGCGTTAGCAAGCTGAGCACTGCTGCCGATGCAAACTCACTTGAATGCAAAGCATTATTTAAAATTAAATACGCGCCTGCTAAATGAAAACAGTATTAAAAGCAACAATACTGCAAGCACTGCTAATTCTATAACTCATTTTAGATCAAAGTTTTGCGCCCAAAGCAACTGACTCTTTCTGAAAGCGCGCGCTGGTTACAATTGTGCTAAAACTATTTGGCGAAAGATTATTAGTAAAAATATTGCGTATAAATTCAAATATTCCTTTTCATAAATTTAAAATATATCGAGATGATAAAAACAGTTTTTGCGTCACAATACAAAATTTCTATACGTCCAATTACATTATCATTCTCAGTGCAATGGATGGCCTTAGTTCATAAATTTCTTTCTGCTTACAGGACCTCATGAACGAGGTCATCCGTATTGCTGTCGTTGACTTCAAAGTGCTCAGTAAGTATAACTTTATATTCATAGTAAAGATTCCACTCCACTTACTTGATAAAACCAAGTATGGTTCATCAGGTTTTGAGACCGTTTCTATTAGGACAGGTCTCAGGTGGGAGGACTGTGACATTAGTCACGGTAGAAGACATTCGCTTAACTTCAGTTGCTACAATCATCTCAGCTCTCGTTACTTTCTAAAGTTTACTCCACTGTTACATTATTAATCAGGATTTACCTCGTGTTTTCAGGTGCCAAGATCGCTAACATGCCGAAGAACCCGGAAGGCCGCTCCCACCTGATGTATCTGATGGCCAAGCATGCCATCGAGTCGGTGCTGGCCGACAAGTACTTGGACCGTCTGGAGCAGATGCTGCCGTACATGCCGCCGGGGCGTCTGCAGCGCGCTCTGCGCCGCCGGGAGGTTGCGGTCTACCGCAAATTCAACATCCCCATCCGCCGCGTCAAGAAGTTCAAGTAAATTAGTAACATTTTTCTGTCATATCGAAACTTGTGTAACTCGGGGTTCCCGTTAGAAATTTTCATTTCAGTAGCATTGCTTAATCAAACATCTAAATTGGAAGCGCAGACTTATTGGACTCAAAATCTTTTTTCAAATCAAATATTTCCAATTCCAGTACCATCGGTTCATTAAACATCTAAATTAAAGGCGAAGACTTTTTGGACTCAAAATCTTCTTTCAAATCGAATTTAAAAATATCACAGTCTTCGATCATTCGATACTAAATTTGAATAACGCCACTGAAATTGACAAATTCAAACGGTAACCTCTATATGTGTACTGTATGTGTATGAAACTCGTCAATAACGTGTCACTCTGACTGTCGCCATCAGAAGCCTTCCTTTGCTGACACAAACGCAAAGTGGAACACGTTGTTGGTAAATTTCATTTCTTTATATAATATAAGCAATCGTGGTATTACGATATAACGTAGAGACTGATAGCCCCAAGTTTCACTGTATAGAGACTTGAGGGCTATACGCACAATCCCTAGATTGTGCACTGACTGAGAAAAAAGGGAAAAGGAAAAGGGCCCGAAGAATAGAAAGGTAAAGGTTAGGGAAGACGGGTAAGACCCAGTTTTCAAGAATGTTTCGAACTTAAAAATTTCTTTTATACCTATATTTTTTGAAAAAATTTTAGGAGTCTTCATCCTTTTTATGATTACATTGCATTTATTATGAAAAAAAAAAACACTGACTGATTACCTCTGTAAAACGTTAACCTTTAGGTGTCTTTAAGAACATTTTGTTTCTTTTCAGGAAGTTAGGGTTGTTAATTTTTCATGGCATGCGGTCGCCATTCGCCAAGAACGGACAGTTATCTTATAAAGTTATATCACTGAAAAAACTTTAATGCCAACATCAGAACAAAAAGTATTACATCTGGTGATAGTCTTGCCAAAATTAATTAGGACACTTCGACCCACCTAACATCGCTCAATTTTTATGTTTGTATTTATTTTATCATAAAATCTGCTTTCAGGAGCAGTGCTTTGGCTACTAATGTTAGGACTGATTTGCTTTTGTAAACTCGTTTAAGTTGTGATTGTATGCTAGGTCAGTTACCAACCGCCGCCGGTTGACGCACCTCGGTGTCTAGACATCTCTGTGGCCCTCAGTCGCGCAAGAAATGATCGGTTATTTGGCATCTTTTGTGGTATCAAGTAATCAATCTATCAGGAATATCCTGATTCCACGGAACTTAATATTCAGTGTCTATATAATAATCTCAATCGTAGTAGTTAGTCGCCCGCCCATGTAAGGGCCGCAGGGTCTCGGAACTCTGGCACTCACGCCCTTTACACAGGGCTCATTTATGTAGTAGTACTTAGTCTCTAATACGTCACATATAGTGGCCATGAATACCTTTACAGATATTGTATCTTATTGTAAACAATAAATGGACGTATCTGCTGAGTATTTTTTTATTTATCTCCTTCTTTGTACCTTTCATTCCAATCCTTTTGTTGTGAGATTCTTGTATGGAAGTTTATGAGGTAAAGTTTAGAAGTAGCGCATGTGACTGAATGGTTGAAAGGTAATGGTGTGGTCATTGAATGCAGTGGGGTGGATGACACATAAGACACAGAGTAAGCATATGAGAGAGAGACAGAAAGGGAGAGAGAGAGAGAGAGACGAAAAAGGAGATGTATGCACTATGTGATAGACGATATGAGAAGAAAGGAGCGACTGTTGAGATGACGAACAGATTGGAGATAGATCATACATTACAGACAGCAAATGACTGGATGGTTGTATGGTAATTATAGTAATGGTGTGGTCATTTAATGCAGAGGGGTGGATGACACATAAAAACGAGAGAGAGCCCTCTCTCTCTCGTTTTTGAGGGTTATGTGATGGATGATATGAGAAGAAAGGAGTGACTGTTGAGATGACGAACAGATAGAATGGTTAGAGAAAGATCATACATTACAGACATTAAATGACTGGCAACAGGGGCCTACTGTTGCTGACGTAGCAAAGCGTCACAGCAACTGTCTCACTTTCAAAAGCCGTGGAAGGCTCTCAGACCCTGCCCTTCCGTAAGTTTCAGTACACTTAAACATTTTCTCCCTGGAGAAAATGGTAAAGAGTGTTGGAAGTTACCAGAAAAAATACAGTTATGAAATAGAGTCTTATGTGGAATGTAGAAGAAAGCATGATTGCATGCCATAGTAATATGACTAATGAACGTGGAAATGAGTGAAATAGTTGCAGTAAGTCATCAATGGCATCAGGTGTGCTGCTGCGGAGACGTGTCAGACACGTTAGAGAAAGCGCTATCTCTCCTCCACAACTGCATAAGCCTTACTTTATGGGATGACTGTAGTGAACTTGTGAAAGTAACCATTTTGTGAACATCAAATGTCATTTCTTTGAGGCGATTTTTATCATAGTTATTGCGTATAGAAAGGCCTCCTGTAAACGAAGATTTGAATAAACCATTTCATGACTTGAGAGATGGCATATCAACGAGTACCGATCGATGGGCTCAACAAACAGATCTAGACAGATAATACGTACTCATATTTCTGTGTGTGTGCAGAGCGTGTGATTAAATGAACTACTAGAATAACTGGTCAATGTGACTACAGGGGAACAGTTCAATATCGGGGGGATGAATACCACGTTGAGTTGCTTTAAAAAAGTCTTAATCTTGTATGTTATCATAATTATGTTTTTCTAAATGCTGACAAAATATAATTGGCAACCAAGTATGTTATAGTCATACTATGTGCAGCTGAAACTGATGGTGAACCAAGCACTCTTTTTCAGATTGAGGAATGGTATTTGATATGTTAAAGTATTTTTTCATAATTCGAAAGAGATCTAATCATGGGAAACAAGGTAGATGAAAAAGAAATGCCAAGAAAGTAAACAGATATTATTTACAATAAAAATATTCCAGTTTCAAATAATGACGTATAATTTTGCGATTTTCAATTGTCATTGTATCTACTACGTTAATATATTTTATGCCTATAGGAATGTGTCATGTATATTGTAGGAGAACAACAGTGCGGCGGTGTAGTGGCGGTCGCAGTGGACTTCATAACTTTAAGGTAATACGTTGTGTTGCGGAAGCAAAGGTGGTATTCTGAAAGCGCTATCACGATAATGATTTGATCATCGTAGCCTATGGGTAAGGAATTCAAAATCTTATTAGGTTTCCTACGTAGTTATACAACGTTGATAAAAGCGAGAGGCATTAAATGAAACCACATATTCTGTATATCATTATAAGGCTACACAACAAAAATCAAATCAATGTAAGCAATAGTTTAGTCACAGGATATTTTTTTAGTTTTTTTTTAGTTTGAACATGCTGTATCTTCCTGATTAGGTGACTAAGTTTTATAGGCATAGTTATCTAGTTGGCTCCGGTTGGGTCCGAAACTAGTCGGGCTATTCCGATAAATACGCGTGAGTAAACCGTTATAACGTTTTAAGTATGAATCATCCTTACGAAAGTTATTATAAAAATATTGCTTACATTGATTTGATTTTTGTTGTGTAGCCTTATAATGATGTACAGAATATGTGGTTTCATTTAATGCCTCTCGCTTTTATCAACGTTGTATAATAAGGTATATAATATGTGGAGACTTGTTATTAACAATATTTAAGTTTATCTTTTTTACTCATAATTGTAATTAGTCTGTAAGCCTTCTTTAAAAAAACTAAAATAAAAATAAATATGAGCCAGCGCTAGCGTGGGGCACACGTTGTATGGAGGCATCATAAGGTGCCGAAGCTGTGTCGCTGCATTGTCTTACATAGTATGATGTCTGTGGCATGCTACCGAGGTGAGTGGTGGGGCTTGAATGTTATGCGACGCCAAAGTTAGACCGCTTTAACTGTTGCGAGTCCGACTGGGGGGCCAGCGAAGCCGTTGCGGTGGCGTTTTGCTACTTTGCACGCCAATACGACTTTACAGTTCTTTGTTATGCTTCAGCTATTCGTCCTTCTTGAGTACGGATGGGAGACATTTTTTTTAATTAGTAACCTCTGTGTTTAAAGACCTATTCTAAGATACTCCCCACGATAGGTTTGATAAAAATATGTGTTTAAATTTTGAGTATGAGGGGGACCCTGGACTCATCTCCACGGATCCTGTTATAAATACTTTTTTTTGTACCCAGTTTCAGTTTTTCATTACATATAGTAAGATGATTACTTTGTAAAAATGTCTGAAACAATGGTGGCACCCACCACCTTGGGTGTTTCGACTTGCTAGATTACACACGCCAAACCACACGACATAAAGCTAACCATATTTGTCATCAAAACTAAATGCGTATACAAAATCACAGTTCAATCTGTGGAGGATATCTCTTGATAAAATTTAATTACTATTTTTCCGGTCAAACACACTCGTACATGCATGTTTACATGTTGACTCTTGATTTGTCGAAGAATCAAAACCTCATTATTGTAAAAGGATTAAAAACCTCGTTGTCAAACCTCATTTGACGTTTTGGTAATCACAAGCTGTCAAATTTTGATAAATTCGGAGACGTAGCTGTCAGATAGAAAATGGCGGGATCGTCAAAAAATTGACAATCGGAAAAGTATTGATACTAAATTGAGTGAAATCTAGAATATGGATAATGACACGATATCGAATTTTAAAATATATTAGTATGTTTATACGAGAAGCTTGTCTAGTATTCATAACATAAGCTACTTAGTATGCTTATTTTGAGACTTGATGGCGCTGTGTGAATGTTGAGGAATATTTATTTAAAATTTAGTTAGAGAGTTTGTTGCACCGTTTGTTTTCTCTGGCAATAACATTAGCAAGACGGTGACGGGTGAGCTTTCTTAAGAATTATCGTGTGTGACGAAGTTATGATGATAATAAGTAAGACACTAAGATAGTAGATAATGACAATGATCTCGATCTTCTCTATGAATCATCCACTCATGATGGCTACGCTGAATAAAACTCACATCTCCGACATAATTTGAGTATTGAGTATTTGATATTTATTCCAAAACAAGTTTATTTTCGGGTATTCGTAGTATTTATTGCATTAAATAATTTTTATTTCTGAATTGACGTAATTTATCTTGTCACTTCTAAACACTTCAGCCGTTATTAATTGTAATATTGTGTAGCCATGCAGAGTGTTCTGTTAATTACTGTTCTAGCTATACATATATAGAGCGAGAATTACAATTGTAACATCATTAACCGAGCGGTTGTATTAACCTTTATATTCATTGAAATATGATGGAATATGCTCTGCCACGGCTTCAAAATATCGCGGTCAGTTCGCAGTCTATTGCAGGGTGCACGGTAAATTGGGGGGGAGTGTTTGTCGATGCATTTTGAATGTTTCCATTCAACTTAATAATTTTAATAGATATGTTAGACAGTATTTATGTCTGATTGATCTCTTTAGAGTATCAATTTACACAGATATGTACAAATAAGTCTTAGTTTTAATCAATTTCTAAACAGTTAACTCCCACATACACTATTAGGCAGCCCTAACTTTAAGTTAATTTTTAAATTTCACCGTCTTCAGAAAGCCAGCACTAATAAGCGACAAATAATTTGAAAACAGTGAGATATTATCACATCAACTAGGGCTCATTTATTCCCGTACATCGCCCGCTATCCTTCATTGGATCGGAAAATGCTAAAATGAGCCCTATGTCTCTCACACTAGGTCATAAAATGATTATGGCTTATTTTGTGCCTCGTGCGGAATACGGAGCAGAAATTGAAATTTTATGTCACAAGGCCGTGTGGTCTAGCGGTTATGACGACCGACCTCGAGTCGGTAAACGTAGGTTCGAATCCTACTGCGGCCAGTTGGCGATTTTTACGTTTTGAGCTTTGTTGCGTTGTTTATTGTTTTTTTACGTAATTATCTCAAAAAGTGTGTGTTTAGTCTTGACAAAAATAACTCTTTTTTTAATATATTTGCCTAGAAATTATTAATACAGCGTTAATAATTCGACATTCGCTTAAATTTTAATTTTAATTCCAAAAAAGAATAGTTTTGAGGTATTCGTGTTAAGTTTCAAATAACCAATGCATTGAACATTTTATATTTTTGAAGTAATGTGATTTATACTTGTTACTTTTATACACTTCAATCGTTTGCAATTTTAATAGTTTTGTAAGTTACTATTCTCTCTATACATATAGAACGGGAACCACAGGTGTAACAACATTAGCCGAGCGGTTGTATTGACCTTAATACACATTGAAATATGGTGGAATATGCTCTGTCACGGCTTCAAAATATCACGGTCAGTACGCTGTCTGCAGGCTGCACGGAAATTTATTATTTATTTATTAAAATGTTACAATCATCCTCACAGCGAATACTTAAAGTCCTACAAAACTGTTTGTACAGTTTGTCAAGACTATTAAACTTCTATACTTAAAATTACTGACATTGGTACTATGTGGACGGAACAATGTAAAGACAAACAAAAGTATAACGTAGCTACTTTCAAACTTCCCCTTATAAACTCAATCCTTACTTTAAATAACAATAGCTAAAATGTTATTTAAATAAGATACACAATAACCCTTCTATTCCCACAATATCTATTCTCACGCTCTTATTATAAGATCTTACGATATTGTCTGGAACTTGTTTCCTTTCATCATTCATTATAATAATATTCGGACGTTACATTGGAACGGAACGAGTTTGACCCTCTGTCTACTGTGACCTGGTACAGGGGTGGAAGCTGCGGCGGTCATGCGCGAGCTATTAAGGTGAGTTCTTCAAACGTGTAACATAATATAAATGACTATTGTAATTATTTGGTTTGAATGTTTGGGATTCGCATAGAACACTATCGAAAGAGTTTAGTATGGGGCACTGTAACAATTGAAGATCTTTAAGTAAATAGTCTCTTTTTAGCTTCAATATGACTTTTACTTAGGTATCATAGCATCGCATATATTATACAACCATCAAATTTTTGTAGCCAAGCGGCTCAATCAATGCTTATAAGGATTTAAACAGAATTGGGTATCTTGTGATTCTTTTAATCCCGTCGACTTATGGGATCGGGACCGGTCATAACTGCAAAGACGATTAGAGGGATTGGTTGTTAATATCCCTATACACCGTGATGAGAAACTCGTGACCAATAAAATAAAAAAATCTCACATTAAGAAGTTGTCAAAGGCTTATTTCAGAAAGTAGTACTTCTCGACGCGGCGTGTGTGATGAGGTTAATCTCTCTGGAGCCCCAACTAGCATGTACTCTATCCCCAATGGTGTTCAGACAACAGTTTTCCCGTCAAATCAACGACCAACAGCTAGTGCTATAATAATATAGATACCTACAATACTCCTTTTACACCAACTAAAAATAGGAGGATGTTTCTATTTCTCCAACATTTTGTATGATTCTTGTAATTTAGGGTTCTGTACCAAAACGGGAGCCTATTACTGAGGCTCCGCTGTCTGGCTTCATCTCAAGAACCAGTAGTAGGTGGTAAGACATAGTGAATACAATTCATACATAGAACCGCAAGGCCACCGAGACATTTTACCTGTCATTCTAAATGTAATTGTAGACGTAAGTATGAAATGTAAATTAATTTGTCACATTTAAGGATTGAAATTTTACTTTATAATGACAGGTATGTTTCATTTTATAAGTCTTACCGATAAGATCAGATGCTTTACAAAATCGGTAGGAATCTTTTTCAAATTAGTTAAAGGCTGAACAAAAAAAATATCTTGCATTATTTGAATAGGATATGTAGTATAATAAAGAAAAAAATAGAATACGCTCCAGACAAAAGTCTCAGTGAAACCAGCCCTTAATCCGGGTGGCGATATTCGAGACGCAATTCATCAATGAGTTTTGAACATTAATCCTTTTGTAATAAAGTTGATATTCGCTTGCAGAAATTCCTTCTGGAACATTCCATATTATTTCGGTTACTATGGCAACTTCAGAGTAGGGAGCCGGCATCGAGGGGAGCTGAATTGAGCACCCTTTTGATCGCCCATTTGGTCGCCAGACATACTCCGGTAAATACGTGTCGCGAAGTGTTTTAATTTTTCGAAAATAAAGTCACTTTTTGAAAGTCAAGAGTAATATTTTGAGAGTAACAATTAGTCTGATATGTGTTTGTGGTTCCGGTGAAGCTGGTTGGCGTTTTAAGGTAACATTTTCCAGCATTGTTGTCGCGGGTGAAAGCGTGTAATATTGGCGTCGGGGACGCCGAGGTCACCCATTTTAGGATACTGTGAGGTTGTTTTTCTTTAAATAAGGATATGTTTACTTATATTAATGATAATAATTTATATACACCTAATTTGATAGGCCTAAGTTTTGAAACCGCGCAGAGTCAGTAGCGTTTTGAAAGTGCATGAAAAGGCCGACTCGAAATAAAAATACATAGTAAAATTATTGAAACGATTTAATGATATACATAACACACCATTTAGTGCAATGATAGTATAAGGTCTTAAGATTAAATTAGCCTCAGTTACACTAACCATCTACTTTACCTATAAATAATCTCCTTAGGACAAATCATACTGATCTATTTTCCCGATGGTCAATATCGACTTGTTCTAATTTCAGTTGTCTCCAACACGAGACGTGCTGTGCATCGAGGTACGACTTGGCTGATGGCATCTGCGGCGCGGTCTGAAGATCAAAGGAGGCGGTTACAAGGTACGAAGAAGTAAAGCAGTAGCTAGCTTCTTGAAATTCCATTCCCTGTTTTATTTAATAACCTTTCTTTGGTGTTAAATTCCGACTTGTTGTGTTTCAGTTGGTTGCTGTGCATCGGGATACGACAAGCTGCTGGAGTCTACGGCAGGGGCTGAACGTTCAATGTTACGAGCTGTTACGAAGGTATGTAAAACTAAAATAGTGTGTAAGGGCTCAATTTAGTAACGGTAGCAAACACTAAACGTTTCTTGAAATTGTATGAAAATGTATCCTAACTAAGTTTTTCGTTTTGGTAATGTCCAATTAATTAGTAAAGTGACGGGCATATTATGTTTTTAATTCGATAAAAATTATTACTGGCTCATTTTTCAATGGTTTTTGTATTATCTAAATATCAGAAATATACCAGCTGAACTGACAAAAGTTGGTTTTGCTGCAAACATTAATTTTAGACGTTAATGGGAATTCAAATACTTCAATTTCAGTTTGTAAACAATACAAAATAATCGTATATTCAGTCTTAAACTAATTTGAAAACGAATCATACCGATTTTGTAAAGCACCCGATCTTATTAGAATGACTTATAAGATGAAACAAGCTGTCATTATAACGTAAAACTTCAATCTTTAAATATCTTTTAATCTTTATATTTTGTACTTACGTCTACAATTACATTTAGAATGATAGGTAAAATGTCCGCGGTGGTCTTGCCATTCTATGTATGAACTGGTCTTACCATGTCTTACCACCTACTAATGGTTCTTGAGATGCAGCCAGACAGCGGAGCCTCAGTAATAGGCTCCCGTTTTGGTACAAAAACCTAAAACACAAGAATCGTACAAGATTGCAGGCCAATTAGAAACCTCCTCCTTTTTTAGTCATATAAAAAGGGGTATAGAATATTTATTCATTTTACAAATTGTTGCCTACGATTTCGTCCGCGCGAATGTAGGTTATAGTAAAAAAATCCTTACCCTTTCGTTGCAGTCGGTTGAAAAGCAGGCTATATGTAAATCCAGGCTTATTCCATACCAAAAATCATCAAATTTAATCCAACCTTTCGAGCATAAAAGAGTAACAAACATTCATCTATGCTTACAAACTTTCGCTTTACTTTAGTAGAATATATTTTTTGTAAAGTTCGAAAAAAAATCCACATCGTCTGAATATATATAATTTTTTAGAATAACCATGTGTTTGTTTCCAGGGTCTGACTGCCGGAGAGAAGCGACGTCCTGTGCGACAAGTTGTTACAAGAGGAGAGCTGTAGAAGACACACTGCGTGTGACGTTGTTTGTGTTGATAAATCTCCACTATTTAACGGAAGTTATTATACATATAAACCTTCCTCTTGAATCACTCTCAAAAAAACCGCATCCAAATCCGTTGTGTAGTTTTAAAGATCTAATCAAACATACATACGGACAGACGCGCGAAGCGACTTTGATTTATACTTTGTAATGATGAGCAGATACAAAGATTTAAAGGTATAATAATTTTAATGTATGATGCCTGTAAATGTCGTGCACTCTCATCTTGCCGCCGTGGCCAAAACAGGTTTTGAATTTGAATTTAAATTTTAGATCTTTAAAACTATACAACACATTTGGATACGGTTTTTTTAATACATAGAGCAATGCAAAGTCGTAAATAAACACATTTTTTCGCGCAAACTTTGCAAATGCTAAGAGATTCATCAAAATAATGTACTAAGTAAGGTAGTTAGTAATAAGATGTCATTGTAGCCACCGCCGCGCCATTGCGAATATACGCTGTGCTATTGAGACTTTCCATTGTTTTATTCTGCCCCATAATCAACTGCTCTCATATATCTCAATTTCATACTATGTAATGATGTCAAATAAAAGTTTATTTACCTCTTCCCTTGCTCATTTTTAAATGTTTATAAAGGTAGTAAAAGTATTGAAACCCAGTAAAATAGACCAAAGTAAATGGTGAGTGATAGTTTGCATAGAGCTGATTTGTAGGGCGCAAATACGCAATTTTTAAAGCCCACTGATTCGACAAGTGCAAAGAATAATATGCGTCAACGGTAAGCAAATGTTGTTGCGAAAATATGTGAGACTGAATTGAAGAATTAAATATCTTGTTTGTTTTGTTGTGTGTTTTTTTGCCCCTGTTTTGTGTGTACATAAATTATGAAATAAATAAAATAAAACTTTTCGTACGAATTACTGATCCTCATATGGAGGTTTTTATCTTTGAGAGTGAAGAGGTAACACACAAACATTCTCACATACTTTAGCTTCTCACTTTCGTTCCCTTAAAATTCCTCTCATTCCTGAATGAAGCAGTGGTCCCACCAGCAGTGATGAAGGAGAATCGTGTAGAATTACACTCTGTAAACGAGTTGGAGATCAGTGAGAAGCGAGTGTGTAGTTTGGACAGTTATCTCACCGGGCTATAAGTGAGCACTCACCCGCGTTGGCTTAGTTCCGAAGACACAGAATGCGATATTCAAGCATATGCGAGCTCAAGCGAGCAAGCATCGCCGAGCGAGTTCATTTTTGAAAGCGGCGACTGGGTTTACTAGTTTCGTTGCTGAGCGACAAGAGAAACTAGTAAAATCAGTCGCCGCTGGCAGTGTGAACAGTCAGCGGCGAATTTTTATATATGCATCTCTTTTTTTAACATGCAGTTTATATCTGTTGTTTGTTATTTGAAAGAGAAAGTGGTGGTGGGACCACTCAATCTCTTAGGAAAACGCCGAGTGTAGCTCCTTCCATCGCTCGCTTAGTGGCCTTTTTTTCTGTGGTGAAAAAAAGGCCACTAAGCATCACACGAAACTGAATGCGAATACAAAATCACAGCCCAATCTGTGGAAGATATCTTGATAAAATTGAATTACTGTGTTAAACAAACTCGTACATGCATATTTACATGTTCACTCCTGATTTGTCGAAGAATCAAAACCTCATTATTGTAAAAAGGATTAAAAACCTAGTTTTCAAACCTCATTTGACGTTTTGGTAATCACAAGCTGTCAAACTTTGATAAATTCGGAGACGTGGCTGTCAAATAGAAAATGGCGGGATCGTCAAAAAATTGACAATCGGAAAGGTATTGAGAATAAATTGAGTGAAATCTAAAATATGGATAATGACTCGATATCGAATTTTGAAATATATTAGTATGTTTATAGGTTGTCTAGTACTCATAACATATGCTTAATTTAAGACTTGATGGTGTTGTGTGAATGTTGAGGAATATTATTTAATGAGAATGCGGTTGGAGAGTTTGTTGCACCGTTTGTTTTTATGGCAATAGCATTACCAAGACGGTGACGGGTGAGCTTTCTTAAGAATTATCGTGTGTGATGAAGTAATGATGATAGTAAGTGATAATGAAAATAATCTCGCTCTATAAATCATCTACACATGTTAGCTATGCTGCATAAAACCTATCTCTGACATAATTTAAGTATTTGAGTATTTGATATTTATTCCAGAACAAGTTTGTTCTCACGCATTCGTGTTAAGTTTGAAATAAATATTATTTATTGCATTAAATACTTTTTATTTCTGTAGTAACGTGATTTATACTTGTAACTTCTATACACTTCACTTACTATCTAAGCTATACATATAGAGCGCGAGAATCACAGGTGTAACAACATTAGCCGAGCGGTTGTATTGACCTTTATTCACATCGAAATACGATGGAATATGCTCTGCCACGGCTTCAAAATATCGCGGTCAGTTCGCTGTCTGCGGCCGGCACTGTAAATTGGGGGTGAGTGTTTTTCAATGCATTTTCAATGTTTCCATTCAACTTAATGATTTTAATAAATATGTTAGACAGTATTTATGTCTGCTTGATCTCTTTAGAGTAACAATTTACACAGATATGTAGAAATAAGTCTTAGTTTTAACTTCTGATCAGTTATGTCCCACATACACTATTAGGGAGCCCTAACTTAAGTTAATTTTTCAATAAATTTCACCGGTTTTAGAAAGCCAGCACTAATAAGCGACAAATAATTTGAAAACAGTGAGATATTATCACATCAACTAGGACTCATTTATTCCCGTACATCGCCCGCTATCCTTCCTCAGATCGGGAAATGCTAAAATGAGCCCTATGTCTCTCACACTAGGTCATAAAATGATTATGGCTTATTTTGTGCTTTGTGCGGAATACGGAGCAGAAATTGAAATTATATGTCACAAGGCCGTGTGGTCTAGCGGTTATGACGACCGACCTCGAGTCGGTAAACGTAGGTTCGAATCCTACTGCGGCCAGTTGGCGATTTTTACGTTTTGAGCTTTGTTGCGTTGTTTATTGTTTTTTTACGTATTTATCTCAAAAGGTGCGTGTTTAGTCTTGACAAAATACCTTTTTTTTAAATACATTTTCCTAGAAATTGTTTAAACAGCGTTAATAATTCGACATTCGATTAAATTTTATTTTATTTCCAAAAAATAACAGTTTTGAGGTATTCGTGCTAAGTTTCCAATAACCAATGCATTGAACATTTTATATTATTGAAGTAATGTAATTTATACTTGTTACTTTTATACACTTCAATCGTTTGCAATTGTAATAGTTTTTGTAAGTTACTATTATAGCTATACATATAGAACGGGAATCACAGGTGTAACAACATTAGCCGAGCGGTTGTATTGACCTTTATACACATTGAAATATGATGGAATATGCTCTGCCACGGCTTCAAAATATCACGGTCACTTCGCTGTCTGCGGGCTGCACGGTAATTTATTATTTATTTATTTATTAAAATACTTAAAGCCCTACAAAACTGTTTGTACAGTTTGTCTGAGTGCATGACTTAAACTTCATTACTTAAAATTACTGACATTGGTACAATGTGGACGGAACAATATAAAGACAAACAAAAGTACAACTTAGCTACTTTCAAACTTCCCCTTATAAACTCATTCCTTATTTCAAATAACAACAGCTAAAACGTCTTTTAAATAAGATACACAATAACCCTTCTATTCCCACAATATCTTCGTACAATATCCATTCTCACGCTCGCATTAAAAGATCGTACGATGTCGTCTGGAACTTGTTTCCTTTCATCAGTCATTATAATAATATTCGGACGTTACATTAAAACGGAACGAAATTGACCCTCTGTGTACTGTGACCTGGTACAGGGGTGGAAGCTGCGGCGGTCATGCGCGGTCTATTAAGGTGAGTTCTTCAAACGTGTAACATGTTCATATTATTGTAATTATTTGGTTTGAATGTTTGGTACACGCAAAGAAGACTATCGAAAGAGTTTAGTATGAGGCACTGTAACAATTGACAATCTCTTTTCAAAATGATATTTACTCAGGTATTATATCATCGCATCGCTTTTACTATTATGAGATTTATATAGCCAAGCAGCGCAATCAATGCTGAATGAATTGGGTATCTTATGATTCTTTTAATATAACTACTACTGATAATATAGGATCGGGCAAAACTACAAACAAATCAATAAGAACTCATGTATTTTTATAATTGTCAGTTCGACTCGCGACCCTGCCGCCGCGTCAGCTCACGATTAAGGACTCCGGTTGGGTCAGAAACTAGTCGGGCTATCCCGATAAACACGCGTGAGTAAACCATTATATCGTTTAAGTAAGAAGTTATGTACTTATCATTACTGAATATTATTGTAAATAAAACATATATTGACATATATTGGTGAAGATCAACAAGGGATTGGTTTTTAAAATCACTATTCACCATGATGAGAACCTCGTGATGAACAAAAAGCATTCATGTGTAGCTCCTGGGGTCATCAGGTCAAAGTCACTGTCAAAAAGTACTCTCAGTAAGTAGGACTCTCGGTGTATGATGAGGTTCCTCTTTCTGGAGCCCCAAACCAGCTTGAACTTATCCCCAATGGTGTTCAGAGAATAGAACTCTCAACTGCTTTTAAAAAGAGAGTAACGTCAACGGTCAACAGCTAGTACTGCACAGATACTATACTCCTTTTACACGAACTAAAAATAGGAGGATGTTTCTATTCCTCCAACATTTTGTATGATTCTTGTGAATACGGGAGCTTATTATAATTACTGAGAGCTGCCTGGCTGCATCTCAAGAACCAGTAGTAAGTGGTAATACATAGTAAGACCAGTTCATACATAGAATGGCAAGACCACCGCGACATTTTACCTATCATTCTAAAAGTAATTGTAGACTTAAGTATGAAATGTAAATTATTACGTCACACTTAAAAAATGAAGTTTTACTTTATAATGACAGGTATGTTTCATTTTATTAAATAAGTCTTACCAATAAGATCAGATGCTTTACAAAATCGGTAGGAATCTTTTTCAAATTTGTTAAAGATTGAATATGAGATTATCTTGCATTATTTGAATAGGGTATTATGAAGTACAATAAAGAAAAAAATAGAATACGCTCCAGACAAAAGTCTCCAGTGAAACCTGCCCTTAATCCGGGAGGCGATATTCGAGACGCAATTCATCATTGAGTTTTGAACATAAATATTCCAGTAATAAAGTTGAAATTCGCTTGCAGAAATTCCTTCTAGAACATTCCATATTATTTCGGTTACTATGGCAACTTCAGAGTAGGGAGCCGGCATCGAGGGAGCTGAATTGAGCACCCTTTTGATCGCCCATTTGGTCGCCAGACATACTAAGGTGAATACGTATCGCGAAGTGTTTTAATTTTTCGAAAATAAAGTCACTTTTGAAAGTCAAGAGTAATATATTTAAAGTAACAATTAATCTGATAAGTGTTTGTGGTTTCGGTGAAGCTGGTTGGCGATTTAAGGTTAGATTTTCCAGTATTGTTGTCGCGGGTAAAAGCTAGGTAATATTGGCGTCGGGGACGCCAATGTATGCCATTTTAGGATACGATGACATTTCCTTTTGATAAGGATATGTTGTATGAAGTTTATACTCATATTCTTCGCTAATTTATAAACATTACTATGTATGAAATAAGCATTTATACGTATTAATTATAATATATTACTGCTGAAAATAATAAATAAAACTATTTAATGATTTAAAGATTGACACATCCTGTACAGTGTCAAAATGGGGTTTTAAGAGTAAATTAGCCTCAGTTACACTAAACCTCAAAATAACCTATACATGATCACCTTAGGACAAATCATACCGATCTTTTTTCCCGATGCTCAATATCGACTTGTTCTAATTACAGTTGTCTCCAACACATGACGCGCTGTGCTTCGAGGTACGACTTGGCTGATGGCATCTGCGGCGCGGTCTGAAGATCAAAGGAGGCGGTTACAAGGTACGTACTAGTAAAGTTGTAGCTTACTTCTTAAAACTCGATTTTATTTTTTGTTTTCTAACCTTTCTTTGGTGTTAAATTCCGACTTGTTGTGTTTCAGTTGGTTGCTGTGCATCGGGATACGACAAACTGCTGGACACTACGGCAGGGGCTGAATGTTCCATGGTGCGAGCTGTTACGAAGGTATGTAAAACAGTGTGTAGTATAGTATAGTGTAGTAAAATAGTGTGTAATTTGTGCTCAATTTAGTAGCGGTAACAAGCACTGAACGATTCTTGAAATTGTATGGAAATGTATCTTAACTAAGTTTTTCGTTTTGGCAATGTCCAATTAATTACTAAAGTGACAGGCATAACATGCTTCTTACTCGATAAAATTTATAACTGGCTCATTTTTCAATGGTTTTCTTGTATTATCTAAATATCAGAAATATACCAGCTGAACCGACAAAGGTTGGTTTTGCTGCAAACATTAATTTTAGACGTTAATGTGAATTCAAATATTTCAATTTCAGTTTGTAAACGATACAAAATAATCGTATACTATCATACCGATTTTGTAAAGCATCAGATCTTAACAGTATGACTTATAAGATGAAATAGCTGTCATTATAAAGTAAAACTTCAATCTTTAAATGTGACGTAGTAATTTACATATACCTACTTACTTACGTTTACAATTACATTTAGAATGACAGGTAAACTGTCGCGATGGTCTTGCCATTCTATGTATGGATTGGTCTTACTATGTCTTACCACCTACTATAGTCCGTGCTTTATAGCATGGTGCGGGTGACACTTGCCTGTTTGACGTTGACGTCTGTCAGTGCCACATGATTAGTGATGGGCATTAGAAAAACCTTTTTTTTATTGTTGTCGATTTTCGTATATATCGATATCCCATCACTAAAAACGTCTATGACGTTACGTTATACGCATAACACTTTACTTTATTTTTCATTTCATTAGATTTTATTTTGTAGCCTAGAATATTCTGGTTGGCTTTAATTTAATCTACTACAGTTATAAACGATTTTGCATAATACGAATGTGATACAGCTACAATAATAAGTCATAATTTTTACATCGCAGCAACTTGCAAGAGTGACACGAAACGTTACAGAAACTGTCACCCGCACCATGCTATAACGCACGGGACTATAATGGTTCTTGAGACGCAGCCAGACAGTGGAGCCTCAGTAATAAGCTCCCGTTTTGGTACCGGAACCCTAAAACACAAGAATCGTAATAAGACTGCCGGCGAATTAGGAACCTCCTTCTTTTTTTAGTAAGTTAAAAATGAGTATAGAACATTTATTCATTTTACAAATTGTTGCCTACGATTTCCTCCGCTCGAATGTAGGTTATAGTAAAAAAATCCCTACCCCTCCGTTGCAGTCGGTTGAAAGCAGGCTATATGTAAATCCAGGCTTATTCCATACCAAAAATTATCAAATTTGATCCAACCGTTCGAGCATAAAAGAGTAACAAACATTCATCTATGCTTACAAAACTTTCGCGTTTATGATCTTAGTAGGACGCATTTTTGTAGAGTTCGAAAATTAATTCCACACCGTCTGAATATAGTTTTTAGAATAACCATGAGTTTGTTTCCAGTGTCTGACTGCCGGAGAAGCGACGTCCTGTGCGACAAGTTGTTACAAAAGGAGAGCCGTAGAAGACATACTGCGTGTGACGTTTTGTGTGTGTTGATAAATCTCCACTATTTAACGGGAAGTTCTGTATACATATAAACCTTCCTCTTGAATCACTCTCAAAAAAACCGCATCCAAATCCGTTGTGTAGTTTTAAAGATCTAAGCAAACATACATACAGACAGACGCGGGAAGCGACTTTGATTTATACTTTGTAGTTGATGAGCAGATACAAAGATTTAAAAGGTATAATAATTTTAATGTATGATGCCTGTAAATGTCGTGCACTCTCATCTTGCCGCCGTGGGCAAAACAGGTTTGAATTTGAATTTAAATTTTAGATCTTTAAAACTATACAACACATTTGGATGCGGTTTTTTTAATACATAGAGCAATGCAAAGTCGTAAATAAACACATTTTTTCGCGTAAACTTTGCAAATGCTAAGAGGTTCATCAAAATAATGTACTAAGTAAGGTAGTTAGTAATAAGATGTCATTGTAGCCACCGCCGCGCCATTGCGAATATACGCTGTGCTATTGAGACTTTCCTTTGTTTTATTCTGCTCCGACTCTAAAATCTAAAATCGACTGCTCTCAATCTCAATGTATCTCAATTTCATACTATGATGATGTCAAATAAAAGTTTATTTACCTATTCCCTTGCTCATTTTTAAATGTTTATAAAGGTAGTAAAAGTACTGAAACCCAGTAAAATAGACCAAAGTAAATGGAGAGTGATAGTTTTCATAGAGCTGATTTGTAGGGCGCAAATACGCAATTTTTAAAGCTCACTGATTCGACAAGTGCAAAGAAGTGCGTCAACGGTAAGTAAATTTTATTGCAAAAACAGGTGAGACAAAATTGTACCGAGAAATTGTTCACAAGAATAGAATTAAAACATCTTCTTTGTGTTGTGCTTTTTTGCCCCTGTCTTGTGTGTACATAAATTATGAAATAAATAAAATGAAACTTTTTGTACGAATTACTGATCCTCATATGTTGGTTTGAAACTTTAAGAGTGAGGAGATAACACAAACATTTTCACATTGATGTCTTCAAGATGATGACTCATATTTGGGTTTTCCAAATCAAAATTCGGTAAACTTCGTATATTCCAAGTTACAACATTTTCTTTGAGATGTCTGCACTGTACGAGCGTCGGAACAAGACTCTCTTTGCGCCGACAGTGCAGCCGTATTAATAGTCAGCGTACAAACATAGGTTTAGTAACTTTGAGGGTATATACGTTGATTCTACCTTACAATTAACTCAAAATGATCAATTGACGTTTTACAATTAACAATCAGCTTAGCAATATGGTTATTAGCTGTATTCGCGCCGACATACCTGCAGCCTGTATTAGGAGATACCCATGTTCAGCAGCGGACGGCAACAATTTGATAATGATAAAGTTCTGATAGGGTTTTGACTTGTTTTGAGGTAAATAAAACAATACTTTTTTTTGTTCATCATTTATTTTATTATCATCAATTAATTATTAGTATTACTTCATCTAAGAAGGGGGCAGGTCGGGTAAGACCCTCATGGCGAGCATAGCTAAGATACCGCTCTTCTTATACTGGGCAACACAAGATATTGGGCTCTGTCTTGTTGCTCTTGTGTTACAACGAAGCTCAAATCTTGAGCTTGGACCCAGCAAACTCCACACACTTCATTCATGGATGACATCTATAAATAATTTATTTTATGAGATGACAATAATAATTGAAATAGCATTAAATTAATGAAATAGATTGTAAAACATACATTTACACATATGTTTAGTTTGATAGACTAAGTTGTGCCTAACATGTTCAAGCATAAAAGAAACACAAGCAGAAAAGCGGTAGGACACAGCAAGACTACAAGCCTACTTGAATTTGAGCAATCCGAGGTGGACACTGGTTTGTGAGATACAATAATGGATTTCCTTCACCTTATAGAAACCCTTAACCAAATACTATGAGTGAATAAGTTTATTGCTCATTAGAGTACAGAAGAGCTCATTTGACAATGAAAGGATCAATATCCTTTTGTTACTACTAAAGCAAAGCTCATGAGTGTTCCAGAGTTAGAAAAATATAGATTAATGTCCTTTGCATGGAAAGTGTTAATTAGCTAGTTTCTATAAATATATTTTCTCATAATATGAACCTGCCGGTGCTCCAACAAACGGGCTGTGTTCTCAGGATTCCACACTTCATCCGATGTTGTAGTGGACAGAATCCGACCACATACAGCACACATTAAAAGAGAATGATCAACATCCACATGATCAGGTGAAGGAGGTTGAATGTCTTCAACTTGTGGAGCAATCCTTACTCTTTTAGCTCTCAGCCAACATGGCACACAAGCTTGATCTCCAGTATGAAGCTAAAATAAAAAATAAAGAAAAGCTTAAATTCAAAACATGCATACAAGGAAAATAATAAACTCAAATAAAGACAATTAGCAATAACTATTATCTACTATAACTATGTGTGTGATAGGTACATGGTTTTTTTCAATACCTCTCGTGGTTGAATCCAAGTAGAGATTGTATTAGCCACTCTTTGTGCTTGTTCGTTCGGCCCTTCAATCATAATTTCGCGTCGACTTATTCTTAGTAGGGATCGTCCGCCAAACAACACAAACAATTTGATGGCCTACTTGTCTTCTCGGTATATTCTCAGATATATGTGAGTGAGTAGCCTAGCTGCCAGCATGCGTGGCAAACATGGTCAGCAGGTGTTATCTGGAAATAATGAATTAATTTTACTGTGCTGTTCATCATTATTTTTATGTACTTTCCTTTTCAGAGGTCACACGATCAGAGTGATACTAACTCTAACACTTAGGCAAACCGAGTAATATACATGTAAATAACAATAGCAGATTAACTGGGAAGGACTACTTCTTAACACGTAAAACTGATCAGAGTTATTCGTAAACTACTTACTTCTCTAGGATATGTCCACAGTCGAATCGTACTGACACCATCTTCACTCTCATCGGATAAAGCGTGCCTTCTTATTCGGGACAGTCGAACGTTGCAATTAACACATTGCAAACTCGACATCTTGAAGCACGTACACACACAGCACAGTTAATAAAGCGTTCGTTCGCGATACTACTATCAAGAGATAGAATACGGAGGAGCCGATGCTCAACTCAACGTAAAACAGCCAGATTAATTGCTAAATTGCTCAGATGCAGTCACAAACCACAATCCAAAACAACAGCAAAAAACTAACTGACAGATAAGACAGAAGACAGATTTTCTTTACCTGTCAATAAATAATTGCCATTAGTCCAGTCATTTGGTAGAAAATAAGGGGATTACCTGGAAAGCTTTCCGGGAGTTTTGAAAATTGGGTATTTTATAGATTTGGATATGCTCTTTTCGAATTTTAACTTTGCCATCTCGTACAACCGCCGCTCGCGCCGCCATTTTGAAAAAATGGCGCACAAAAACGGTTTTTTGGGAATATCTCCTTTCCGACGCATTTTACGAAAAAAATAATTTCTACAAAATTAAACTAGAAAAAAAATTCCTACACTTTACGTCTTATTCACTTTTTCATAAAATCAATAGTTTTGGACGTACGAGCGCCGCAAAGTATAATTCATTTGCACCCCCTACGAGTGTTTCGTATATAATGAAAAAAGTGAATAAGACATAAAGTGTAGGATTTTTTTCCTAGTTTAATTTTGTAGAAATTATTTTTTTCGTAAAATGCGTCGGAAAGGAGATATTCCCCAAAAACCGTTTTTGGGCGCCATTTTTTTCAAAATGGCGGCGCGCGAGCGGCGGTGGTACGAGGTGGCAAAGTTAAAATTCGAAAAGACCATATTCAAATCTATCACCTTATTTTCTACCAAATGACTGGACTACATATGAACACAAAAAAATGATCACGAAAATCATTCCCATCATCAAATCGTAAACTATTACGATTTCATGCACCAATAATTATGCTTTTTGAGATATATCTCTTTTTAAATAATTAATTATTATTTCGATATTTGTGTTAGTTTTCATATGGCAACTTCTAAAAACATACCTGCGATTAGTTTACGATTTATTGCGTTTAGATATTCAAATACTTTTATTTATATTTTTAAAGTATCCGAAGTTCTAAAAATAGTATACTTACATAAAAATAAATGGCTCATTTGCCTGAATAAGTGGTATGAATTCTATAACAGGACAACAACAAATGTATGCTGTACGAAATCTGCCGATGTCCTTTAATAAATATGTTAGACAGTATTTATGTCAGATTGATCTCTTTAGGGTAACAATTTACAGAGATATGTAGAAATAAGTCTTAGTTTTAATAAATTTCTGAACAGTTAACTCCCACATACACTGTTAGGCAGCCCTAACTTTAAGTTAATTTTGAAAAAAAAATTAACCGTCTTCAAAAAGCCAGCTCTAATAAGCGACAAATAATTTGAAAACAGTGAGATATTATCACACCAACTAGGACTCTTTTATTCCCGTACATCGCCCGCTATCCTTCATTGGATCGGAAAATGCTAATATGAGCCCTATGTCTCTCACAATACGTCATAAAATGATTATGGCTTATTTTGTGCCTCGTGCGGAATACGGAGCAGAAATTGAAATTATATGTCACAAGGCCGTGTGGTCTAGCGGTTATGACGACCGACCTCGAGTCGGTAAACGTAGGTTCGAATCCTACTGCGGCCAGTTGGCGATTTTTACGTTTTGAGCTTTGTTGCGTTGTTTATTGTTTTTTTTACGTAATTATCTCAAAAGGTGTGTGTTTAGTCTTGACAAAAATAACTCTTTTTTTTAAATACGTTGTCCTAGGAAATATTTATACATCATTAATATTTCGACATTCGATTAAATTTTATTTTATTTCCAAAAAATATATAGTTTTGAGGTATTCGTGTTAAGTTTCAAATAACCAATTCATTGAACATTTTAAATGTTTAAAGTAAATACTTATTACTTTTATGCACTTCAACCGTTTGCAATTGTACTAGTTTTGTAAGTTACTATTCTCTCTATACGTATAGAACAGGAATTACAGGTGTAACAACATTAGCCGAGCGGTTGTATTGATCTTTATACACATTGAAATATGGTGGAATATGCTCTGCCACGGCTTCAAAATATCGCGGTCAGTTCGCTGTCTGCAGGTTGCACGGTAATTTATTACTTATTTATTAAAATGTTACAATCATCTTCACAGCTAATACTTAAATCCCTATAAAACTGTTTTTACTTTGTCTGAGTGCAAGACTATTAAACCTCTTTGCTTAAAATTACTTACATTGGTACAATGTGGACGGAACAATATAAAGACAGCAAAAGTATAACTTAGCTACTTTCAATCTTCCCTTTATAAACTCATTCCTTACTTCAAATAACAATAGCTAAAATGTAATTTAAATAAGATACACAATAACCCTTCTATTCCCACAATATCTATTCTCACGCTCGCTTTAAAAGATCGTACGATATTGTCTGGAACTTGTTTCCTTTCATCAGTCATTATAATAATATTCGGACGTTACATTGGAACGGAACGAGTTTGACCCTCTGTCTACTGTGACCTGGTACAGGGGTGGAAGCTGCGGCGGTCATGCGCGATTTATTAAGGTGAGTTCTTCAAACGTGTAACATGTAAATTGTTATTGTAATTATTTGGTTTGAATGTTTGGGCTTCGAAAGAAACACTATAAAAGAGTATTGCACTTTAACAATTGAAGATCTTTAAGTGAATAGTCTCTTTCTAGCTTCAATACGACGTTCATGTAGGTATCTTGCATCGTATTTATACTTTTAATGGATTTATGTTGTCAAGCAGCTCAATCAATGATATACGGATTTAGACAGAATTGGGTTTTATAAGTTTCTTTTAGTCACGTAGAAATTATAGACTTATAATAACTGACTATTAGTGTCAATAAGGCTGATTTACTGGTGACGATTGGTGGATTGGTTGTTAAAATCACTATACACCATGATAAGAACCTCGTGATGAAAAAAAAGCATTTATAATGGAGATACATTATAAGATAGGAGGTCTGAGGTCATCAAGTCAAAGTCACTATCAATCCGCTCTCTCAGGCCAAAAGCTTATTTCAGAAAGTAGTACTTCTCTACGCGGCGTGTATGATGACGAGGTTCCTCTCTCTTTTTCTCTCTGGAGCCCCAACTAGCAAGTATCGCTAATGGTGTTCAAAGAACAGTTTTCCTGACTGCTTTAAAAGGAGGGTAATGTCAACGGTCAACTGCTAATACTTCTTTTCCCCAACTACAAAAAAGGAGGTTTATATTTCTCCAACATTTAGTATGATTCTTGTAATTTAGGGTTCTGTACCAAAACGGGAGCCTAACACTGAGACTCCGCTGACTCGCTGCATCTCAAGAACCAGTAGTAGGTGGTAAGACATGGTAAGACCAGTTCATACATAGAATGGCAAGACCACTGCGACATTTTACCTATCATTCTAAATGTAATTGTAGACGTAAGTATGAAATGTAAATTATTTTGTCACATTTAAGGATTGAAATTTTACTTTATAATGACAGCTATGTTTCATTTTATAAGTCTTACCGATAAGATCAGATGCTTTACAAAATCGGTAGGAATCTTTTTCAAATTTGTTAAAGATTGAATATGAGATTATCTTGCATTATTTGAATAGGATATGTAGTATAATAAAGAAAATAATAAAACATGCTCAAGATAAAATCTCAGTGAAACCAGCCCTTAATACCGGGTGGCGATATTCGAGACGTAATTCATCAATTAGTTTTGAACATAAGCCCTCCAGTAATAAAGTTGATATTTGCTTGCAGAAATTCCTTCTAGAACATTCCATATTATTTCGGTTACTATGGCAACTTCAGAGTAGGGAGCCGGCATCGAGGGAGCTGAATTGAGCACCCCTTTTGATCGCCCATTTGGTCGCCAGACATACTAAGGTAAATACGTGTCGCGAAGTGTTTTAATTTTTGGAAAATAAAGTCACTTTTTCAAAGTCAAGAGTAATATTTGAGAGTAACAATTAATTTGATAAGTGTTTGTGGTTCCGGTGAAGCTGGTTTGCGTTTTAAAGTAAGATTTTCCAGCATTGTTGTCGCGGGCAAAAGCTAGTTATATTGGCGTCGGGACGCCGACATCCACCATATATTATTATGATACGATAAGGTTATCTTTTAATAGGGATATATTAATGATTATTTATTTATTTTATTAGGTATGATATTAGCCATCTGCATTTAAAACTTTACTTGTATACCTACCTATTCAATATTAGTGTTCAAAATAAATAGTGAAAGTATTTAAATGTACCTACAACACCATATTGTCCAGTGATAGAATTATTGAATGAATTCATGATAGAATTAGTCTTAAGATTAAATCAGCTTCAGTTAAACTAAACCTCTACTTTACATATAAATAATATCCTTAGGACAAATCATACTGATATTTTTTCCTGATGTTTAATGTCCACTTGTTCTAATTTCAGTTGTCTCCAACACGTGACGTGCTGTGCATCGAGGTACGACTTGGCTGATGGCATCTGCGGCGCGGTCTGAAGATCAAAGGAAGCCGTTACAAGGTACGTAGAAGTAAAGAAGAAACTTACTTCTTGAAACACGATTCTCTGTTTTATTTCCTGACTTTTTGGTGTTAAATTCCGACTTGTTGTGTTCCAGTTGGTTGCTGTGCATCGGGATACGACAAGCTGCTAAAGTCTACAGCAGGGGCTGAATGTTTTATGTTGCCAGCTGTTACGAAGGTATGTAAAACTAAAATATTGTGTAGCTTAATTTAGTAGCGGTAACAAGCACTGAACGATTCTTGAAATTGTATGAAAATGTAGCTTAACTAAGTGTTTCGTTTTGGGCAATGCCCAATTAATTACTAAAGTGACGGGCATATTAAGTTTCTAACTCGATAAAAATTTTTACTAGCTCATTTTTTTATCGTATTTGTTATCTCCTCAATGTAAGGAAAATACCAGCTGAACCGACAAAGGTTAGTTTTGCTGCAAGCGTTAATTTTAGATGTTAATGTAAACTCAAATTTTTCAATTTCAGTTTGTAAATAATGAAGGAGAATCTTATATGAAATTCATTCTTTTATCTAGTTTGAAAACGAATCATACCGATTTTGTAAAGCACCCGATCTCATCAGTATGACTTATAAGATGAAACATAGCCGTCATTATAAAGTAAAATTTCAATCTTTAAATGTGACGTAGTAAATTACATTTTATACTTAGGTATGTCTACAATGACATTTAGAATGATAGGTAAAATGTCGCGGTGGTCTTGCCATTCTATGTATGAACTGGTCTTACTATGTCTTACCACCTACTAATGGTTCTTGAGATGCAGCCAGACAGCGGAGCCTCAGTAATAGGCTCCCGTTTTGGTACAAAAACCTAAAACACAAAAATCGTATAAAACTGCCGGCCAATTAGGAACCTCCTCCTTTTTTTAGTCAGTTAAAAAGGAGTATAGTATTTTACAAATTGTTGCCTACGATTTCGTCCGTGCGAATGTAGGTTATAGTAAAAAAATCCTTACCCCTCCGTTGTAGCCAGTTGAAAAGCAGGCTATATGTTATTTGATTCAACCGTTCGAGCATAAAAGAGTAACAAACAATCATCTATGCTTACAAACTTTCGCGTTTATAATCTTAGTAGAATATATTTTTTGAAAAGTTAGAAAATTAATTCCACATCGTCTGAATATAGTTTTTAGAATAACCATGTGTTTGTTTCCAGTGTCTGACTGCCGGAGAAGCGACGTCCTGTGCGACAAATTGTTACAAGAGGAGAGCCGTAGAAGACATACTGCGTGTGACGTTGTGTGTGTTGATAAATCTCCACTATTTAACGGAAGTTATTATACATATAAACCTTCCTCTTGAATCACTCTCAAAAAAACCGCATCCAAATCCGTTGTGTAGTTTTAAAGATCTAAGCAAACATACATACGGACAGACGCGCGAAGCGACTTTGATTTATACTTTGTAGTGATGAGCAGATACAAAGATTTAAAGGTATAATAATTTTAATGTATGATGCCTGTAAATGTCGTGCACTCTCATCTTGCCGCCGTGGCCAAAACAGGTTTGAATTTGAATTTTAGATCTTTAAAACTATACAACGCATTTGGATGCGGTTTTTTTTAATACATAGATTAATGCAAAGTCGTAAATAAACACATTTTTTCGCGCAAACTTTGCAAATGCTAAGAGATTCATCAAAATAATGTACTAAGTAAGGTAATAAGATGTCATTGTAGCCACCGCCGCGCCATTGCGAATATACGCTGTGCTATTGAGACTTTCCTTTGTTTTATTCTGCTCCATAATCAACTGTTCTCATATATCTCATTTTCATGTAATGATGTAAAATAAAAGTTTATTTACCTATTCCCTTGCTCATTTTTTAATATTTATAAAGGTAGTAAAAGTACTAAAACCTAGTAAAATAGACCAAAGTAAATGGTGAGTGATAGTTTGCATAGAGCTGAAAATTTGTAGGGCGCAAATACGCAATTTTTAAAGCCCACTGATTCGACAAGTGCAAAGAATAATATGCGTAAACGGTAAGTAAATGTTATTGCGAATATATGTGAGACTGAATTGAAGAATTAAATATCTTGTTTGTTATGTTGTGTTTTTTTGCCCCTGTTTTGTGTGTACATAAATTATGAAATAAATAAAATAAAACTTTTTGTACGGTTTACTGATCCTCATATGTTGGTTTGAAACTTTGAGAGTGAAGAATTTCGATTTCGATTTTCTATTGCCATTGTATCTAATACGGTAATATACTTTATGCTTACAAGAATGTATGTAACTTAGACATACATAATATGTACTCGTATATTGTACGAGAACAACACTGCGGCGGGGAAGTGGCGGTCGCAGTGGACTTTATAACTTTAAGGTAATACGTTGTGTTGTGGAAGCAAAGGTGGTATTTTGAAAGCGCTAATCACGATACTGATTTGATCATCGTAGCCTATGGGTAAGGAATTCCAAATCTTATTAGGTTTCCTCAGAAGTAATATAGTAAGTTTTATAAGTGGGGGCTTGTTATTAACAATATTTAAGTTTATCTTTTTTACTCATAATTGAAATTAGTCTGTAAGCCTTCTTTAAAAAAAATAAAATAAAAAATAAAATATGAGCCAGCGCTAGCGTGGGCACACGTTGTATGGAGGCGTCATAAGGTGCCGAAGCTGTGTCGCTGCATCTTCTTACATAGTATGATGTCTGTGGCATGATACCGAGGTGAGCGGTAAGGCTTGAATGTGATGCGACCCCAAAGTTAGACCGCTCCAACTGTTCCGAGTCCTGCTCGGAGGCAGTGGTGCTGCTGCAACGCTACGGCAGCGTTTTGCTCTGTTGCACGCCAATACGATTTTACAGTTCTTTGTTATGCTTCAGCTATTCGTCCTTCTTGAGTACGGATAGGAGACCCTTCTTTTTAATTAGTAATTAGTAGTATCTTAGAATAGATTACGACTGTAATAATTAAATAATGAGGTGTTTAATTACCTATTCTAAGATACTCCCCACGATAGGTTTGATAAAAATATGTGTTTAACTTCTGAGTATGAGGGGGACCCTGGACTCATCTCCACGGATCCAGTTATAAATACTTTTTTTTTTACCTAGTTTCAGTAATTTTTTCATTACGTTAGATGATTACATTGTAAAAATGTCTAAAACAATGGAAGCACCCACCACCTTGGGTGTTTCGACTTGCTAGATTACACACGCCAAACCACATGTCATAAAGCTAACCATATTTGTCATCCAAACTGAATGCGTATACAAAATCACAGCCTAATCTGTTGAAGATATCTCTTGTTAAAATTGAGTTAGAGGAAAGGAAGGCAAAACGGACTTAAGAAAAAACACATGTGGAAAAGAAACTATTCGTTTAATTAAAGTTTTTCAAGAATAAAACTAATCAACATTGTTAACTCTATGTTACGTACGTATCAGACTTTGATAACATCACAGACAATGAAGATATTAGATGATTGTAAAAAGGATTAAAAACCAATTTCTTCCGGTCAAACACACTCTTACATGCATATTTACATGTTGACTCTTGATTTGTCGAAGAATCAAAACCTCATTATTGTAAAAGGATTAAAAACCTAGTTGTCAAACCTCATTTGACGTTTTGGTAATCACAAGCTGTCAAACTTTGATAGATTCGGAGACTTAGCTGTCAGATAGAAAATGGCGGGATTGTTAAAAAATTGACAATCGGAAAAGTATTGAGAATAATTTGATTGAAACCTAGAATATGGATAATGACTCGATATCGAAATTAGAAATATATTAGTATTTTTATAGGTTGTCTAGTACTCATAACATAAGCTACTTAGTATACTTAATTTGAGACTTGATGGCGCTGAATATGTGCTCTCTTACGAATTATCATGTGTGATGAAGTTATGATGATAGTAAGTGATAATGAAAATAATCTCGCTCTATGAATCATCCACTCATGATGGCTATGCTGCATAAAACCTATCTCCGACATTATTTAAGTATTGAGTATTTATTCCAAAACAATTATTATTTATTGCATTAAATACTTTTTATTTCTGTAGTAACGTGATTTATACTTGTCACTTCTATACACTTTAGCCGTTTATCGCGTTATTAATTGTAATATTGTGTAGCCATGCAAAATGTTCTGTTAATTACTGATGTAGCTGTAAATATAGAGCAAGAATATATAGGTGTAACAACATTAGCCGAGCGGTTGTATTGACCTTTATGCACATTGAAATATGATGGAATTTGCTCTGCCACGGCTTCAAAATATCGCGGTCAGTTCGCTGTCTGCGGGCGGCATGGTAAATTGGGGAGTGTTTTTCGATGCATTTTGTATGTTTCCATTCAACTTAATGATTTTAATAGATATGTTAGACAGTATTTATGTCTGATCTCTTTAGGGTAACAATTTACACGGATATGTAGAAATAAGTCTTAGTTTTAATCAATTTCTGAACAGTTAACTCCCACATACACTGTTAGGCAGCCCTAACTTAAGTTAATTTTTAAATTAAAATACGTCTTTAGAAAGCCAGCACTAATAAGCGACAAATAATTTGAAAACAGTGAGATATTATCACATCAACTAGGGCTCTTTTATTCCCGTACATCGCCCGCTATCCTTCATTGGGTCGGAAAATGCTAAAATGAGCCCTATGTCCCTCAAAATACGTCATAAAATGATTATGGCTTATTTTGTGCCTCGTGCGGAAAACGGAGCAGAAATTGAAATTATATGTCACAAGGCCGTGTGGTCTAGCGGTAATGACGACCGAACTCGAGTCGGTAAACGTAGGTTCGAATCCTACTGCGGCCAGTTGGCGATTTTTACGTTTTGAGCTTTGTTGCGTTGTTATTTGTTTTTTTTACCAATTTGTCTGAAAAGATGCGTGTTTAGTCTTGACAAAATAACTTTTTTTTTTAAATACATTTTCCTAGAAATTGTTTAAACAGCGTTAATAATTCGACATTCGATTAAATTTTATTTTATTTCCAAAAAAGAATAGTTTTTAGGTATTCGTGTTGTTTCCAATAACCAATGCATTGAACATTTTATATTATTGAAGTAATGTGATTTATACTTGTTACTTTTATATACTTCAATCGTTTGCAATTGTAATAGTTTTGTAAGTTACTATTCTAGCTATACATATAGAACGGGAATCACAGGTGTAACAACATTAGCTGAGCGGTTGTTTTGACCTTTATACACATTGAAATATGGTGGTATATGCTCTGCCACGGCTTCAAAATATCGCGGTCAATTCGTTGTCTGCAGGCTGCGCAGTAATTTATTATTTATTTATTAAAATGTTACAATCATCCTCACAGCTAATAATTAAAGTCCTACAAAACTGTTTGCACAGTTTCTCTGAGTGCAAGACTATTAAATTTCTTTACTTAAAATTACTGACATTGGTACAATGTGGACGGAATTAAAAGACAGCCAAAAGTACAACTTAGCTACTTTCAAACTTCCTTTTATAAACTCATCCCTACTTCAAATAACAATAGCTAAATTGTTATTTAAATAAGATACACAATAACCCTTCTATTCCCACAATATCTATTCTCACGCTCTTATTAAAAGATCGTACGATATTGTCTGGAACTTGTTTCCTTTCATCAGTCATTATAATAATATTCGGACGTTACATTGGAACGGAACGAGTTTGACTCTCTGTCTACACTGTGACCTGGTACAGGGGTGGAAGCTGCGGCGGTCATGCGCGATTTATTAAGGTGAGTTCTTCAAACGTGTAACATGTTAATTATTATTGTACTTATACTATCGAAAGAGTTTGGTATGAGGCACTGTAACAATTGAAGATCTTTAAGTAAATGGTCACTTTTTAGCTTTAACGTGACTTTTATGTAGGTATTATAACATCGCATATTATACTATCATCAGATTTATGTAACCAAGCAGCTCAATAAATGCTAATCGGATTTAAAAATCATTGGGTTTTATAAGATTCTTTTAGTCACGTAGAAATTATAGACTTATAATAACAGACTATAGTGTCAATAAGGCTGATTTACTGGTGACGATTAATGAATTGGTTGTTAAAATCACTATACACCATGATAAGAACCTCGTGATGAACAAAAAGCATTTATAATGGAGATACATTATAAGGTAGGAGGTCTGAGGTCATCAAGTCAAAGTCACTGTCAATCAGCTCTCTCAGGCCAAAAGCTTATTTCAGAAAGTAGTAGTTCCTCTCTTTTTCTCTCTCTCTCTGAAGCCCCAACAAGCTTGTACTTATCCCAATGGTGTTCAGAGAACAGTTTTCCCGACTGCTTTAAAAGGAGGGTTATGTCAACGGTCAAAACCTAATGCCATTTAGATAGTAAACTCCTTTTACACCAACTGCGAATAGGAGGAGGTTCCTATTTCTGAAACATTTTGTATGTTTCTTGTGAAAATGGGAGCCTATTACTGAGACTCCGCTGTTTGACTGCATTTCAAGAACCAGTAGTAGGTGGTAAGACATAGTTAAACCAGTTCATACATAGAATGGCAAGACCACCGCGACATTTTACCTATCATTCTAAATGTAATGGTAGACTTAAGTATGAAATGTAAATTATTTTGTCACATTTAAGGATTGAAATTTTACTTTATAATGACAGGTATGTTTCATTTTATAAGTCTTACCGATAAGATCAGATGCTTTACAAAATCGGTAGAAATCTTTTGCAAATTAGTTAAAGGCTGAACAAAAAAAATATCTTGCATTATTTGAATAGGATATGTAGTATAATGAAGAGAATAATAAAACATGCTCAAGATAAAATCTCAGTGAAACCAGCCCTTAATCCGGGTGGCGATATTCGCGACGCAATTCATCAATAAGTTTTGAACATAAACCTTTCAGAAATAAAGTTGATATTCGCTTGCAGAAATTCCTTCTAGAACATTCCATATTATTTCGGTTACTATGGCAACTTCAGAGTAGGGAGCCGGCATCGAGGGAGCTGATTTGAGCACCCTTTTGATCGCCCATTTGGTCGCCAGACATACTCCGGTGAATACGTATCTCTTAGTGTTTTAATTTTTGGAAAATAAAGTCACTTTTTGAAAGTCAAGAGTAATATTTTGAGAGTAACAATTAATCTGATAAGTGTTTGTGGTTCCTGTGAAGCTGGTTGGGGTTTTAAGGTAAGGTTTTTCACCATTGTTGTCGCGGGAAAAAGCTAGTACCTAATATTGGCGTCGGGACGCCGATGTCTGACATTTGATACTATGAGTTTTTCTTTTAATGGGGATATGGTTACTTAAACTAATGATATTTTTTTTATATTATGTATGAAATAAGCCATCTGCATTTAAAACTTAATTTATGTACCTATTCAATATTAGTGTCCAAAATAAATGGTGAAATATTTAAACAATTTAAAGATGTAGGTACATAACACATCATGTAGTGCAGTGAGAGGATAGTTTAAAGTAATTAATAAAAGTATTTAATGATTGAAAGATATACACATCCTGTACAGTGACAAAATGAGGTCTTAAGATTAAATTAGCCTCAGTTACACAAAACCTCTACTTAGGTAAAGTAGAGGTTTTGTGTAATTTGTGTTTTGTAATAATCTCCTTAGGACAAACCATACTGATCTTTTTTCCCGATGTTTAATGTCCACTTGTTCTAATTACAGTTGGCTCCAACACGTGACGTGCATCGAGGTACGACTTGGCTGATGGCATCTGCGGCGCGGTCTGAAGATCAAAGGAAGCGGTTACAAGGTACGTAGAAGTAAAGAAGAAACTTACTTCTTGAAACACGATTCTCTGTTTTATTTCCAAACCTTTCTTTGGTGTTAAATTCCGACTTGTTGTGTTTCAGTTGGTGGCCGTGCATCGGGATACGACAAGCTGCTGGAGTCTACGGCAGGGGCTGAATGTTCAATGTTTCGAGCTGTTACGAAGGTAGGTAAAACTAAAATAGTGTGTAAGGGTTCAAATTAGTAGCGGGAAAAAGCACTGAACGTTTTCTTTTCGACTAAAATGTCCTATTGATTACTAAAGTGACGGGCATATTATGTTTTTAATTCGATAAAATTTATAACTGGCTCATTTTTCAATCGTATTTGTTATCTCCTTAATGTAAGGAAAATACCAGCTGACCCCACAAAGGTTGGTTTTGCTGCAAACATTAATTTTAGACGTTAATGTGAATTCAAATATTTCAATTTCAGTTTGTAAATAATGAAGGAGAATCTTATATGAAATTCATTCTTTTATCTAATTTGAAAACGAATCATACCGATTTTGTAAAACACCCGATCTTATCAGTAAGACTTATAAGATAAAACACAGCTGTCATTATAAAGTAAAACTTCAATCTTTAAATGTGATGTAATAATTTACATATTATACTTACGTACACAATTACATTTAGAATGATAGGTAAAATGTCACCTTGCCATTCTATGTATGAACTGGTCTTACTATGTCTTACCACCTACTACTGGTTCTTGAGATGCAGCCAGACAGCGGAGCCTCATTAATAGGCTCCCGTTTTGGTACAAAACCCTCAAACACAAGAATCGTACAATATTGCAGGCCAATTAGGAACCTACTCCTTTTTTAGTCATTAAAAAAGGAGTATAGAATATTTATTCATTTTACTAATTGTTGCCTACGATTTCGTCCGCGCGAATGTAGGTTATAGTAAAAATAACCTTACCACTAAGACGTAGTCGGTTGAAAAGCAGGCTATATGTAAATCCAGGCTTATTCCATACCATCATCAAATTTGATCCAGCCATTCGAGCATAAAAGAGTAACAAACAATCATCTATGGTTACAAACTTTCGCGTTTATGATCTTAGTAGGACGTATTTTTGTAAAGTTCGAAAATAAATTCCACACCGTCTGAATATAGTTTTTAGAAGACAATAATTTAGAATAACCATGTGTTTGTTTCCAGTGTCTGACTGCCGGAGAAGCGACGTCCTGTGCGACAAGTTGTTACAAGAGGAGAGCCGTAGAAGACATACTGCGTGTGACGTTGTTTGTATTGATAAATATAGTATTTACTAGCGACTCGCTCCGGCAGACATATACCATCACGGAGAAGTGGGGAAAATTGATAAATAAGTACATCACATTAGAAACCTCAAAAATAACAGTATTTCTCCACTATTTAACGGAAGTTATTATACTTATAAACCTTCCTCTTGAATCACTTTCAAAAAAACCGCATCCAAATCCGTTGTGTAGTTTTAAAGATCTAAGCAAACATACATACAGACAGACGCGGGAAGCGACTTTGATTTATACTTTGTAGTGATGAGCAGATACAAAGATTTAAAGGTATAATAATTTTAATGTATGATGCCTGTAAATGTCGTGCACTCTCATCTTGCCGCCGTGGCCAAAACAGGTTTGAATTTGAATTTTAGATCTTTAAAACTATACAACGCATTTGGATGCGGTTTTTTTAATACATATAGTAATGCAAAGTCGTAAATAAACACATTTTTTCGCGCAAACTTTGCAAATGCAGGCTGAACCCTAAGAGATTCATCAAAATAATGTACTAAGTAAGGTAGTTAGTAATAAGATGTCATTGTAGCCACCGCCGCGCCATTGCGAATATACGCTGTGCTATTGAGACTTTCCTTTGTTTTATTCTGCCCCATAATCAACTGCTCTCATATATCTCTAATTCATACTATGTAATGATGTAAAATAAAAGTTTATTTACCTATTCCCTTGCTCATTTTTTAATATTTATAAAGGTAGTAAAATTACTGAAGCCCAGTTAAATAGACCAAAGTAAATGGTGAGTGATAGTTTGCATAGAGCTGAAAATTTGTAGGGCGCAAATACGCAATTTCTAAAGCCCACTGATTCGACAAGTGCAAAGAATAATATGCGTCAACGGTAAGCAAATGTTATTGCGAAAATATGTGAGACTGAATTGAAGAATTAAATATCTTGTTTATTTTGTTGTGTTTTTTTGCCCCTGTTTTGTGTGTACATTAATTATAAAATAAATAAAATAAAACTTTTTGTACAGATTACTGATCCTCATGTTGGTTGAATCTTTGAGAGTGAAGAGGTAACACACAAACATTCTCACATACTTTAGCTTCTCACTTTCGTTCCCCTACGAGTCTTCTCATTCGGATCGTTGGACTTCATAACTTTAAGGTAATACGTTGTGTTGTGGAAGCAAAGGTGGTATTCTGAACGCTAATCACGATAATGATTAAAATTTGATCATCGTAGCCTATGGGTAAGGAATTCAAAATCTTATTAGGTTTCCTACGTAGTTATCTAATAAGGTATATAATTATGTGAAGACTTGTTATTAGCAATATTTAAGTTTATCTTTTTTACTCATAATTGTAATTAGTCTGTAAGCCTTCTTTAAAAAAAATAAAAAAGAAAATTATGAGCCAGCGCTAGCGTGGGCACACGTTGTATGGAGGCGTCATAAGGTGCCGAAGCTGTGTCGCTGCATCTTCTTACATTGTATGATGTCTATGGCATGCTACCGAGCTGAGCGGTATGGCTTGAATATGATGCGACGCCAAAGTTAGACCGCTCTAGCCACTCCGAGTCCTTCTCGGAGGCCAGCGGCTCCGCTGCAACGCTACGGCGGCGTTTCGTTACTTTGCACGCCAATACGATTTTATAGTTCTTTGTTATGCATCAGTTATTCGTTCTTCTTGAGTGAGGATGGGAGACATTTTTTTTAATTAGTAACCTCTGTGTTTAATGACCTATTCTAAGATACTCCCCACGATAGGTTATAGTATAAGGTGAGGAGGGTAGGTGAGGTAGGAGGGGAGGTGAGGAGGGCATGAGGTACTCCCCACGATAGTATGAGGGGACCCTGGACTCATCTCCACGGATCCTGTTATAAATGCTTTTTTTTTACCTAGTTTCAGTAATTTTTTCATTACATTAGATGATTACATAGTTAAAATGTCTAAAACAATGGTTGCACCCACACCTTGGGTGTTTCGTCTTGCTAGGTTACACACGCCGAACCACAAGTCATAAAGCTAACCATTTTTATCATCCAAACTGAATGCGTGTACAAAATCACAGCCCAATCTGTGGAAGATATCTACACTAATATTATAAAGAGGAAAACTTTGTTTGTTTGTAATGAATAGGCTCAAAAACTACTGGACCGATTTTAAAAATACTTTCACCATTCGAAAGCTACATTATCCACGAGTAACATAGACTATATTATATTTAGAAAAAAAGGGTTCCGTAAGATATTTGAATTTTTCGGACACGAACAGAAAAAAATCAACCAAAGTAACCAAATATACACGCGGGCAAAACCGCGAGCGGACAGCTAGTCTCTTGATAAAATTGAATTACTATTTTTTCCGGTCAAGTACACTCGAACATGCTTATTTACATGTTCACTCCTGATTTGTCGAAGTATCAAAACCTAGTCATTGTAAAAGGGATTAAAAACCTAGTTTTCAAACATCATTTAATTTTGACGTAGGTATTGGTAATAGCAAGCTGTCAAACTTTGATAGATTCGGAGACTTAGCTGTCAGGTAGAAAATAGCGGGATCGTTAAAAAATTGACAATCGGAAAATTATTGAGAATAAATGAAATCTAGAATATGGATAATGACTCGATATTGAATTAAGAAATATAATTATTAGTATGTTTATAGGTTGTCTAGTACTCATAACATAAGCTATTTAGTATGCTTAATTTGAGACTTGATGGCACTGTGTGAATGTTGAGGAATATTATTTAAAATGAGGATGCGGTTGAAATAATTGTTGCACCGTTTGTTGTCTCCGGCAATAACATTAGCAAGACGGTGACGGATGAGCTTTTTTAAGAATTATCATGTGCGACGTGCGAGTAATAATGAAAATAATCTCGCTCTATGAATCATCTACACATGTTGGCTATGCTGCATAAAACCTATCTCCGACATAATTTGAGTATTGAGTATTTGATATTTATTCCAAAACAAGTTTGTTCTCAGGTATTCGCGTTAAGTTTCAAATAATTATTATTTATTGTATAAAATATTTTTTATTTCTGTAGTAACGTAATTTATACTTGTCAGTTCTATAAACTTCAGCCGTTTATTGCGTTATTAATTGTAATATTGTATAATCATGCAAAATGTTCTGTTAATCACTGATCTAGCTATACATATAGAGCGAGAATTACAGGTGTAACAACATTAACCGAGCGGTTGCATTGACCTTTATATACATCGAAATATGATGGAATATGCTCTGCTACGGCTTCAAAATATCGCGGTCTGCATACTGCACGGTAAATTGGGGGAGAGTGTTGTTCGATGTTTCCATTCAATTTAATAGATATGTTAGACTGTATTTATGTCTGATTGATCTTTTTAGAGTAACAATTTACACAGATATGTAGAAATAAGTAAGATAAGAATTAGTTTTAATCAATTTCTGAACAGTTAACTCCCACATACACTATAAGTCAGCCCTAACTTTAAGTTATTTTTTTAAATAAACTTCACCATCTTCAGAAAACCCGCTCTAATAAGCGACAAATAATTTGAAAACAGTGAGATATTATCACATCAACTAGGGCTCTTTTATTCCCGTACATCGCCCGCTATCCTTCATTGGATCGGAAAATGCTAAAATGAGCCCTATGTCTCTCACACTACGTCATAAAATGATTATGGCTTATTTTGTGCCTCGCGCGGAATACGGAGCAGAAATTAAAATTATATGTCACAAGGCCGTGTGGTCTAGCGGTTATGACGACCGACCTCGAGTCGGTAAACGTAGGTTCGAATCCTACTGCGGCCAGTTGGCGATTTTTACGTTTTGAGCTTTGTTGCGTTGTTTATTGTTTTTTTACCAATTTGTCTCAAAAGGTGCGTGTTTAGTCTTGACAAAATAACTTTTTTTTTTAAATACATTTTCCTAGAAATTGTTTAAACAGCGTTAATAATTCGACATTCGAATAAATTTTATTTTATTTCCAAAAAATAATCGTTTTGAGGTATTCGTGTTAAGTTTCAAATAACCAATGCATTGAACATTTTATATGTTTGAAGTAGATACTTATTACTTTTATACACTTTTTATTCACTATTATAGCTATACATATAGAACGGGAATCACAGGTGTAACAACATTAGCCGAGCGATTGTATTGACCTTTATACACATTGAAATATGATGCAATATGCTCTGCCACGGCTTCAAAATATCGCGGTCAGTTCGCTATCTGCGGGCGGCATGGTAATTTATTATTTATTTATTAAAGTGTTACAATCATCTTCACAGCTAATACTTAAAGCCCTACAAAACTATTTGTACAGTTTGTCTGAGTACAAGACTATTAAACTTCTTCACTTAAAATTACTTACATTGGTACAATGTGGACGGAACAATATAAAGACAAACAAAAGTACAACTTAGCTACTTTCAAACTTCCCCTTATAAATTCATTCCTTACTTCAAATAACAATAGCTAAAATGTTATTTAAATAAGATACAAAATAACCCTTCTATTCCCACAATATCTATTCTCACGCTCGTATTAAAAGATCGTACGATATTGTCTGGAACTTGTTTCCTTTCATCAGTCATTATAATAATATTCGGACATTACATTAAAACGGAACGAGTTTGACCCTCTGTCTACTCTGTGAGCTGGTACAGGAGTGGAAGCTGCGGCGGTCATGCGCGATTTGTTAAGGTGAGTTCTTCAAACTTCTAACATGTAAATTGTCATTGTAATTATCTGGTCTGAATGTTTGGGATACGCAAGGAACACTATCGAAAGAGTTTAGTATGAGGCACTGTAACAATTGACGATCTTTAAGTAAATATGTAGTCTCTTCTTAGCTTCAATATGATTTTTACTCGGGTATCATAACATCGCATATTATACTGGCAATAGATTTATGTAGCCAAGCAGCTGAATCATTGATATGCGGATTTAGACAGAATTGGGTTTCATAAGACTCTTTTAATCCCGTAGATATATGATATCGAGGCAGCCAAAACTACAAAGAAATTATATACTTATAATTACTGACCATCATTGCCAATAAGACTGATGTATTGGTTACCATTAGAGGGAATGGTTGTTAAAATCACTATACACCATGATGAGAACCTCGTGATGAATAAAAAGCATTTATAATCCTGAGGTCATCAAGACAAAGTCACTGTCGGACAACTCTTTCAGGCTAAAGGCTTATTTCAGAAAGTAGCACTTCTCCACGCGGCGTGTATGATGAAGTTCCTCTCTCTGGAGCCCGAACTAGCATGTTCTCTGTCCCCAATGGTGTTCAGAGAACTATTTTCCCGACTGCTTTAAAAGGAGAATAATGTCAACGGTCAACAGCTAGTACTGCACAGATACTATACTCCTTTTACACCAACTAAAAATAGGAGGATGTTTCTATTTCTCCAACATTTTGTATGATTCTTGTAATTTAGGGTTTTGTACCAAAACGGGAGCCTATTACTGAGACTCAGCTGTCTTACTGCATCTCAAGAACCAGTAGTAGGTGGTAAGACATAGTAAGACCAGTTCATACATAGAATGGCAAGACCACCGCAACATTTTACCTGTCATTCTAAATGTAATTGTAGACGTGAGTAGGAAATAAAAATTACGTCACATTTAGAGATCGAAGTTTTACTTTATAATGACAGTTATGTTTCATCTTGAAAGTCTTACTGATAAGATCGGATGCTTTACAAAATCGGTATGATTCCTTTTCAAATTAGTTAAAGATTGAATATGAGATTATCTTGCATTATTTGAATAGGGTATTATGAAGTACAATAAAGAAAAAAATAGAATACGCTCCAGACAAAAGTCTCAGTGAAACCTGCCCTTAATCCGGGTGGCGATATTCGAGACGCAATTCATCATTGAGTTTTGAACATAATTATCCCAGAAATAAAGTTGATATTCGCTTGCAGGAATTCCTTCTAGAACATTCCATATTATTTCGGTTACTATGGCGACTTCAGAGTAGGGAGCCGGCATCGAGGGAGCTGAATTGAGCACCCTTTTGATCGCCCATTTGGTCGCCAGACATCCTAACGTGAATACGTGTCGCGAAGTGTTTTAAGTTTTGGAAAATAAAATCACTTTTTGAAAGTCAAGAGTAATATTTTGAAAGTAACAATTAATCTGATAAGTGTTTGTGGTTCCGGTGAAGCTGGTTGGGGTTTCAAGGTAAGATTTTCCAGCATTGTTGTCGCGGGCAAAAGCTAGTTATATTGGCGTCGGGACGCCAATGTTTGCCATTTTAGGATACGATGAGATTTTCTTTTAATAAGGATATGGTTACTTAAACTAATGATTTTTTTTTATATTATGTATGAAATAAGCCATCTGCATTTAAAATTTAATTTATGTACCTATTCAATATTAGTATCCAAAATAAATAGTGAAAGTATTTAAACAATTTAAAGATGTACACAACACATCATTTAGTGCAGTGATAGGATAGTTTAAAGTAATTAATAAAAGTAAGTAAGTAAGTAAATCTTATATTTAATGATTTAAAGATAGACACATCCTGTGCAGTGACAAAATCGGGTCTAAAGATTAAATTAGCCTCAGTTACACTAAACCTCTACTTTACCTATAAATAATATCCTTAGGACAAATCATACTGATCTTTTTCCCTGATGTTTAATCTCCATTTGTTATAATTTCAGTTGGCTCCAACACGTGACGCGCTGTGCATCGAGGTACGACTTGGCTGATGGCATCTGCGGCGCGGTCTGAAGATCAAAGGAGGCGGCTACAAGGTACGTAGAAGTAAAGCAGTAGCTTTCTTCTTAAAATTCAATTTAATTTTTTATTTTTCTAACCTTTCTTTGGTGTTAAATTCCGACTTGTTGTGTTTCAGTTGGTTGCTGTGCATCGGGATACGACAAGCTACTGGAGTCTACGGCAGAGGCTGAATTTTCAATGGTGCGTGCTGTTACGAAGGTAGGTAAAACTAAAATAGTGTGTAAGGGCTCAATTTAGTAGCGGTAACAAGCACTGAACGATTCTTGAAATTGTATGAAAATGTATCTTAACTAAGTTTTTCGTTTTGGCAATGTTCAATTTATTACTAAAGTGACGTGCATATTATGTTTTTAATTCGATAAAATTTATTACTGGCTCATTTTTCAATGGTTTTCGTATTATCTAAATATCAGAAAAATACCAGCTCACCCGACAAAAGTTGGTTTTGCTGCAAACATTAATTTTAGGTGTTAATGGGAATTCAAATATTTCAATTTCAGTTTGTAAAAAATACAAAATAATCTCATATTCAGTCTTTAACTAATTTGAAAACGAATTATACCCATTTTGTAAAACACCCGATCTTATCAGTAAGACTTATAAGATAAAACAGAGCTGTCATTATAAAGTAAAACTTCAATCTTTAAATGTGATGTAATAATTTACATATTATAATTACGTCTACAATGATTTTTAGAATGATAGGTAAAATGTCGCAGTGGTCTTGCCATTCTATGTATGAACTGGTCTTACCATGTCTTACCACCTACTAATGGTTCTTGAGATGCAGCCAGACAGCGAAGCCTCAGTAATAGGCTCCCGTTTTGGTACAAAAAACTAAAACACAAGAATCGGACATAGATGCAGGCAAATTAGCAACCTACTCCTTTTTTTAGTCATTTAAAAAGGAGTATAGAAAATTTATTCATTTTACCAATTGTTGCCCACGATTGCGTCCGCGCGAATGTAGGTTATAGCTCAAAAAACCTTACCCCTCCGATGCAGTCGGTAGAAAAGCAGGCTATATGTAAATCCAGGCTTATTCCATACCAAAAATCATCAAATTTGATCCAACCGTTCGAGCATAAAAGAGTAACAAACATTCATCTATGCTTACAAACTTTCGCGTTTATGATCTTAGTAGAATATATTTTTGTAAAGTTCGAAAATTAATTCCACATAGTCTGAATATAGTTTTTAGAATAACCATGTGTTTGTTTCCAGTGTCTGACTGCCGGAGAAGCGACGTCCTGTGCGACAAATTGTTACAAGAGGAGAGCCGTAGAAGATATACTGCGTGTGACGTTGTTTGTGTTGATAAATCTCCACTATTTAACGGAAGTTATTATACATATAAACCTTCCTCTTGAATCACTCTCAAAAAAACCGCATCCAAATCCGTTGTGTAGTTTTAAAGATCTAAGCAAACATACATACGGACAGACGCGGGAAGCGACTTTGATTTATACTTTGTAGTGATGAGCAGATACAAAGAATTAAAGGTATAATAATTTTAATGTATGATGCCTGTAAATGTCGTGCACTCTCATCTTGCCGCCGTGGCCAAAACAGGTTTGAATTTGAATTTGAATTTTAGATCTTTAAAACTATACAACGCATTTGCATGCGGTTTTTTTAATACATAGAGCAATGCAAAGTCGTAAATAAACACATTTTTTCGCGCAAACTTTGCAAATGCTAAGAGATTCATCAAAATAATGTACTAAGTAAGGTAGTTAGTAATAAGATGTCATTGTAGCCACCGCGGCGCCATTGCGAATATACGCTGTGCTTTTGAGACTTTCCTTTGTTTTATTCTGCTCCATAATTAACTGCTCTCATATATCTCAAATTCATACTATGTAATGATGTCAAATAAAAGTTTATTTACCTATTCCCTTGCTCATTTTTAAACGTTTATAAAGGCAGTAAAAGTACTGAAACCCAGTAAAATAGACGAAAGTAAATGGTGAGTGATAGTTTGCATAGAGCTGATTTGTAGGGCGCAAATACGCAATTTTTAAAGCCCACTGATTCGACAAGTGCAAAGAATAATATGCGTCAACGGTAAGTAAATGTTATTGCGAAAATATGTGAGACTGAATTGAAGAATTAAATATCTTGTTTGTTGTGTTTTTTTACCCCTGTTTTGTGTGTACATTAATTATGAAATAAATAAAATAAAACTTTTTGTACGGAGAACTGATCCTCATATGTTGTTTTGAAACTTTGAGAGAGAAGAATTTCGATTTCGATTTTCTATTGTCATTGTATCTAATACGGTAATATATTTTATGCTTACAAGAATGTATGTAACTCAGACATACATATAGGTATGTACTCGTATATTGTAGGAGAACAACAGCGTGGCGGTGAAGCGACGGCAGCATTGGACTTCATAACTTTAAGGTAATACGTCGTGTTGTGGAAGCAAAGGTGGTATTCTGAAGGCGCTTATCATGATAATGATTTGATCATCGTAGCCTACGGGTAAGGATATGAGCCAGCGCTAGCGTGGGCACACGATGAATGGAGGCGTCATAAGGTGCCGAAGCTGTGTCGCTGCATCTTCTTACATTGTATGATGTCTGTGGTATGTTACACGATATTTACCACTACCGAGGTGAGCGGTGAGGCTTGTATGTGATGCGACGCCAAAGTTAGACCGCCCCAACCGCTCGGGGTCAAGCTAGGGGGACAGCGACGCCGCTGCGGTCGCTCGTTTGTTCGCCGATACAGTTTTACAACTTTTTGTTATGCATTAGCTATGCGTCCTTCTTGAGTACGGATAAGAGACCCTTGAAGAACCTTCGTATGTTTTTCTCAGGGTAGCCAGACAGTAATTGTTTGGTAAATTTAGCCATTTTTTTTAAATAGAAACCTTGATATATATTTTTAAAGACCTATTCATAGATACCCCACACTTATAGGTTTAATACAAATATATGTTTAACTTCTGAGTATGAGGGGGACCCTGGACTCATCTCCACGGATCCTGTTCTAAATACTTTTTTATTTACCTAGTTTCAGAATTTTTTTCATTACATTAGATGATTACATAGTTAAAATGTCTAAAACAATGGTAGTCCAGTAATTTGGTAGTTTTACCTGGAAAGTTTTCCGGGAGTTTTGAAAATTGGGTATTTTATAGATTTGGATATGCTCTTTTCGAATTTTAACTTTGCCACCTCGTACTACCGCCGCTCGCGCCGCCATTTTGAAAAAATGGCGCCCAAAAACGGTTTTTTTGGGAATATCTCCTTTCCGACGCATTTTACGAAAAAAATGTTTTCTACAAAATTAAACTAGAAAAAATTTCCTACACCTTATGTCTTATTCACTTTTTCATAAAATCAATAGTTTTGGACGTACGAGCGCCGCAAAGTGCCGTTCATTTGCACCACTACGAGTGTTTCGTATATTTTGCTTAACTGTTCTATTACTGCTGCCGGTTTTCAAGAAGTAGGTGTCAGGGTAATATGTCACCGTTGAATCGGGCCCTTTCTCTCGACTATGAACGAAACTTCAACGAAAAATTTGTCACTAGAAGCTATAATAAAAGAAATATTTAGTTTAGACTGAATCATCAGTGTACGTTTATTAACGTACAGTGTTGTTTATGTTCTTAGAGTTATGGCTTCTTATACGGAAAATAGTTTTATTTGTGACAATTCACTTGAAAACCGGCGGCAGTAATGGAACATTTTAGAAAAATATACAAAAAAACACGTGGTGGTGCAGATGAATAAGTAATGCTTTGCGGTGCTCGTACATCCAAAACTATTAATTTTATGAAAAAGTGAATAAGACATAAAGTGTAGCATTTTTTTTCTAGTTTAATTTTGTAGAAAACATTTTTTTCGTAAAATGCGTCGGAAAGGAGATATTCCCAAAAAACCGTTTTTGGGCGCCATTTTTTCAAAATGGCGGCGCGAGCGGCGGTGTTACGAGGTGGCAAAGTTAAAATTCGAAAAGAGCATATCCGAATCTATAAAATACCCAATTTTCAAAACTCCCGGAAAACTTTCCAGGTAACCCCCTTATTTTCTACCAAATGACTGGACTATGGTTGCACCCACCACCTTGGGTCTTTCGACTTGCTAGGTTACACACGCCAAGCCACACGTCGTAAAGCTACCCATTTTTTTTATTCAAACTGAATGCGTATACAAAATCACAGCCCAATCTGTGGAAGATATCTACACTAATATTATAAAGAGGAAAAATTTGTTTGTTTGTGAATAGGCTTAAAAACTACTGGACCTCAACACCTCACCTGGTTTAAAAATTCTTTCACCATTCGAAAGCTACATTATCCACGAGTAACATAGACTATATTTTATTTAGAAAAAAAAGGGTTCCGTAAGATATTTGAATTTTTCGGACACAAACTGAAAAAAATCAACCAAAGTAACCAAATATACACGCGGGCAAAGCCGCGAGCGGACAGCTAGTCTCTTGATAAAATTGAATTACTATTTTTTCCGGTCAAGTACACTCGAACATGCTTATTTACATGTTCACTCCTGATTTGTCAAAGTATCAAAACCTAGTCATTGTAAAAAGGATTAAAAACCTCGTTGTCAAACCTCATTTGACGTTTTGGTAATGACAAGCTGTCAAACTTTGATAAATTCGGAGACGTAGCTGTCAGATAGAAAATGGCGGGATCATTAAAAAATTGACAATCGGAAAAGTATTGAGAATAAATTGATTGAAATCTAGAATATGGATAATGACTCGATATCGAATTTAGAAATATATTAGTATGTTTATACGAGAAGCTTGTCTAGTACATAACATAAGCTACTTAGTATGCTTAATTTGAGACTTGATGGCGCTGTGTGAATGTTGAGGAATATTTATTTAATGAGAATGCGGTTGGAGAGTTTGTTGCACCGTTTGTTTTTATGGTAATAGCATTACCAAGACGGTGACGGATGAGCTTTCTTAAGAATTATCGTGTGTGATGAAATTATGATGATAGTAGATAAGTGATAATGAAAATAATCTCGCTCTATGAATCATCTACACATGTTGGCTATACTACATAAAACCTATCTCCGACATTATTTAAGTATTGAGTATTTGATACTTATTGCAAAACAAGTTTGTTCTCAGGTATTCGTGTTAAGTTTGAAATAATAATTATTTATTGCATTAAATTCTTTTTATTTCTGAAATAACGTAATTTATACTTGTCACTTCTATATCTCTCCTTCACTACTTCTCATCTATTTACCGCAGCCGTTTATCGCGTTATTAATTGTAATATTATTTTGTCATGCAAAATGTTCTTTAAGTTGCTATTACACCTATACATATAGAGCAAGAATATATAGGTGTAACAACATTAGCCGAGCGGTTGTATTGACCTTTATACACATCGAAATATGGTAGAATATGCTCTGCCACGGCTTCAAAATATCGCGGTCTGCATACTGCATGGTAAATTGGGGGTGAGTGTTATTCGATGCATGTAAAATGTTTCCATTTAACTTAATGATTTTAATAGATTTCTTAGACTTTACTTATGTCTGATCTCTTTAGAGTAACAATTTACACAGATATGTAGAAATAAGTCTTAGTTTTAATCAATTTATGAACAGTTAACTCCCACATACACTATTAGGCAGCCCTAACTTTAAGTTAATTTTGAAAATAAATTTCACCATCTTAAGAAAGCCAGCACTAATAAGCGACAAATAATTTGAAAACAGTGAGATATTATCATATCAACTAGGACTCTTTTATTCCCGTACATCGCCCGCTATCCTTCATTGGATCGGAAAATGTTAAAATGAGCCCTATGTCTCTCACAATACGTCATAAAATGATTATGGCTTATTTTGTGCCTCGTGCGGAATACAGAGCAGAAATTGAAATTGTGTGTCACAAGGCCGTGTGGTCTAGCGGTTATGACGACCGACCTCGAGTCGGTAAACGTAGGTTCGAATCCTACTGCGGCCAGTTGGCGATTTTTACGTTTTGAGCTTTGTTGCGTTGTTTATTGTTTGTTTACCTATTTGTCTCAAAAGGTGCGTGTTTAGTCTTGACAAAAATAACTCTTTATTTAAATACATTTTCCTAGAAATTGTTTAAACAGCGTTAATAATTCGACATTCGATTAAATTTTATTTTATTTCCAAAAAAGAATAGTTTTGAGGTATTCGTGTTAAGTTTCCAATAACCAATGTATTGAACATTTTATATTTTTGAAGTAATGTGATTTATACTTGTTACTTTTATACACTTCAACCGTTTACAATTGTAATAGTTTTGTAAGTTACTATTCTCTCTGTACATATAGAACGGGAATCACAGGTGTAACAACATTAGCCGAGCGGTTGTATTGACCTTTAAACATATTAAAATATGGTGGAATATGCTCTGTCACGGCTTCAAAATATCGCGGTCAGTTCGCTGTCTGCAGGCTGCACGGAAATTTATTATTTATTTATTAAAATGTTACAATCGTCCTCACAGCTAATACTTAAATCCCTATAAAACTGTTTGTACATTTTGTCTGAGTGCAAGACTATTAAACTTCTTTACTTAAAATTACTGACATTGGTACAATGTGGACGGAACAATATAAAGACAAACAAAAGTACAACTTATCTACTTTCAAACTTCCCCTTATAAACTCATTCCTTACTTCATAACAATAGCTAGAATTTCATTTAAATGAGATACACAACAACCCTTCTATTCCCACAATATCTATTCTCATGCTCGGATTAAAAGATCGTACGATGTCGTCTAGAACTTGTTTCCTTTCATCAGTCATTACAATAATATTCGGACGTTACATTAAAACGGAACGAGTTTGACCTTCTGTCTACACTGTGACCTGGTACAGGGGTGGAAGCTGCGGCGGTCATGCGCGATCTATTAAGGTGAGTTCTTTAAACGTGTAACATATAAATTATTATTGTAATTATTTGGTTTGAATATTTGGGATTCGCAAGGAACATTATCGAAAGGGTTTAGTATGAGGCACTGTAACAATTGAAAATCTTTAAGTAAATAGTCTCTTTCTAGCTTCAATACGACTTTTACTGAGGTATAATTGCATCGCATAATATACTATCATCAGATTTATATAGCTGAGCACCTTAATCAATGCTATACGGATCTAGATAGAATTGGGTATCTTATGATTTTTTTAATCCCGTAGATATAATTATGAGATCGAGCCTGGCAAAACTACAAAGAAATAATATACTTATAATTATTAACTATTATTTCCAATAAGACTGATGTATTGGTGACCATTAGAGGGAATGGTTGTTAAAATCACTCTACACTATGATGAGAACCTCGCGATGAACAAAAAAACATTTATATGTAACTCCTGAGTTCGTCAAAGTCACTATCAGTCAGCTCTCTCAGGCCAAAGGTTTATTTCAGAAAGTAGCACTTCTCGACGCGGCGTGAATTATGACAAGGTTCCTCTCTCTAGAGCCCCAACTAGCATATAATCTATCCCCAATGGTGTTCAGAGAAATGTTTTCCCGACTGCTTTAAAAGAAGGGTTATTTCAACGGTCAACGGCCAGTACTATATAGATACTATACTCCTTTTACACCAACTACAAAATAGGAGGAGGTTCCTGAGGTTCCTGAGGCTCCGCTGTCTGGCTGCATCTCAAGAACCAGTAGTAGGTGGTAAGAAATGGTAATTCCAATCCATACAATGGCAAGGCCACCGTGACATTTTACTTATCACTCTAAACGTAATTGTTATAGTACCTATAATATGTAAATTATTACGTCACACTTAAAGATCGAAGTTTTACTTTATAATGACAGTTGTGTTTCGTCTTACTGATAAGATCGGATGCTTTACAAAATCGGTAGGAATCTTTTTTAAATTAGTTAAAGGCTGAAGAAAAAAAATATCTTGCATTATTTAAATAGGATATGTAGTATAATAAAGAAAATAATAAAACATGCTCAAGATAAAATCTCAGTGAAACCTGCCCTTAATCCGGGTGGCGATATTCGAGATGCAATTCATCAATGAGTTTTGAACATAAATCTTTCAATAATAAAGTTGATATTCGCTTGCGGAAATGCCTTCTAGAATATTCCATATTATTTCGGTTACTATGGCAACTTCAGAGTAGGGAGCCGGCATCGAGGGAGCTGAACTGAGCACCCTTTTGATCGCCCATTTGGTCGCCAGACATCCTAAGGTGAATACGTGTCGCTTAGTGTTTTAAGTTTTCGAAAATAAAGTCACTTTTTGAAAGTCAAGAGTAATATTTTGAAAGTAACAATTAATCTGATAAGTGTTTGTGGTTCCGGTGAAGCTGGTTGGCGTTTTAAGGTAAGATTTTCCAGCATTGTTGTCGCGGGCAAAAGCTTAATATATTGGCGTCGGGGACGCCGATGTTAGCCATTTTAGGATACGATAAGTTTTTCTTTTAATAGGGATATGGTTACTTGAACCAATGATATTTTTTATATTATGTACGAAATAAGCCGCCTGCATTTAAAACTTAATTTATGTACCTATTAGTGTCCAAAATAAATAGTGAAAGTATTTAAACAATTTAAAGATGTACATAACACATCATTTAGTGCAGTGATAGGATAGTTTAAAGTAATTAATAAAAGTATTTAATGATTTAAAGATAGACACATCGTGTACAGTGACAAAATCGGGTCTTAAGATTAAATTAACCTGATACACAATACCTCTACTTTACCTATAAATAATATCCTTAGGACAAATCATACTGATCTTGTTTCCCGATGTTTAATCTCCAATTGTTCCAATTTCAGTTGTCTCCAACACGTGACGTGCTGTGCATCGAGGTACGACTTGGCTGATGGCATCTGCGGCGCGGTCTGAAGATCAAAGGAGGCGGTTACAAGGTACGTAGAAGTAAAGAAGAAACTTAGGTACTTCTTGAAACACGATTCTCTGTTTTATTTAATAACTTTTCTTTGGTGTTAAATTCCGACTTGTTGTGTTTCAGTTGGTTGCTGTGCATCGGGATACGACAAGCTGCTGGAGTCTACGGCAGAGGCTGAATGTTCAGTGGTGCAAGCTGTTACGAAGGTATGTAAAACTAAAATAGAGTGTAAAGGCTCAATTTAGAAGCGGTAACAAGCACTGAACGATTCTTGAAATTGTATGAAAATGTATTTTAACTAAGTTTTCGTTTTGGTAATGTCCAATTAATTACTAAAGTGACGGGCATATTATGTTTTTAATTCGATAAAATTTATGTAAAATGTCGCGGTGGCGTTGCAGTTCTATGTATGGATTGTATTTACCATGTCTTACCACCTACTAATGGTTCTTGAGATGCAGCCAGACAGCGGAGCCTCAGTAATAGGCTCCCGTTTTGGTACAAAAAACTAAAACACAAGAATCGTACAAGATTGCAGGCTAATTAGGAACCTACTCCTTTTTTAGTTATTTAAAAAGGAGTATAGAATATTTATTCATTTTACTAATTGTTGTCTACGATTTCGTCCGCGCGAATGTAGGTTATAGTAAAAAAATCCTTACCCCTAAGACGCAGTCGGTTGAAAAGCAGGCTATATGTAAATCCAGACTTATTCCATACCAAAAATCATCAAATTTGATCCAACGTAAAGCGATAAGCGTAAAGTTCGAGCGTAAAAGAGTAACAAACATTCATCTATGCTTACAAACTTTCTCGTTTATGATCTTAGTATGACGTATTTTTGTAAAGTTCGAAAATTAATTCCACACCGTCCAAATACAGTTTTTAGAAGACAATAATTTAGAATAACCATGTGTTTGTTTCCAGTGTCTGACTGCCGGAGAAGCGACGTCCTGTGCGACAAGTTGTTACAAGAGGAGAGCTGTAGAAGACATACTGCGTGTGACGTTGTTTGTGTTGATAAATCTCCACTATTTAACGGAAGTTATTATACATATAAACCTTCCTCTTGAATCACTCTCAAAAAAACCGCATCCAAATCCGTTGTGTACTTTTAAAGATCTAAGCAAACATACATACAGACAGACGCGGGAAGCGACTTTGATTTATACTTCGTAGTGATGAGCAGATACAAAGATTTAAAGGTATAATAATTTTAATGTATGATGCCTGTAAATGTCGTGCACTCTCATCTTGCCGCAGTGGCCAAAACAGGTTTAAATTTGAATTTGAATTTTAGATCTTTAAAACTATACAACGCATTTGGATGCGGTTTTTTTAATACATAGAGTAATGCAAAGTCGTAAATAAACACATTTTTTCGCGCAAACTTTGCAAATGCTAAGAGATTCATCAAAATAATGTACTAAGTAAGGTAGTTAGTAATAAGATGTCATTGTAGCCACCGCCGCGCCATTGCGAATATACGCTGTGCTATTGAGACTTTCCTTTGTTTTATTCTGCTCCATAATCGAATGCTCTCAAATTCAATGTGTCTCAATTTCATACTAAGTAGTGATGTCAAATAAAAGTTTATTTACCTATTCCCTTGCTCATTTTTAAATGTTTACAAAGGTAGTAAAAGTACTGAAACCTAGTCAAATAGACCAAAGTAAATGGTGAGTGATAGTTTTCATAGAACTGAAAATTTGTAGGGCGCAAATACGCAATTTTTAAAGCCCACTGATTCGACAAGTGTAAAGAATAATATGCGTCAACGGTAAGTAAATGTTATGGCGAAAATATGTGAGACTAAATTGAAGAATTAAACATCTTGTTTGTTTTGTTGGGTTTTTCAAATAAAATAAAACTTTTTGTACGGATTACTGATCCGCATATGTTGATTTGAAACTTTGAGAGTGAGGCGGTAACACAAACATTCTCACATACTTCAGCTTCTCACTTTCGTTCCCCTAGGAGTCTTCTCATTCCTGAATAAAGCAGTGGTCCCACCAGCAGTTATGGACGAGAAACTAGTAGAATTACAAAATATAAACAACATATTAAAACAATATATTAAATCTAGAAAATAGATAATGACTCGATATCGAATTAGAAATATATTAGTATGTTTATACGAGAAGCTTGTCTAGTACTCATAACATAAGCTACTTAGTATGCTTAATTTGAGACTGACGACTTGATGGCGCCGTGTGGGCTCTCTTAAGAATTATCGTGTGTGATGAAGTTATGATGATAGTAAATGATAGTGAAAATAATCTCGCTCTATGAATCATCTACACTTGTTGGCTATGCTGAATAAAGCCCCCATCTCCGACATAATTTGGGTATTGAATATTTGATATTTATTTTAAAACAAGTTTGTTTTCAGGTATTCGAGTAAAGTTTAAAATATAATAATTATTATTTATTGCATTAGGTAAATACTTTTTATTTCTGAAATAACGTAATTTATACTTGTCACTTCTACTCGTATATCTCTACTTCACTACTTCTACTCCTTCTCATCTATTTACTTCAGCCGTTTATCGCGTTATTAATTGTAATATTATTTTGTCATGCAAAATGTTCTGTTAATTACTGTTCTAGCTATACATATAGAGCGGGAATCACAGGTGTAACAACATTAACCGAGCGGTTGCATTGACCTTTATACACATTGGAATATGATGGAATATGCTCTGCCACGGCTTCAAAATATCGCGGTCAGTTCGCTGTCTGCGGGCGGCACGGCAAATTGGGGGAGTGTTTTTCGATGCATTTTGAATGTTTCCATTCAACTTAATGATTTTAATAGATATGTTAGACAGTATTTATGTCTGATTGATCTTTCTAGAGTAACAATTTACACAGATATGAAGAAATAAGTTTTAGTTTTAATCAATTTCTGAACAGTTATCTCCCACTTACACTATTAGGCAGCCCTAACTTTAAGTTATTTTTTAAATTAAACTTCACCATCTTCAGAAAGCCAGCACTAATAAGCGACAAATAATTTGGAAACAGTGAGATATTATCACATCAACTAGGGCTCTTTTATTCCCGTACATCGCCCACTATCCTTCATTGGATCGGAAAATGCTAAAATGAGCCTTATGTCTCTCACACTACGTCATAAAATGATTATGGCTTATTTTGTGCCTCGTGCGGAATACGGAGCAGAAATTGAAATTGTATGTCACAAGGCCGTGTGGTCTAGCGGTTATGACGACCGACCTCGAGTCGGTAAACGTAGGTTCGAATCCTACTGCGGCCAGTTGGCGATTTTTACGTTTTGAGCTTTGTTGCGTTGTTTATTGTTTTTTTACGTAATTATCTCAAAAGGTGTGTGTTTAGTCTTGACAAAAATAACTCTTTTTTTAAATACGTTATCCTAGAAATATTTATACATCATTAATATTTCGACATTCGATTAAATTTATTTTATTTCCAAAAAATAATAGTTTTGTGGTATTCGAGTTATGTTTCCAATAACCAATGCATGAACATTTTATATTATTGAAGTAATGTGATTTATACTTGTTACTTTTATATACTACAACCGTCTACAATTGTAATAGTTTTGTAGGTTACTTTTCTCTCTATACATATAGAACGGGAATCACAGGTGTAACAACATTAGCCGAGCGGTTGTATTGACCTTTATTCACATTGAAATATGGTGGAATATGCTCTGCCGCGGCTTCAAAATATCGCGGTCAGTTCGCTGTTTGCAGGCTGCACGGTAATTTATTATTTATTTATTTAAAATACTTAAAGCCCTACAAAACTGTTTGTACAGTTTGTCTGAGTGTATGACTATTAAATTTCTTTACTTAAAATTACTGACATTGGTACAATGTGGACGGAACAATATAAAGACAAACAAAAGTACAACTTAGCTACTTTCAAACTTCCCCTTAAAAACTCATATCTTACTTCTATAGCTAAAGATTACAAAAAAAATAACAAAAGCTAAAATGTAATTTAAATAAGATACACAATAACCCTTCTATTCCCACAATATCTATTCTCACGCTCGTATTAACAGATCGTACGATATTGTCTGGAACTTGTTTCCTTTCATCATACATTATAATAATATTCAGACGTTACATTAAAACGGAACGAGTTTGACCCTCTGTCTACACTGTGACCTGGTGCAGGGGTGGAAGCTGCGGCGGTCATGCGCGGTCTATTAAGGTGAGTTCTTCAAACGTGTAACATATAAATTGTCATTGTAATTATTTGGTTTGAATGTTTGTGATTCGCAAGGAACACTATCGAAAGAGTTTAGTATGAGGCACTGTAACAATTGAAGATCTTGAAGTAAATAGTCACGTTTTAGCTTCAATATGACTTTTACGCAGGTATCATAGCATTGCATAATATAGATACTGTCAATAGATTTATATAGCTGAGCAGCTAAATCAATGCTTCACGGATTTAGACGGAATTGGGTATCTTATGATTCTTTTAATATAACTACTACTTATGATATAGGATCGAGCAAAACTACAAACAAATCAATAAAAACTCATGTATTTTTATTTATAATTGTCAGTTCGACACGCGACCCCGCTGCCGCGTCAGCTCATGATTAAGGACTCCAGTTGGGTCAGAAACTAGTCGGGCTATCCCGATAAATACGTGTGAGGAAACCATTATATCTTTTAAGTAAGAAGTTATGTACTTACAATTACTGACCATCATTGCCAATAAGACTGATATATTGGTGACGATTAGAGGGATTCGTTGTTAATATCACTATACACCATGATGAGAACCTCGTGATGAACAAAAAGCATTTATATGTAGCTCCTGAGTTTGTCAAGTCAAATTCACTGTCAAAAAGCTCTCGGTGTATGATGAGGTTCCTCTCTCTGGAGCCCTAACTGGCTTTCACTCTATCCCCAATGGTGTTCAGAGAACAATTTTCCCGACTGCTTTGAAAAGAGAGTGATGTCAACGGTCAACAGCTAGTACTATAAAGATACTATACTCCTTTCACACCAACTACAAAAAAGGAGGAGGTTCCTATTTCGACAATATTTTTGAATGTTTCTTGTAAAAACGGGAGCCTATTACTGAGACTCCGCTGTCTGGCTGCATCTCAAGAACCAGTAGTAGGTGGTAAGACATGGTAAGACCAATCCATACATAGAAATGCAAGACCAAAGCGACATTTTACCTATCATTCTAAATGTAATTTTCATTTTATACTTAGGTACGTCTACATACGTACCTAAGTATAAAATGAAAATTATTACGATTGAAGTTTTACTATACAATGACAGCTCTGTTTTACCTTATAAGTCGTACTGATAAGATCAGATGCTTTACAAAATCGTTAAAGACGGAATAGAAGATTATCTTGCATTATTTGAGTTGGATATGTAATATAATAAAGAAAATAATAAAACATGCTCAAGATAAAATCTCAGCGAAACCAGCCCTTAATACCGGGTGGCGATATTCGAGACGTAATTCATCAATGAGTTTTGAACATAAACCTTCCAGTCATAAAGTTGATATTCGCTTGTACAAATTCCTTCTAGAACATTCCATATTATTTCGGTTACTATGGCAACTGCAGAGTAGGGAGCCGGCATCGAGGGAGCTGAATTGAGCACCCTTTTGATCGCCCATTTGATCGCCAGACATACTCCGATGAATACGTGGCGCGAAGTGTTTTAATTTTTCGAAAATAAAGTCACTTTTTGAAAGTCAAGAGTAACATTTTGAGAGTAACAATTAATCTGATAAGTGTTTGTGGTTCCTGTGAAGCTGGTTGGCGTTGTAAGGTAAGATTTTCCAGCATTGTTGTCGCGGGCAAAAGCTAGTAATATTGGCGTCGGGACGCCAATGTATGCCATTTTAGGATACGATGACATTTCCTTTTAATAAGGATATGTTGTATGAAGTTTATACTCATATTCTTGCTAATTTATAAACATTACTATGTATGAAATAAGCATTTATACGTATTAAATATAATATATTACTGCTGAAAATAATAAATAAAACTATTTAATGATTTAAAGATAGACACATCCTGTGCAGTGACAAAATGGGGTCTTAAGAGTAAATTAGCCTCAGTTAAACTAAACCTCTACTTTATCTACAATTAATCTCCTTAGGACAAATCATACTGATCTTTTTTCCCGATGTTTAATCTTCACTTGTTCCAATTACAGTTGGCTCCAACACGTGACGTGCTGTGCATTGAGGTACGACTTGGCTGATGGCATCTGCGGCGCGGTCTGAAGATCAAAGGAGGCGGTTACAAGGTACGTAGAAGTAAACCAGTAGCTGGCTTCTTAAAATTCCATTCCCTGTTTTTATTATTATATAATACTCTTTCTTTGGTGTTAAATTCCAACTTGTTGTGTTTCAGTTGGTTGCTGTGCATCGGGATATGACAAGCTGCTGGAGTCTACGGCAGGGGCTGAATGTTCAATGTTGCGAGCTGTTACGAAGGTATGGAAAACTTAAACTTAAACGATTCTTGAAATTGTATGAAAATGTATCTTAACTAAGTTTTTCGTTTTAGCAATGTCCAATTGATTACTAAAGTGACGGGCATATTATGTTTCTAACTCGATAAAATTTATTACTGGTTTATTTTTCAACCGTTTTTTGTATTATCTAAATATCAGAAATATACCGACTGAACCGACGATGGTTGGTTTTGCCACAAAAATAATTAAATCTGTCCATGAAAATTCAAATAATTTAATTTCAGTTTGTACTAACAATAATTGTAGTGTAGCTTCACTAAATTCATTCTTTTATCTAGTTTGAAAACGATTAAGACTTATAAGATAAAACAGAGCCGTCATTATAACGTAAAACTTCAATCTTTAAATGTGACGTAATAATTTACATATTATACTTACGTCTACAATGACATTTAGAATGATAGGTAAAATGTCGCGGTGGCCTTGCGGTTCTATGTATGACCTGGTCTTACTACGTCTTACCATCTACTAAAGGTTCTTGAGATGCAGCCAGACAGCGGAGCCTCAGTAATAGGCTCCCGTTTTGGTACAAAGCCCTAAAACACAAGAATCGTACAAAGATGCAGGCAAATTAGGAACCTACTCCACTTTTAAGTTAGTTAAAAAGGAGTATAGAATTTTTGGTTATTTTACTAATTGTTGCCTACGATTTCGTCCGCGCGAATGTAGGTTATAGTAAAAAAATCCTTACCCCTCCGTTGCAGTCGGTAGAAAATCAGGCTATATGTAAATCCAGGCTTATTCCATACCAAAAATCATGAAATTTGATTCAACCGTTCGAGCATAAAAGAGTAACAAACAATCATCTATGCTTACAAACTTTCGCGTTTATGATCTTAGTAGGACGTATTTTTGTAGAGTTCGAAAATTAATTCCACATAGTCTGAATATAGTTTTTAGAATAACCATGTGTTTGTTTCCAGTGTCTAACTGCCGGAGAAGCGACGTCCTGTGCGACAAATTGTTACAAGAGGAGAGCTGTAGAAGACATACTGCGTGTGACGTTGTTTGTGTTGATAAATCTCCACTATTTAACGGAAGTTATTATGCATATAAACCTTCCTCTTGAATCACTCTCAAAAAAACCGCATCCAAATCCGTTGTGTAGTTTTAAAGATCTAAGCAAACATACATACAGACAGACGCGGGAAGCGACTTTGATTTATACTTTGTAGTGATGAGCAGATACAAAGATTTAAAGGTATAATAATTTTAATGTATGATGCCTCTAAATGTCGTGCACTCTCATCTTGCCGCCGTGGCCAAAACAGGTTTGAATTTGAATTTGAATTTTAGATCTTTACAACTATACAACGCATTTGGATGCGGTTTTTTTAATACATAGAGCAATGCAAAGTCGTAAATAAACACATTTTTTCGCGCAAACTTTGCAAATGCTAAGAGATTCATCAAAATAATGTACTAAGTAAGGTAGTTAGTAATAAGATGTCATTGTAGCCACCGCCGCGCCATTGCGAATATACGCTGTGCTATTGAGACTTTCCTTTATTTTATTCTGCTCCATAATCAACTGCTCTCATATTTCATACTATGTAATGATGTAAAATAAAAGTTTATTTACCTATTCCCTTGCTCATTTTTGAATGTTTATAAAGGTAGTAAAAGTACTGAAACCCAGTAAAATAGACCAAAGTAAATGGTAAGTGATAGTTTGCATAGAGCTGATTTGTAGGGCGCAAATACGCAATTTTTAAAGCCACTGATTCGACAAGTGCAAAGTATATATGCGTCAACGGTAAGTAAATGTTATTGCGAAAATATGTGAGACTAAATTGAAGAATATAATTGAATATCTTGTTTGTTATGTTGTGTTTTTTTACCTATTTTGTAACTACATAAATTATGAAATAAAAATAACACTTTTTGTATGGATTACTGATCCTCATAATAATATGTTGGTTTGAATCTTTGAGAGTGAAGAGGTAACACACAAACATTCTCACATACTTTAGCTTCTCACTTTCGTTCCCCTACGAGTCTTCTCATTTCTGAATGAAGCAGTGGTCCCACCAGCAGTGATGAAGGAGAAATGTGTAGAACTACACACTGTAAACGAGTTGGAGATCAGTGAGAAGCGAGTGTGTAGTTTGGATAGTTATCTCACCGGGCTATAAGTGAGCACTCACCCGCGGTCGCTTAGTTCCGAAGACACAGAATGCGATATTCAAGCATATGCAAGCTCAAACGAGCAAGCATCGCTGAGCGAGTTCATTTTTGAAAGCGGCGACTGGGTTTACTAGTTTCATCGCTGAGCGACAAGAGAAACTAGTAAAGCCCAGTCGCCGCTAGCAGTGTGAACAGTCAGCGGCGAATTTTCGAAATATGTATGCATCTCTTTTTTTACATGCAATTTATATCTGTTGTTCGTTTGTTGAAGGAAAAAGTGGTGGTGGAACCACTGCCTCAATCTCGTAGGAAAACGCCGAGTATAGTTCCTTCCATCGCTTGCTAAGTGACCTTTTTTTTCCGTGGTGAAATTCTAATGACTTCAACCCACGCCGTGGGGATATGTCGGACTCACACCGACCAAAAACCAAAGCCAGAGTCGCGGGATCGCTCGCGCATGCTCTGCGTGACTGTGGCAAGCCTTAGTCCTGCTGGACTCCTTCTCTAAAGGGGTAGGTGCATGAAGTAATGCTATGCGCTGCCATGCACCGACACCAAAACGCGGATGACGTAGCACAGCGGTTCAGGTTTAGTCAGTAAGCGTCTGACACTACCAGCGGCTCCCTCCGGGTGTCCATAAGGATTCCCCCGCTTTACCAAAAAAAAAAGGTGTAAAGAGCCTACCCCTTACTACCTATAAAAACGGACGTGCAGGACGACACGTCCGTTTTCTTCTTGGCCTGTTAGCTGATCGGGTGACAGGGTGCCCTCCCTGCCTCACGGTGGCCGTAGGTCGCTTAGTGACCTGCAGTATTTGTATGACGCCTACAGTTAGGCACACTGACCAGATCTCGAACGTCATGAGTAAGTGTTAAGAGGAAACAAATGAATAATAAAAGTTAACGTATGTGCAATGGATGATAAACTAGTTTGGCGAAGGGTTGTATTGAACACAAAAGTGATTTCATCTGCGCTCCGCTTTAGAGGCCACGTCTCACAGCCAAAAGTCTTCACCGGCGACATATACTGATTGTAGACCTTTTCTTGAAACTCTGGCGTATTGTGGACCAGACAACAATACACAGCTTCTAGAACGCTGCTTGCATTCCAGTTATATCTACCTAATCGGACTAGTCATACTTAAATATTAATGATCGTCCAGAACTTCAAGTGTAGAGCTCTCAAAAGTTATGGAGACACGCAGAAATACTATAGATGATGTTCTATATCATGTTGTTCCTATTGTCTGAAGCATGTTCATGTTAAGGGTCTACTGAGGCTGCAGAGCATTGTGTCTTCTGAGCATGTCATCAATGACAATCATATTTTCTTTGCCAATAACTTTGCTCAGGTCTTCGCGTGTGCTGGTGGTGGGACACACTGGATAGCTCTCTAAATGGGCCATGGTTTGAGGAGAGATACCACACTCGCATGGCTCTGGGGAGCTGTAGCCCCACCGGCACAAGTTTTCCTTACACCGGCCGATTTAGGTCTAGAGTCTATTTATGGACTTCCACGTCGACCACGGTAAGGTGTTGCCGAGAGAAGGCTTTTCAGTGGAAGGTAATAGGGTTGGGCAGCTCTCCTAGGAGAGCAACTTTGGCAATAGCGGGTTTCCTACTGAAAACAAAATTTAAATAAAGTGATTTGAACGCCTGCATCAGTTTTCATACACAAAATATTAAAACCACTCCTACGACACTAAGGAGTCCGTATAAATAATAATAAAAACAATTTACAATAAATGTCGGTCACCCACCAAATTTATGACGTCGCCAGAAGTTGCTTAACCTCAAAAATGTTAGAATGTTATCAGATTATTAAAATTGAGGTAGAAAATCAAATGCACTTGAGGCAACATTCACATCTAATGTCCTTTACGAATAGTAAACTTAGACCTTGCTTCACTTAATTAGGGTTTAATTTAGAGTGTATTGCCGGTTCATCAGAGGGTGGATGTCAAACTGGCGCGGCAATAAATAGAAGGCGAGATTAAGATTCGTGACTGTCGGTAGGTTTACTCCCAGGCGAAACAACGACCTGAGTAAAGCTATCGATAGTCAAATACTATTGAAAAATCAAAGCTTGAGCTTAAAGAGGCATTTTGATAGAAGTAAAACAATGTTATTCATGAAATACATTCACACATACAATTACACGTACACAAATACATGAATGTTCCGAGAGTGCTATAGAATGTTTTTGAAACGCCAAAAACAATAATATAAAGTACAAAACAAAAAAAGAGTTTAGTGCACATGTGTGCTGTGATACTAATGTGATACTCATTTCTAAAACACACACAATATACAAAAAAGTCTGTTCCCGGCTTGAGGATCGAAATCGAGACCTTTGACTTGGCAGTCGCGCGTTCTTACCATTAGCCACACTATCACGCCTTATAAAAATATAATAACAATAAAAAATTGTAAGCCCAATTGACATTTGAGCAGTAATTAAAAATACTTTTCTAATTATGAACAAAAAAAGACGAAGTACCTAAGCTTTATCTTGGAGGGGGGGGGGGGGGAGGAATTATGATTTTTCTTCACAGAGATGCTGTAGCCAGCCTTCCAGCTTCTACATTATACATTAGACCCTGGACCCATATTAAATGCTGTTAGAATAAATTAACTTTATTTTGTCGACTTTCTTCTAATAAGTTAATTTTATAAGATGTAGTTACATTAATATATTATGAAACTATCATGAAATCAATGTTTCCACCACTTTGGGTGTTCATTTATTTATTTAATTAAATACGGTGTTCTGCCATGTCGCATTGAGAATCGTCACAGAAATTAAGCATTTTTTCTTTTATTCAATCTAAAAGCGTATGCAAAATTGACGTTCAATCCGTTAAAGATAGCTCTTCTTAGTGGGCAAGGTTTCCCGGATCAACTTACTCATACTGACATTGTATACATACAAGTTGTATAATCATACCCGGAATAAAATAAATCTAATGCGCTGTTGTTGGGCGCCAGTAACAGTGCATTTGGACGGCGCCGCCGGCCCAGAAAACGGTGGTGGGATGAATTAAACGTACACCGCGAGGACTAGTTCGAACAGGCGCAAGATAGATAATCGTGGAAGGATTTGAGGGAGGCCTTTGCCCACTATGACACTACAGGCTAGGGGAAAAAATGTGCTGTTTCAAACATCGGCCCGTCAGGAGTTAAAGCAAATAGGTCTTCAGAGAGGAATTGTGTGACTTAAGCAGCTCACACAATACTATATAGATACATACATTCACTGTTAGAATAAGTCTACAAAAAATTTTGCATACGGTAGAATGTCATTTGAGTGAGAAAATAATATTAAAACTATTCCCAAGCTCACATTAACAGATCGTACGATGTTGTTTGGAACTTGTTTCCTTTCATCATTCAATATAATAACATTCGGACGTTACATTCAGGTGGAACGAGTTTCACCCTCTGTCTAGACTTTAATCCGGTACAGGGGTGGAAGCTGTGGCAGCCGCGCGCGGTACTAAGGGGCAGTCTTCATAGGTGTAACCAATAAATAATCATTTGATTTATTTATGTCTGGGAGAGGTAAAGAACACCAGCGAAAGACTATTGGAGTACTTATACTATTAGACTATTGGACTATTTATACAAATTTTGGATGAGGAACTGCTAAAATTCGTCACCTTTAAGTAAGGAACCTACTTAGCTTCAACATGTAACCTTGTCTGAGGTATCATTGTATCGCATATAGATATATCAATCAATTTTTATAGCCAAGAAGCTCTATTGGATTGAGCTACTTTACCTGGCATATAAAATTTACGATTACGAAAATATACGAATATGTAACATTTAAATATAGAGAAAATAATAGCCCAGACAAATCTCAGTGAGACCTAACCTTTACACAGGGTGGCGATATTCGAGAAACAATAATTCATCAATGAGTTTTGAACATAAATCTCCCAGAAATACAGTCGATATTCGCTTGACGGAATTCCTTCTAGAACATTCCATATTATTTCGGTTGCCATGGCAACGTGGGGAGACGATTCGAGGGGAGTTCAATTTAATTATTAAGCCCTTTTGATCTCCCCGTTGGCCGCCAGTCTCATTCAGTACCTAGGACAGTGAACACGTATCGCTGTGCTATTTAACTTTTCGGAGATAATAATATTTTTTTAAAGTGAAGTGTGATCTTTTATAAGTATAAATTAATCTGATAAGCGTTTGTGGTTTCGGCGAAGCTGATTGGTGTTTGAAGGTAAGATTTTCTAGCATTATTTAGATGGTGTGAGTGGTGGCTAGATGGATGGTTGGATGAATGTTTGTTATTGTTTTATATTCAAACGGTGGAATCAATTTAGATGTTTGGTATGAAGTTTGATGTAAAGTTTTTTTTTTTTTTTTAAAAGAGGTACCTAAGGGAGGGAGGGATAAGAGATACATAATATATAGGCATACTGTTTTTGTAGTTATAACCGACATTCGCGTGGGTGAAGTCGCGGGCAACAGCTAGTAATAAATAAAATAATAATTAATATATAATAAAGTCGTTACCTCATCATGGGGATAGCGCAAGACCTGAGGGCATATTAGCATGCTTTTTCAAACCTTGAGGTATAAATAAAAAAATGTATCTGAAGGTCTATGTAGGAGCATACATCCGCAGGGCAGCTTGTGGCGAGCTGTTTGTGAGTGGCGACACAACGGAACCTGAATGCCCCAGGGGGTCACTCTTCATGAGGACTCCCAGCTCTTTCTTGCCTTAACTGGCTGGCTAGAGGGGGGTCGCAAGAGCTATATGCTCGGGGGTGGAAGTGTCTAATGGCGTAATAACGAGGAAACCCGCTCCGGGTCTGTGACCCGCGATGGCGAAATCGGTGTCGCACCTCTCTACACCCCTTAGCCTTTACTCTCTGGTGTTGCCCACCTGCTGCCTATCGTGGCGGTATAGGGGGCCCATCTTGGAGCCGGCAAGTCACCGCCTGCCAATTTTAATTGCATTTTAATGTATTGAAAGGCAGGTGCCGTAGTTTTCCATAGTTAGAGAAGGAAAAACATCTAACATATCCTATTCATAGCCCAAATTCGTTTTATCCATAATTTGCAATAGTTTTGTAGCTACCTTGGGCCGTCCATGTCTGTTCTTTTATAGAGCAGGGGTGGATGGCCCTTGGTAGGTGCCCCATCACATATTAGATTAAAGTTCTCAACAAGGCCTCTGCATGTTGGACCTGTGTCCCCGTGTAAGCCTTTAAAAAGGACCGGGTTTCTTCCCTTGAAGTTATCCCGTGAATTAAAAGAGATATAATAATAGTAGATGGTAACGTGGTTCTCTTTCGCGCTCTTTTTCATAGCACTTACGGAAAATTCCCAAGTTTTTTAGAAAAAAAAGTAAAGCCTTCTCTTTTACACTAATGTATTCAAACAAAAGCGTGCACTATAGGGAGAAGGAAGAAACAACGCGTCATAACAACGCACGTGCTTTCGCGGTACCTTATTAGGATTTTGGAAATCGTTGTTAAATTATCTTTTATACCTAATTAAAACTTTAGTATAAATATTTGTGTTACCCAAAAAGTTTATTCGAGTGTAGTAAAACTAAATCAGGATCAGTAAATCTGTTTCTTTGTAAAAGTGTAGTGATGCATTCCGTGTGGGGTGCATGCGTGGGGGAGGGGGGAGGGACGCCGCCGTCCGCCATTTTGTAACACTTTGTGTTTCTATATCATATTTCCTAAGCTTAATATCGACTTGTTTTAATTTCAGTTAACTGCAACACGTGACGTGCTGTGCGATTAGGAAGATGGATTCTTCGGCGCGGTCTAAGAATCAAAGGAAGCGGCTACAAGGTACTTACAATTATTAATTAGGTTCTTAATATTTTTATCTATTTTTTTCTTCTTCTTTGGTGTTAAATTCCGATTTGTTGTATTTCAGGTGGTTGCTGTCCTCCGGAGTACATGAGGCTGCTGAGGGCTACGGTGCGGGCTGAACATTCAATGTTGCGAGCAGTTGCGAAGGTAGGTTAAACTAAAATTGCTTAAAGGGTACAACTAGTAGCGGGAATAAGTACTGAACGGTTCTTGAAATTGTATGACACCTACGCCTACTTTGGCCAAAGTTAGTATTTTATTTTGCCAAGTTATCCTATTGTCTATAAAGTCATGAGTGAGTTCGATTTAAGTAGTTACTTTGCTGGCTCGCTTTTCAATCGATTTTAGCATCAAATTAATTTTTCAAAATACAATCTGACCTGACAGAGGTTGTTTTGTGGCAAACATTATACACAAACAAACACTAATTTTGGAGTATTTATGTTAACTCAAATATTAATTCCAGTTAGTAAATAATGCAGGTTAGTCTAGATCTCAACTGAATGACTAATGAAACATAGCTGTTATTAAAAGTTAACTTTAATCTTTTAATGTGACGAAAATAATTTACTTTAAATATTCTTACGTCGCGAAGGCCTTGCGTTTCTATGCCTAGTGCGAATTTTACTAGTTTGAAAATAAAATAATCTGAAAATTGTTTCTCGGAGTGAATAATTTTGAATAACCAACTGCTTTTCCTTTTCCAGTGCCCGACTGTTGGCGAAGCGGCGCTCCGAAAGTCAGATCTCTGCAAGGAGCTATTGAAGAAAACGTCCAGGGTTACTGGCAACTCGGCGAGTTTCTGCCAAGACCCGTTAAAAACCCATGATATAGAATCATACATAAGTGACCTTAAATTTGTTGCATTTGAACCCCTAGATCACGTCATGGCAGAAATACAACGTGTCAGTAACACTGTAAATAGTGTTACAGTCAATCAGCTGGGCAAAAATCAGTATAAGTCTAGCAACACCCGTGACGATGCTCGCGTTAATACTTGCTGTGGTTTGGGCAGATGTAATAAGTAAAGGGTGTAATAATTTTATATAAAATACTTATAAAATTCGACGGCTCTCATGTTGAGTAATAAAACCTACGTCTTTTAATACATGCCTTTTATTGTATCATGCCTTGATATCATTTCTCACTTGCTATACTGGTCACTCGTAGCTCTTGAGAGAGACAAGTGGAAGAAGAGTAAGGAGGCATTCGCTTAGCATATTAGGCTAGTAATAAATATTAAATAATAATAATTATCCTGTACTTTTATAAATGAGTTCTAGGCAATAAACTTTCACAGAATTAACTAGCATTAATTACACACACTGTAAGACCTGCATAAAGAGGAAAAACATGAGTTTATGTACAACTAGAGATACATTTTGTTCTAGTAGAAATATTTAATGTTTATGTACATTTTTAGTTCAAGTCTATTCGCCAGTTCTTCTTACTCATTTTTTAATTTATGAAAGTACTTAATACTCTTAAGTAGTCCAATAGTAGACGAAAACAAATAATATCAAAGAGATTTCAAACAAAAAATAATAAAAGAATAGTCATAAGTCCTCACCGATTCGACAGGTGCCAGAAATACATTTAAAGTCCAATGTCCCAAGTGTCAGTATTTGTCTTTTTTTGAAACATTTGTCACAAAAGTAGGTAAAGTGGTATTAAATTGTAGACTTTGAACTTTTTTGGGTGGATAACCGTTCCGAATATTTTGGTTTGAGACTGAAGAAGTAATCTTACCAATGCTCAATCATACTCACATACTTTCGCTTTGCTTTGAGATATCACTGAAAAGAGTAACTTATGGAGTTTCTTGCCAGTTCTTCTCCATAAGAATGACATTTTGGAACCGCGCAACTAGAGTCAGTAATGTTTTGAAAGTGCCTGAAAAAACATTTTAATTTTGATTTTGACTACTACTTCAGCTTTGCAGTTAATAGAAGGGGAGGAGGAGGGAGGAAGGACACACATTTTACCACTTTGGAAGTCTCTCGCGCAAACTATTCAGTTTAGAAAAAAAAAGATATTAGAATCCTTTATATCATTTTAAAAGACCTATCCATAGATACCCCACATGTATGGGTTTCATGAACAAAAGTTTCTCAGTTTCATGTATTGGAGACCCCCCTTTTTTTCTATTTTGGCATGAAATCTTAATGCTGTTAACAGAATACATCTACGTACCAAGTTTCAACAGTAAAGCTCTTATAGTTTCGTGAAAACAAGTGGCTGTGACATACGGACGGACAGACAGACATGACAAATCTATAAGGGTTCAGTATTTTGCCATTTGGATACGGAACCCTAAACACCGCTAAAAATCCGTTGCATAGATTTAAAGATTTAGGCGAACAGACAGACAGCGATAGCTACTTTGTTTTATAGTATGTAGTGATAAACATAAATGTGTGTATCTACGATCTATTTTCTTTTTACTATACTGAGTCTTCATGCGATGGTTAAGTCAATCTGTGTATTTTATTTATAACTTAATACATCGATCGACTGTTGACTGCTGTCGAAAGTTGAGAAACCCTTGAAGGTTTCTCATCTTTTAAGTTGCGAGACTTTATTTTTACAAGTTGTATTTTTGATTGCTTATGAAGCCGATTCCAACCCTGATTTTCCTTGTTTATTCATTTCAATTCATTAAGGCACCAATTTATTTTTGGCGTTTTAACTTAACTTAATATCGAGTTTACATATTTTCTGAATTTATATTGATTTTCTAATGTCAGCTGAACATAATACCTTTTAGAGACGGTATTAATTAACTCTCTAAAATTAAATTAAACAAGAAATTAAAAACCGACATCCGAACTGAATCAAAAACAGCGGCATACTAAACTTAAAAATAATCTAAATGACAAAAGATATCATCATATCACCTAGTAAGTTAAATATTTCCCTAACGTTCCATACGTTAGGTTATGTGTGTAAGTTTTGACACCTAAAATGAAAACATAAAAGATGACGACGAATTGAGAACCTATTCCTTTTCGAAGTTGGTTGAAAAGCTCAGTACAACTGCCAGTCCTGATATTGTCATGTCATGGGACTAACTTGAATGTATACCATAAAACCAAATTGCCAAAATCGGACTACTCCATAAAACGTTCTGGTGGTTAAATGTTTTTATTCTTGTGTTAGGTAAACAAACAAATAAAAACTAGACTAGTGAGCTCACATTTCGTCGGTTGAAAGAAAAAAACCATACAAAATTTTATGCCAATTTTTTAAAGATTTTGATAAAATTTTTGTTTGTTTCATGCAAAAAAAGTCGTATCTATTATTAGACTTTTTACATTAATCGAGAAATGAAAATGTGATTTAATTTGTAAGAATATTGAATGTTACTAGCTTAACCTGTAATATCGATCGAAGAAAATCAGAAATAACCTGAGGCCGGCGCCGTGCCGGCGGTTGCAGTGTCATCTAATATTCAGCAAGGGGCCCAGCTACCACCGACTGACTTCTTAAAATAAACTGTATCGATTTAAGACGATTTGAATGCAATATATCGTACAAGTAAAATTATTGTTTCTATCTTCACCACATGCGGAGGAAAGAGGATCACGATATAGAGGAAGAGGACGACCAAAGAAACGATGGATGGATTGTGTGAAAGATGATATGGCTGCAAAGAGTGTGAATTGCGTGATGACGTCAGATAGGAACGTGTGGAATAAGAAGTCATGCTGCGCCAACCCCAAATAATAATTGGGATAAGAGCAGGGGAATGATAATGATCTTCACCACATAATAGGAAACAAAGCCTTTTCCTGCAACATACGGTACTCCGCCGAAACGCCTTTACCGATAGATACCAAATTATATATTGTATGTAAAATTCAGTAGGTCTGAGAATCGGTCACTATTCCCTATTGCGACTGGATACATAAATCAGTAGACCGGGCTCATTGGCGTACCATGAGAGGCCTATGTCCAGCAGTGGAGTGCAACGGGCTGATGATGATAATTGTTGTAGTTTTTTTTTTTCGAAAATCAATTGCTGTTCGTTAGTCTCGCTAAAACTCGAGAACAACTGAACGGATTTATCTCATCGTGGTCTTGAATTGTCCCGGCCGACTTGGGTCCGGAGTCTATTCATGGACTTCCACATCGACCACGGTAAGGTGTTTTCGGGAGGAGGCTTTGCAGTGGCAGGCAGTAGGGTTGGGTATCTCTCCTTGGAGAGTACTCTTGCCAATAGCAGTATTATCGAAATAAAAAATAAGTAAAAAAACTTTTTAAGAAAAAGCTTTTATTTAAACGCTCTAAAAAGAAGAAAATAAAATATTCCTTTTGGATTATACTAACAACTCCTCATTATACACAATTTATCTATATATATAAAACGCTTCCGTTACTGACTGACTGACAGACAACGCACAGCCGAAACTACTGGTCGTAGAAAGCTGAAATTTGGCACGTAGGTTCCTTGAGATATGTAGGGGTGCACTAAGAAAGGATTTTTGGAAATTCAACCCCTAAGGGGGTAAAAAGGGGTCATAACGTTTCTATGAAAAATCTTATTCCTTGGGTTTATAAACTTGAAACTCAGCCCAAACACGTATATGGCCAAGTAAATAAGTTTGGCATTATATTTTTTTCCAAACTACCCTCCAATCGTGATTTAGAGGGTTGCAATTGGGTGACTGATTGACTTTCGCGCAGCCATTACCGCTTGGTCTAGGAGTCTCATATTTTAAACAAAGCTTCCTTTACTGACGGAATTGAGCATAATAAAAGATTTTTGGAAATTCTACCCCCTAGGGGGCGAAAAGGGGTAAAAACGTTTCTATGAAAAATATTATTCCTTAGGTGTGATATTTTAAACAAGGCTTCCTTTAGTAACACAAGTGAGCACTAAGAAGGGATTTTTGGAGTAGCAAGCCCCTAGGTAGCGGGCAGGGGGGGAGAGGAGGAAGATCAACTGATACTTTTTGTTGCATAACGTAATCGATTAACTCCAAAACTACTTATCGTTTCAAATATTCACCATTAGAAAGCTACATTATCCCTGAGTAACTCAAGCTGTATAATATAATTTCAATTGTAACAAATTTTTAGCCTATGGAAGAAAACCCTGACGAGATCATCGAAGAGAGGGGATCGAGATAAAAAACGCTACAATCCCAAATTACACGTGGGCGAAGCCACGAGCGGAAAGCTAGTATATAATAATAAAAGCTTGTCGCTCGATTTACCACAAATTATTATGATATAAAGGAATGTTGATAGGTATGTAAACCTCGCGCCAAGCTTTTATTATTATATATAAATTGTGTATAATGAGGAGTTGTTAGTATAATCCAAAAGGAATATTTTATTTTCTTCTTTTTAGAGCGTTTAAATAAAAGCTTTTTCTTAAAAAGTTTTTTTTACTTATTTTTTTTTTATTTTTTACTTTTTAGTTATCGCTGGCTAGGTTCCTCAGTCTGTTCAAGTTATTATTACTCTCAAAATGCCCTCTCATTTGATACCCATATTGTAGAAGTAGACTAAAGGTAACTATTCCGCCATCCTGCATGGTCCGCCATATTGGATTCAGAATGACGTCATATTCTTTTTCTAGTCACTCTTAACAAGCCCTTACATTTGATACCCATATTGTAGAAGTAGACTAAAGGTAACTATTCCGCCATCCTGCATGGTCCGCCATATTGGATTCAGAATGACGTCATATTCTTTTTCTAGTCACTCTTAACAAGCCCTTTCATTTGATACCCATATTGTAGAAGTAGACTAAAGGTAACTATTCCGCCATCCTGCATGGTCCGCCATATTGAATTCAGAATGACGTCATATTCTTTTTCTAGTCACTCTTAACAAGCCCTTTCATTTGATACCCATATTGTATAAGTGGATTAAATATAACTGTTCTGACATCTTGTATGGTCCGCCATATTGAATTTAGAATGACGTCACATATCTTATCATGTATTGTCATCCAAACAAAATGCGTCCACAAAATTTCAGCACAAACGGTTGAATATATCTACTTCAAAATTGAGTTCAAAGATTTCACCCGAACACACAAATATCCATACATTGCAAGTTAAATAAAAGCTTTTAAAAATAAAGTGATTTGACTGCCTGTGCCGGTTTTAATACACGAAATAAATTAACCGGTCTTACCACGCTAAAGAAAATGACTAAACTAAAAATAACCTCGTCGACTTGTGATGCATCCACATTTCGTCAGTTGAAAGAAAATGAGCTCTCCATACCAAATTGTATGCCTACATCAGTTTTTTTTAATAGATTTCGATAAGGTTTTTGTTTAAGTTTTTAACTTCCATGCAAAGAAGTCGTAGTATCTAATATTAGACCTATTAGACCTAGCTGTCTTTAAACAAATCTAGAAATTAAAACGTGAAGAAATTTGTAGGAATATTGAATGTTACTAGTTTAACCTGTAATATCGATCGAAGAACATCAGAAATAACCTGAGGCCGGCGCCGTGCCGGCGGTTGCAGTGTCATCTAATATTCAGCAAGGGGCCGGTCAACTACCGACCGACTTCTTAAAATAAAACTATATCGATTTGAATGCAATATATCGTGAAGAGCGACAGGTTGTATATGGCGTCCCACAGGGAAGAGTCCTGGGCCCTCTTTTATTTACAATCTACATAAATGACTTTCCCAAGTGCATGGATCATACCATGACGCTTTTTGCTAATGATAGTACTATAACTATCCCATGCATTAAGAAAGAAGAGTTTAATCAAGACATATGTAATACTTTAAATAATAGCATAAAATGGTTAGAAAATAATAATTAAAAAATTAATTTGAATAAAACCGTAATCACTTACTTTGGTCAACGCATAAATATAGAAAGTAATAATTATATTAAACATAAAAACAAAAAAATTGAATCGGTGCCTCGACTTAATTTTTAGGCTTAATAATAGACCAAAATCTTAACTGCAAATCTCACCTAGAAAGCCTAGCTAAAAAACTAAGCAATAGCGCATTTGGCTTATACAGACTATCACAATCAATGAATGCAGATACATTATTAATAGCATATTATGAAATAGCTGAATCTATCCTTAGGTATGGCTTGATATTCTGGGGCAATTCCACAGATTGGGAGACCATTTTTAGAGCTCAAAAAAGATGCCTGAGATCAATGTTTAAATTAAAGGTAACTAATAGCTGCAAGCCATATTTCGAACAGTATAAGATCCTTACATTGCCATCTCTATACATTCTCGAAGTTGTTATGTTCGTTAAATGCGATCCTCATTTATTTCCGCGTCTCGAAGATGTAACACATCGAAATAGACGTGATAATAGCAAACTTTGTCTCCATCCATGTAAAACTGCACTAATGCGCAAAAGTATATTTTGTATGGCACCCATTGTGTTTAACAAATTGCCTAAGACCTGGATAGAACTCAATACCGAAGCTCTGAAGCGTCAACTCAAATTGTTTTTAGTGCAGAGAGCATACTATAATGTTAAAGAGTTTCTCGATGAAAAAATATTTGATTTGAGTTAATGTTTACTATTTATTTTGATTTAGGTATATCTTCTATTCTCATAATTATTGTATAAATATTTGCATACCATGGCAAGTGGCAAACATGTTTTAAGCACATAGGTAATTGTGGTAATATCTTACATGCATGAAGGTGAAGAAATTTGTAAGAATACAGTTACTGGCTAACTTGTAATATCGATCGAAGAAAATCAGAAATAACCTGAGGCCGGCGCCATGCCGGCGGTTGCAGTGTCATCTAATATTCAGCTAGAGGCCGAGCAAGCACCGACCGACTTCTTCAAATAGAACTGTATCGATTTGAATGCAATACATCGTACAGGTAAAATTATTGTTTCTATCTTCACCACATTCGGAGGAAAGAGGATCACGTGGTAAGGAAGCTGCTGGAAATGAATGTGGATGGATATAGGGGAAGAGGACGACCAAATAAACGATGGATGGATTGTGTGAAAGAAGATATGGCTGCAAAGAGTGTGACTTGCAAGATGACGTCAGATAGGAACGTGTGGAAGAAGAAGACATGCTGCGCCGACCCCAAATAATAATTGGGATAAGGACAGGGGAATGATGATGATCTTCACCACATAGTTTGAAACAAAGCCTTTTCCTGCGACATACCGTACTCCTTTGAAACGGCTTTACCGATTGTTACCATATTTTATATTGTTTGTAAAATTCTGTAGGTCTGAGAATCGACTACTATATATTGTTCATCCCTATTGCGATGCATAAAGCAGCAGACCGGGCTCAGTGGCGTACCTTGGGAGAGGCCTATGTCCAGCAGTGGAGTGCAACGGGCTGATGATGATGATGATTGTTTTTTTTTTTGCGAACGAAGTCGCGGGCTGCAGCTAGTCCTATAGATGGTGTCCGATATTAACCTCGCATGGCTTAGGTGCTCTGTAGCTCCACCGGCCTACCTGTGTCCAGAGTCTATTCATGGAGTTCTAGTCTATCATTTGGTCACCCATCATATTCATGACGTTTCGAGCCGTTGCTTAACCCTTTTATTAATTGTTGTGTTAATGCGTAAATAACAACCATATGAAAATTTCTCGCTATAACGTTTCATGAGATACAACTTTGTTACAGACAGACGTACTAGTACCTTAGTATTAGGGTTGTAAATGCAAGGAAAAACCAATTACAAGAATCAGTGAATGAAGGGTGAGCGATCGCGATGGGGTGCAGTCTATAATCATTTTGACGGGGGAAATATTCAACCTACTAATTTGGCACAGACTTCGGGCAGTACCTAAATTATATGGTATGGAGTTTTACCCCTAGATTAGCATGTTGGCTACTTTATAACCGACTGCGTCAGAGGGGTAACGTTTTTTCTGTAATAGACTAGTAAAGTGATATGATGATATCTTTTGTCATTTAAATTTACGAGTTTTTAGTGCCGCTGTTGTATGTTGCTTGTTGTTCGTAATATCTACCTTTACGTATATTATTGATAAATATGTATCACAATAACTGAGCTAGCCAGTGATTTGAAATTTTTCACAACTAATATGTTGCTATTTGAAGATACCTACTGGTACAGAAACCCTTCGTGCGCAATTTTTACTGCGACTCACAGTTTCCGATTATTTAACTAAGTCTATACCTACCTGTAAAATACTGGACTAAAAAACCGAAGTGTGTTAGTGCACTTACTTGAGTGTTTTGCGCTTTATCGAAACACATTAAGCGTTAGACTTTTTAACGCGAGTGAAACCGCGGGGCATTGCTACTAGTATATATTACAGGATGATATTTCAGCTTTAATTTTATGCCATAGTAACATACACTATTGAATTAATATAGATTTATATGGCCATATACAGCATATGAATAAAATGAATATTTTCGAAGATATTACAGATTTTATGTCTATAAAATTTAAAGGTGTTTCTGTCAGAAGCGAACGCAGGTGATAGTGAACGACTCAAGGAGGACGTCAACCGAATTGTTTTATGGAGTCACTCCAACAAACTTGATTTCCATGTCGACAAGTGCTACTTGATGCCTTACAGTCGAGCTCGGACCCCTTTTTTTTCTACATTCACACTAGGGAGTGTTACAAACATTATTTCCCAGTGTAAAACATAATTGAAATAAAGCATAGGCAGTAAAATGGGAATCCTACCCATTGGAAAGAATGAGGATGAATGCAAGAAAGATAAATAGTATACAGAAAGAAAATACGAGAGGCATAAATGCGGGAACTGGTATGAAAGTGTATTGGAAAATAAAGTCTCCAATCATGTCGGAGGACGACCGCCATATTAAAAAAAAAAAGAAAAAAGAAAGCGTATTGTCTCTGTATGCAAGAAAGCATTTAGCAATTTATGGTTCATATTACGTCAATGTATCGATTTTATCAACACAAATGCCGTAAAAAAATTGTATAGCCTAGAAAATAACTCAGTAATATTGAATCTATGCGACGTTAAATATATTTTATTGTTAGAAAAGAATTCTTCTAGGGCAACTAGAGTCAGTAACGTTCTGAAAGTCCCTGAAAAGGCCTACTCGAAATACAAACATTTTGATTTTGATTTTTGACTTCATTAAAAACATGTAGTATTATTAATATAATATCCGTTTTATTCGTTGATGTACCCGAGCTTGTTCGTGAATGGCATGGTAGGATACTGTACACTAGCAGTTAGATGAGACGTGGCTCTTGTAAAGTACGTGGTGCGAGTGCTGCGGGGGCTGGTGCACCACTCCGACGTGCTGTCGTGCTGCAAAACGCGGATGACGTAGCACAGCGGTTCAGGTTTAGTCAGTAAGAGTCTGACACTACCCGCGGATCCCCCCGGGGTCGCAGGTGTCCATGAGGTTTATCACGCTTTACAAAAAGAAAAAAAAGGCACAGGCGCAGCTCAGCCAGAGCGTGGAGGCCCGCCGGCGCCCGCCGCAACTCAGCGCGGACGTAGCTAGGACCAATTTGAATACAGAAAGCTCCGAACTGCTAAGCTATCGAGAGTTACACGTGTTATGCTGTCAAGGAATATTTTTTATATAATTTTAAGGATTAAGGTTTCTGTCACATATGACTTCTGTGTAGCTTTACCCATTAAGGGCTGCACACGCTACGGAAGCTTATAAAATGGAGTAACTTCTCCCGTTTTCCCAACATTTTGACTTCACTGCTCTGCTCCTATTGATTTTACCGTGATGAAAAGTATCCAATAACCTGCCCAGGAGCATAAAGAATAATTTTACCAAGTTTCGTTAAAATCCGTCGAGTAGTTTTTGTTTCTGACAGACAGACAGACAAAAAATTTACTGATTGCATTTTTGGCATCAGTATTGATCACGAATCACCCCCTGATAATTATTTTTTAAATATATTTCATGTACAGAATTAACCTCTCTACAGATTTATTATAAGTATAGATTATTACAAGATTAATTATAAACTACATCTTAAACTAACATAATATTTAGACAAAAGTAAAGTTTGTATGTTTCCGGGACAAATATAGCCTTCTATCTAACTAGTTGTTACGATACGTACATTTACAAATCAATATGATTTGATTAAGACCTGACAACAACCAAATCTCCGCGTCAATATCACAGGGAAGCGTAATAGGAATTATTTCTATTTATAGTTTATATTTAATAAACAACCTTCCGAATAACATTAACGAGCTATGTTCTGTTCGTAGACGACATAATATTATCTTTACTTACTTCGTACGAAGTTTAACGCAAATATAAATGATAAGTTAAATTATATATTAGATATACAAGAATAAAAGAAATTGGATCCTAACTTAGAAATTAAACGGTAAAAAAAAAATATCTTGGGACAATATCCACACACAGCCATCTGATCCCAGGCTAAGCAGAGCTTTTGTTATGGTAATCATACAGCTGGTAAACATACTTATATATTTTCTAAACATACATATTACCTATAGATAAATCACACCCAGACAGAACAAATGATCGTGCTCATCACACAAACATTTGTCCGGAGTGGGAATCGAACCCATGACCTCCGGCTTAGCAGTCAGGGTCACTAACCGCTAGACCAACAGGTAAGATGACGTAGTCTCGCGTAATAGACGGGATAACAGCAGGATATTTCTCCATAATGTTAAAACAACATTTATGCGCAACAGTGTCTTTTATATGGCTCTTTTCCTATTTAAAAAATATCCCAAGAGTTGGAGAGAACTTTCCACAACGTTCTTTAAGAAGACATTACGAAAAATTCTTAGTTCATGAGGTTTTCCTATAGTGTTTATTTTTAAACGAAAATTATTTTTGGTTTTCCTATTGTTAAATGTATATAAGAATAGGTGGTGTAACTTTGTTTTGTTTTGCTTTTTGTTTCCTTTTTTATATTGTGCTATAGCTGTACGCGTATGACGCTAATGTGTTTTGTTTTTTGCATGCCGATTTGGTAAAGATGGCTAAACTCTGATTATACATTTTTATGACAACATTTTGTACCCACGCTTGGAAGAATAAATTATCTTTATCTTTAACTTCAACAAAACCAAAATAATTCCGTTCTTCTCTCGCCAAAAAACTACCTATAAATAATTACTTTACCTATGGAAATAATAAATTAGAATAGCCAATACATTCACTCTACAAGGCCTTAACATTGTTACACACGTAAATTGAAAATCACACGTCCAAAACTGAAGAGCCAAGTTATCCAAACTTTATTACGTCCTCAGCGAAATAAAAAAACCAGCCAAGTGCGAATTGGACTCGCGCACGAAGGGTTCCGTACCATCATCTATACACAGCGAAAATTTGAAACGTCTAGGTACCTGTTACCGTTTTTAATATTGAGCAAAAAAATATGAAAGAAACTCGTTTATTGTTTTTAGACCCCCTTGCATTTTTCTTTATTTTTAGTATTTGTTGTTATAGCGGCAACGGAAATACATCATTATTTTGTGAAATATTCAGCTTTATAGCTATCACGGATTATAAGATACAGCCTGGAGACAGACAGACAGGCAGCGGAGTCTTAGTAATAGGGTCCCGTTTTACCCTTTGGGTACGGAACCTTAAAAACCACAGACCTTAAAACTGCATTAACAACTAATTACGCATACGCTTACGCTTGGCTAAAATATGGTGTGTATTATTATTTTTTTTATAAATTTATCACCTCTTACATACATCTTTACAGGATTATATCACCTAAAACGATAGCGTAACTAACTTAAAAAAAAATATACCTAATAATATGTAACTTAATACTACAAATAATAACTAACAGTAGGGTATGTAAAGCTACTTTGTGTAAAACAAGTCTGTTTGTCTAGTAATGATGTTATCCAATAGGGTAACAGTACCGACGCGCCCACGCTATTTACCTTACAAAAAATCTAATTAGTATATTAGTAGATATTGAAGACCGACAGCTGCAAACCACACTTTCAAAAACTTAAAATTTTATCCTTATCCTGCCTTTATGTATTTGAAATATATAAGTTCCGTGCGTGTGTAACCTAAACTTATATACTAAAAGAGAGAATATACAAACAAAAAAATCATTAAGGGTATAAAATTAGGATAAATTGACCAACGCCGCGTCTAAAAACTGCACTCTGACAGTACTTTTGTCATGCCCATAAAAATATACACTACCGAAAGATATAAAAAGCTTACGAAAAACCATACCACGTCTATCAATAAAACAAAAGATTTCCTTATGAACAAATGCTAACAGTATAAACGTATACCAAAAATGATGATAAATAAAAGTTACACATCATAAATAAAACTTCCTCCTCTCTCCTACTATTGTTATATGCTGTGCCCGACAGGGTCCATAATTGTGACTAAATTATTTTGTATACCAACAACCTGTATACCTATTTATTTATTTGCATAACGTACACAGTTACATCACCCTGTGAGGGCGCAGCAAAATTCCTTAAAAACTAAATATTGCAACAAATTGCCTTAAAAACTAATACTGTTTTTATTACTTATACAACTTTTTTTTATTTTTACAATTAAACTTACAACAATAACAATAAAAAAGAAACAAAATATATAATCTATGTTTAAAACTACATTATGGCACGCAATAAAGAGTTGAGAATTGAAAACATTGATTCCGCCCACTCGGGTTTTCCAATGACTAACCCCTTTTTTTCATACAATCTAAATGCGTAAACCAAAGTAACAAGTCAACCTGTTGAAAGAAATCTTTTGTTATGAGTAGTAAGGTTTCGCGAACAAACTTACGTAACAAGTTGAATTTTAATGTCTTACTGAGTATAAAATAAAACTTAATGAGCTTTTACAGTCTGTGAGGTTAAAGCAAATAGATCGCAAGAGATATTTTAAGTGACTTAAGCAGCTTATAGCAAAATGATGTTTTGTATTAAAACAGATAATTTTTAGGTTATTTTTAGATATGAAAAATCTTGAAATATCTTCAATCTTAACAAAAGGTTTAAGCGATTTAAGTAAAAAATAAATTATCTTTCCATTCCTCGCTCACACTAAAAGATCGTACTTAGGAATTATTTGGCAATGTCTATTTTTATCATACATTATAATTACATTCGGACGAAACATTGAAATTGAGCAAGTTTCACCCTCTGTCTGCCTACACAGTGGGGCGGGAGGAAGGCTAGGGGGTGGAAGCTGCGCCGGTCATGCGCGAATTATTACGGCGGGTTTACATGAGTGTAACTAATAAATATTTATTGTAAATATTTTATTCGAGTGTTTGAGTTACGCAGAGATAATTGTAGATAAAGTATCGGAGTGACATGTCTTGTATGAGATATGGTCAAAAATGAAAATATTCAAGATTATGATCATAAAAAAAAATAGATTTTAGAATCATAATACAGTACAATGTATGTCAAAAAACCATACTAAACAAAAAATATCTTCATTTAAAATTAAACTTATATAACCATAAAATAACATATTTACAAGGCGTCAAAAATATCTAGTTATGGAGATAACTAGATATTTTCGGCGCCAAGTTTTCCGCCATTGACCTCCGTCAATGGCGGAAAACTTGGCGCCATTTCTTTGCGCAAAATACCGCCCAGCCTTCTGATCACGGGTGGAGTCGACCAAGCGCTTCGCGAGTATATTTAGAAAGAGCTTCTGAGGTCATCGTAGTCAAAATTTTGTCCCAAAAGGCTTATTTCAGAAAGTAGTACTTCTCATCGTTTATCATAACGTGAGTCCCTTGACGCCCAAACCACCACCAGCGTTAGTTGCGTAGTGGTTGAAGATTTAACCCGATTACCTCAGAAAGAGAGTAATGTTTTTTGAGTGTAACTGCGACCTGTATATTAATTTTTTAGTGAGTGCACCTCACTGAAAAATTAATATCTCCACAGCCCGTTGAATTCATAACAGTTTTAGTATATCACATAGGCTTTTGATTTAAAATAGGCACCCAAACTTTTTTTTACTCATGATAAAATTTTTAAAATGAATATTTAAATTAAGAGATAAATAAACAATTCCCCCGACAATGTTGTCATGAAACTAAGCTTTAAAATTGGGTGGCGTAAAAGGGGATGGGGTATCGACGCCGACGACTATCGTATACGTCACTGGATTTTGAATATGAATCTCCTAGTAATAAAGTTGCTTTTCAGTTGCAAAAATTCCTTCTAGAATATTCCATGTTATTTGGGGAGGCAGACGGTGGTATCGATTTGAGTTGAATTTATGAACTCCTTCCATTGCTCAGTCCTTCCCCGGCCATACACACTCAGGTGCGCTCGTATCGCAGCTCGTCGGAATTATTCGGGAAAATTTATATTTTTCATTAAATAATAATTTGAACTGTCCCTCGAACCGATAAGTGTTGTGGTTCCGGTGTAGCTGGTAGCTGGGTTGGTGATTTAAGGTAAGATTTTTTAGTATTGCTGAAATAGTAAGGCGTTGGTGTGGGGCGCGGCCTACGCATGCAGATTAGGTTAGATGGGGGTTTTTGAATAGTGTATAAAGTAATTAAAAATTCAAATAAACTATGATTCTTAGACATTTTTTTATAGATTGGCTTTAAAACATCAAAAATTATCGCTTTTTTTCACAAATTAGCTGATGACGCGTCATTTTTGTCGCACATGCGCAATGAGAGGCTTTTATCTTGCCTTCTCTTTCACTCTCATGGCTTTCAGGGGGGTAAGGGGATTAAGTTGGTACATGCATATTGCAGATACTATAGCTCTATCTCTTTCAGTGAGAACGGATAGAGCTAGACAGAACATATCGCCTACTCTTTTGCACTTACAGCTCTTATGGGATATATGGTATAGATACACACATCGTTCGACGCTTGGTCAAAATCAATACTTGCATAATTGGTATCGGAGCTATAAATAAAACTTCGCAAGCTAATAATTAAATGTTCAATCCAAATAACGGTTCTATTGTACAAAGAGCTTATTCCAAATCTAGTATCAAATTATATCAGGATTAATCCAGTTCTTTGTTAAAGTGAAGGGTTGCGTTTCGAATGGGGGTGTATGCGTAGGGGAGGTACACTGGGGCGATCGATTGGCGTCGTGGACCGTCGGCCATTTTGTGTAGCGAGTAATTTACACCACCCAGTTTCAAGCATCCAACATAATGATAAATTTACTTATAGATTGAGTTGTTGAGTTAGTATAAAATGTTATTCGGATTGCGTTACCGAATAATTCTGCAGGTCATTTCACGTCATTTGGGAACACAATTATGAATAAATACGAAAAATGTAGTAACAAAGTACAGTACATATGGGATTAAAAAAAACCAACGTGGCGACAGATTATAAAATTAAAATTGGAAGGGTTACTACTACTACTTGTGTTCACATATAGTACTGATTTTGATAACGATACGATAGGTTGAGATAGATTGTGCGTTATGAATTGCCGCATTGCCACGCACCGGCCAAATACGAAAAGCGTTGTATGGCCGTACAGGTTTAATCAGTACGATTCTGACATTACCCTCTTCCTCGCCCAAGGAGGTGGGTGTAAATGAGGTTTCCCTCGCCTTAAAAAAAGAGATGGAGGGTATATTGAGTGCTACGTTATAAAACAATGATGTCATTTTTTTTCATTACCTTTTGTAAATATTTTACTGCATTTTTTAATAAACGATTCCATGGAAGTGCTTGTTGTCTAGCGACAGATTTTGTTTTTCTAGGTAAGTAATAAATTTGTATTCAAATTCATTGCTTAAATTGTACATATTGAATATATTTATCATGTTTTTTCTCTATTTGCTTTTATAATAGATTTTTATTGTAATTTTAATTAGTTATATTAATTAGTTTTTGTTTCAGAATCTCTTATGGCTATTAAGAAGGTTCAGTGGAAGTCTTCTCTACGATACAACGATTCTATAAAGGCGGTGACTGATGGACATTGAACAAACTACCTCCGTTAATAACAAAAGGTGTTCGAACGCGAAGCTGCTTCACGACGTTAACGGCGTGATGATAATGAGATATTTAAGTTACAATAAACTTTGGAATATGATAAGAACACAAAATGTTAATTAATTTTATTATATGTTTAGCTATAAGATTTTTTGTTATGTTTAGAATTTGTATAATAAATTCTTTAACATAAACGTACTGTCTTATTTTCTTCAATCAAATAATAAAGTTTATAAAATCAGTTAGTAGCTCTGCTGATTTTATAAACTTTTTTTTTTTTTCAATTTCACCTGTAATTAAATCTTGGAAGTTAAATTTCACCCACTTTAAGGTGTCCTATTGAGCTGAAATTTGGTTGGTATCTTTATTGCGCGTGACAATACAAATACATAAATTTAGTTTTGTTGTAAATTCAATATGGCCGCCGAACCAAAATGGTGGCGTACATTATATTAAAACAACTTACCCAATATGGGTATCAAATGAAAGGGCTTAACTTGTGGAATACAAATTATTATATAAAAAAAAACTCAAATCCAAGATGGCCGCCGGTACAAAATGGCGGATTACGTACATATTTTTGCCAACCAAAAGAATATTGCCATCAAATGAAAGGGATTCTGCTAATACTTTGGTACTAGATTAAAGAAAAGTTCGTTTTAAAAATTATTTTTAGGGTTATTAATTACTGCATATTTACTTGACATCTAACACTTTGTATGTAATATGTTGGTATGTACAATTGCGCGTGTTTCTCAACACGCTTTACAGCCAAACCAATGGACTTTCTTTTTTCCTCTTTAATATTTCTAAGCTTTTGGAAGATCATAAATTATTTAATTTTTGTACGATGTGGTAACAATATCGGCTATTTACGAGTACATGTTCTCATTTTATATATTTTTGCAAATACGTAGCAACCCGCCCAGCCTTCATCGTTGTTCTCTCGCTAAGGTCTCGCTCGCAATACACAACCCTACAATTTATAATTTAAGAAATGTATATACTTTATTCATAATACAGTAGGTACAATGTATGACAGAAACTATAAATAAATAGTAAAAATAACAACCGGACAGAAACTATACTAAACAAAAAATATCTATGTTTAAAATTAAACTTATATAACTATAAAATAACAGAATAATAATATTAAAGAAGTAGCTCTTTCAATTCACGGGATAACTTCTTCTTCTTCTATAACTTACACGGGGCCACAGGTCCAACATGCAGAGGCCTTGTTGAGAAGTTTAATCTAAAATGTTATGGAGCATCTACTAATGGCCATCCACCCCTGCTCTATGGAAGAACAGACATTAGAAACGGTGCCAGAAATACAATATTATTATTTGAGGACCTTACAAAGTTATATCAAAAGCAACACTACTTGGTAGGTACTTGGTGGTAGGCTCCATTCAGGCTTTAGTGCCCCATTGTACATGTTTTGATGTCGGGGGCGGTTAATTCTGCCAGCCCAACGTCCTATTGAAGCTCTCGGCTTACCGAGTGTTTCAGCCCGGTAGTTAGCAACTCCCATGCATTCCATGATCACGATAGAGGCCGATTTTCCGTGTTCCAGATACCCCCTATAGAGTGGTGTGGGTCAGAATGACTGGATCAAGAGAGATTTTTTAAGTTTGAGTAATACAAGGTTTTACTTACTTTACTTTTTTTTGGCTTATCGAAAAAAAATAAGAAAAACATATGTTGAGGTACCAATGAGGTCCTTAATATTACACCTACAACTAGGTGAAGTTGACTTGGTCCAGCCATTCTGATGTCAGAATAGCTGGACTGACTTTCCTCGTAATAGTTTTCCTTCTATAGCGAGGTACGAATTATTTGATGTCTGGTACCAAATAGATTCAAATAGGTACTAAAACTTGGTATTACTCAAACTTCAAAAATTTCTCTTGGTCCAGTCATCCTGACCCACACTATAGAGTGGACTATCTGTAACATTAATGGTTTATTTAGTGATATATTCCTAGACAGTTTTGGTTAGAGCAACGGTATCGAATCTCTGGATTGCCTTCAGCTACTCATGCTGATCCCGAGATCGTTGTGTTTGGCTATCGTATGTTGGCACAACCAATGCTTGAATTGAGTAAAGGGGATCGGGAGATGCGGCTTAGGGATGTAGATCTGGGTATCGGATTCCTTAGGCAGCTGGTCGGCAGCGTCATACCCTTCATCCATTGAAGGATGAGGGTATTACATGTGTTACTTGTTGCGATGCGCTCAAGTGACTGATGGTATTCGTGACGAGGCTCGCGGTGATGATGTAGTGGTCTAAGGCCCTGAGAACTGCCATCCAGTCGAAAAAAAACCTGATGGTGTGGTTCTGGATCTTGCTCTGCTCTATGGCGTTCGTGGCTTGGTTGATGGCTATACCCTCGCATTGAAATATGGAGCTGTCAGCCTCCAAGGGTAGTAATATGTTGAATTAAAGGTTCATTGAAAACACACCCGCGCCCGAGCTAAATTTTGTTTCTAAGCAGTCTGTGTAGACGCGGAATCCGTGTGTTTCTGATGAGTCTTGACTTGTTTCGGTTGTTTGTATGGTGTATGACTTATTCAGGACAAATACTTCCTGGATATCTTATCGTATGGTGCTATCAGCTGTGGGTTGTACCTGAGACCCTTGAGCCAGATTCCGAGAGTTTTGTTCGGAGCCTGGTGACTCCGAACAAAACTGCGCCCTATGTGATGATGAGTCTGATAACCGCTTGGTATAGAGATAGGGTGATTTTTTGTGATAGCCCACAGGTTTTCTCAAAGCTTACTGCAATGCCAGGTGATGTAGGCCTTGGTTAGTTTCTATTCGACATGCGTATTCCGTAACAATTTACTGTCAAGCGTGACTCCCAGATACATGACTTCGTTGATCAGGAATAATTTTGTGTCACTCAGCTTTGGTAGCTTTAGTGTTGATATTTCGGTTTGTTGGTAGATCATATTTTACACACCATCTTTCTACCACTCTAAGGGTGTGCATCAAGTTGCACAGTGTGGTGTCATGGCAGTATGGTGATGTCATCCGATAGCCTACCGTAAAGAGACGTGGAGCATTGAGTTCGTCTACGACCAAGTTCCAGAGAAGCGGCGACAGGAACCCTCTCCCTTTCGGGCAGCCCCTAGCCACCACCCCTCAGCGCCAGCCTCGGCTATGCTTGAGAAGTTAGTTTTATTAAATGCTCCTTCGATCTCGATAAAGCCACCGAGGGTTGATTCTTTGCTTGAGAGGTTTCAATCCTGCTTATTAAGCTGTGAAGCACGGATTCCGTTGCTTTACCTAGGCTGTAGGCGTGTTGATCGTCTTCGCCCTGATGACCTTGTCCCTAAGGCCTCTCCATCGTCTTAAAAAACAACGAAGTTAGCTTTATTGTTTTCTGTAGGTACTCGGGTGCGGGTAGTCGCTCTTTTCGGATTTCGGTATATAGCTACTACCTTCACTTTTCTCCATTTGTGTGGGGTGTACCGAAAGGCCAGTCTTACTTTTATGCTTGGGGACAGCAACTTACCTCCTCTAGGCTTCATTCATTCTGCCTTACGGGTGTCCATGCACGGCACAAACGCGCGAGGGGCTTCTAAGACCTACCCGTCATTCCATATGGCTCCGGGACCGCGTTTGTATAGCGTCGACTGAGTCAAAGTCCGGTAGTGTGGAGTTGTGTAGACATACATACATTTTATATTATCCATGCCTATGTGTATCGCCGCCATCCGGTAAGTGGCAATACGCAACGATGGAATGAGAGGCCCTCCTCTTTCTACTTGGGCTTGGCACCACAGCCCCCCATGCGTAGGCACAAGAGATTTTGTCTGTCTGTAGGTCTTATAGAAACAAATACTACTTGACAGATTTTAACGAAACTCGGTACAGTTCTTTTTCATACTCCTGGGAAGGTTACTGTATTTAGTTTTCATCACGTTACGATCAATAGGAGCAGAGCAGTGAATTGGAATGTTCAGAAAATGAGAGAGGTTACTTCATTTTTACAAGCTTAAAATTTCATCCATTTCAAGGTGTTCTATTGAGCTGAAAGTTGCCATGTATCTTTATTGCCCGTGACAATACAATTAAATACATTTAGTTTTGTTGTCAATCCAAAATGGCCGCTGTACCAAAATGGCAGCGTACAAATTTCAAACTACCCACATCAAATGAAACGGACTTAACTTGTAGGATACAAATTATCATAAAATAACTCAAATCTATGATGGCTGCCGGTACAAAATGGCGGGTAACGTAGAAGAAGATCGGGTAGCCCCGGACACTTGAATGAATTGCAAATAAGAAAAAAATTAACGAAATTATTGACTTTAATGTACTTAAAATAAAATTAGGAAGTCCTTTAATCATATTAATCAAAAATTAGTAATCAAATTACATTTTGTAACGAAATAGAGTAAGAATTATTCGGTGTTATTTTTTTGGCATCGCAAGAAATGGCGGGTAGCTCCGGGCACAATAATTAATAGTGGCCCAATCGTTTTTTGGCCGTACAAACGTCACAACTATAATAAGAATTCGATGCATCTATATAAACGTAATCTTCATGGGTCCAGTCTTTGCATTCCTGGCACTGAATCTAAACACTTACCGACTTACCCTTACCATTTTTGTCAACTTACCCAATGTTAAATGAAAGGGATTCTGCTAATACTTTGGTACTAGTTGAAAAAAAGTACTTATTAAAAAGTATTTTTTTTTTAAATTTTGTTTAAACTTATGTCGCGTGTCCTTAATAGTTAAAGCTACACAGAAATTATGTATGACGGAAATCTTTTAAGGTCCGTTGACCTACAATAACACGTGTAACTCCCTATAGCTTAGCAGTTCGGATCTTACTGATTATATTTGTCTGTCGCCGCCACATTTGTTCGTCATCGAACAATAACATTTGAATTGTATCGAGTCTTACACTTAACCAATCACACAACATTACGACACCCACGTCACAGACCACATTACCTACTCACAACCAATCATATTAGGTCGGGGAAAAAGTCTTTTCGCATTATAGTATGTATGAACTTGTAATTAAATCTTTCTCTCTCTAATAAAATTAGAATTTGGAATTATGTTCTTTAAAATTTTAACTTTCAATTATACCAAAACCAGCCAGATACAAATACTATAGCCAAAAACATTTTATTACAAGTTCATAAATACTATAATGCGAAAAAACTTATTCTCCGACCTAGTCCGACCCATTTTAATACATGACTACGTAACTATCATACATTAATTCCAATTATTCACACACTTACGTTTTTAGACTCTGCTCAGTCACACTTCACACCAAGTATTCCTATGGCATCCACCTAATTCGGACAAAATAATCTTTAAGATTTCCCGAAGTTTTCTTTTGTTCATGGCGAACAATAAGTAGCGACCGTGACAGTTTCCTCTGTTGAATTAGGTAGGAGACATTATCTGTCATCAATCTCTCTCATTGTCTGTTCTTATGTTTTCAAAACTTTCACTCATCCATCCATCCCTAATTAATAAAAGTTAACATTATTACTATTCAATAAAAAAGAATCTTATGAATCCGAATAGAAACACAAAAGAGATCAATTAAATAAGCTAATAATCTATTGCGTTAAGCCATCTCGATGTTCTTATTCATTTGTCTAATACGTAAATAGAAAAACGTTGTGCTCGACTTCATCCGCGTGGAATTTGGCAAAAAAAAATTGTTTATTTTCTGAAAAAAATCACTATGTATGTACCTATAAAATTTGAGGAGTTCCCTCAATTCCTCATGGCTCCTCTCTCATCATCAGAATAGGACTTTAAAATAAATAGGCCCATTCTTGAAGAATACCCTTTCAATTAAAAAAAGAATTTTGTAAATCGGTTCATTAATGACGGAGTTTTGAGGTAACAAAGTCTAAAAGAAAAAACATCCGAATTGAGAAACTCCTCCTTTTTTGAAGTCGGTTAAAAAAGAAGCCTGAGTTCGTCAAAGAAACAAACAGTCAGAAAGACAGACAAAAATATGAAAAAAATATTATTCTGGTGTATGCACCGCATATTATACTCGTAAATTCATAATAATATGCAAGTAGTAAAAATGGTAATTTTATTATTACAAACAGACAATCCAATTTTATTTATATGTATGGATTTTCGGATGTGACATACAAAAAAAACAGTAATTATCAAGTAGTAAAATGTATCTTTAGTTTAGTTACGTCTTTATCAGGTTTATTTAAAGGTATGATAAAGTTGATCGTCTCCTCCTCATAGTGACACATACGTAGTTTCGACCAATTCCTTTTATGTCTCTGTGTTCAATATAACAACCCCATTGAATTACGGCAGCAGTGTGGCTTATACGAAGGGACGCTTTAACAATTGTTGTTGATATTAACAACGCTTTGACCAACTGGCCGGCCGGTAATAACACACTAAGATAGTGCAATTTATTACATTACAAGTTTTTACAGTTCAACTGCTATTCTATTTCAATTTCAATTTTAATTTCGAAATTCGAATTAAGAATAGTTTATGTGGGAATTGGGCATTATCGTACAATTTAGACTTAAATAATTAAGTTTTTGTTAAAGGGAGGTTCTATACAGAGTAATTTAGATAATTATTTGTTTGTATAAGGTGCGAGTTTTAATTAATATTTACCAAAAGGTCTGGCCAGCTAGAATTGAAATTGCATTACGAAGTGTCAGAGCTATTAGTTATGTAACAGTGGCGGACACGGGAACTCAAATCGTTTATTCTGCAAATAGGATAAATTTTACCACTTTTACATGTCATTCTTTAAAAAATATAAGCTCGCTGGAATCGACATTTCCTAACTGGCTACCCTGAGAAGAAACGTCAAAACAAACTCAGGGGTCATCGCCTCTTTTAAAGTCCAGACATTTCCATATCGATTAAACAACTATTACAGAAACGCATAACTATCCTTTATTTATTTACTTAAATTTATTGTTTCACATTTTGATAAGGCTCGGTTATTCTCTCCCGAGTGAATTCATACTTCTGCGAAACTAAGGCTGACCGCACATTGGAGTCACGACAGTTTTAAGACAGACTTGCCTCACATAGACAAGTCTGCCTTATACCTGCGTTGACTAGACTGTTTTGTCGTTGATGTGCGCGTCCGCATAAATAAAAAAGGGAAGCCGACAAACGTTAGTCAGACGTGTGGTGCGATTTGGACAATTTTGTCTATGAGACGTTTTGTTTGAAGTGTGCGCACCTTCATAATAATATGTTTTATATAGCAATAGTCTGTCTTAAAACAATCTTGACTCCAATGTGCGGTCAGCCTAATATTGTGCAACTCTTCCGTACATACAAACGTACGAATTTTGTTTTCTTTTCGTGGCACGTGGTGTAAACGATTTTGTAGTTGTTTTCTCTTACTGTCATTGTGACGTACATTATGACGAGCCTGATGTTCTAGTGGTTAGTGACCCTGACTGCTAAGCCGGAGGTCGTGGGTTCGATTCCCACCCAGGACAAATGTTTGTGTGATGAGCACGATCATTTGTTCTGTGTCTGGGTGTGATTTATCTAAAATATGTATCTATTTAGAAATATATAAGTATGTTTATCAGCTGTCTTATTACCGTAACACAAGCTCTGCTTAGCTTGGGATCAGATGGCCGTGTGTTGATATTGTCCCAAGATATTTATTCATTTATTTATTGTTCCTCGTTTATTTATGATAGTCCGAGAGAGCGCGAGCACCTTACAATATTTGGCTGTGGATATGCTCAATAACTACGTGGCTGTGATATGCGAATAAACGTTCGGTGAGTTTAGAGACACAATAATTGCGCGACTTTCAGTCTTTAAATAGATTTTGTAGTTATTTTATAAAATAGGTATTAGTTTTCTTGGTAGTGTTTAAATGTATCAATAGTTTACATTTTATTTCTTCATAGGTGAAGTAGTAGTAGGTACGTATGTTAGATATTTTGGTAGTGTTTTAATATATTAATAGTTTACATTTTATATATTTTAGGTAAAGTAGTAGTAGGTAGGTACGCATAGATTTTTAGATACCGATAGGTAAGTTTAGGCATATTTAGGTTTAGTTTTTTTATATTGAGTAGGTAAAAAGGTAGGCACCCTTTATTATATGCAGATGCTACACACAAAATGACTACTTTTAATCAGGAAAGAAAGAAAAGTAAAGTTGCTTAAAATGTGCAGTTTTATAGTACCCATCTGTAAACTATCTTAAGAAACAGACATCACAGACATCTTATGTAAGAGTGGAAAGTGTTGACATATTGTGTTACATCTGACAAATAAGAAAATTGACATGAATTCTAGTAATCCCCATTTTAGCTCTGCTCTGACACGCTCTACCGTTAGTCGATTTTTATGAAATTTAGTAATAAGGTAAGTGATATTCTAACCTAATTATAGACTACTTCGTATACGCAGGTAGCATTGCGGGGCAAAACTGTTAACATTAGAAGGACACATTTCTGTACAACCCCTCTTTCATTCCTTTAGAGGAAAATATTCAAAATGTTAGCTTACGTGTTTTCAAACTTCTTTCCAGAGACTTTAACTGATCTTTTTATATAGGCGCGGGGATCCTCAAAGACGCCTAGCTTAGCGGGTACGGGACGCCGGGCAGCGTCACTCTTACTGACTAAACGGGAACCGTCGTGCAACGTATCCCGTATTTGGTCGGCATAATGCGCTAAAAACCGTCAGTCAATAGAGTCCGACGTTTTAAGGGCATCGGCCTCTCTACCTACTGGGACAGCATAAAATCTAGCCGCCATCAGCGATGCTACAGTCAGATTTTCTGCCTGTAACTCAGAACTATGGTTAGATCCGGGCGTCGACGTATTTGGGCCGCGTCCGGATTAACATCCCAGACGCGCTTCGCTCCCTTTTCATTGACGTGACACACTTGCAGAGGGATTAAAACACGTCCCTGCGCGGTTGCTGATCGCTGGAGTGACAACAGCCGAAAGCGCAGCAACGTTAACTCCTCCCAGTGCCGAGACAAGCTAGGCAAGAGGCTACACTAAAGCAGAATATATGGCTACTGAGAGCAGTGCTGGTGCCATACGGCTAACGTCGCGATCCGTGCGACTTTATGTAAATAAAGGCCCTGCATGAGGCGATGAGTTAAAACACCATACCGCCCACCCAACCTCTAGCCACGGTTGCAAGTGTAGCGGATCGCCACAACGGCGTCCGCTCCCGTCCTGTCGACGTTTTGCGATCCGGACTTTCCATTGGTAGGTACACCTGGGCAAACTATTTATTGCACCTTTTCGGTGTCGGCAAAGATGCGAATTATCATGAATTAGCTGGGCGTGCTATCAAATGTATCAAGCTATGAGGCGGTAATTTACAATCCAAAAACTCTAATTTATGAGCATTTTCGTTATTTTGATTTAGATTTTTTTTTTTTTTGATAACAGCTAGAAAAATTGAGGCCGAGATTGTGCATTTAACATATTTTTTTTTTATTTTGAAATACCAGTTCTAGTTTATAAACTTGTAGGTAATAAATATATTAGGTCGGGGAAAAAGGTTTTTCGCATTACACCTAGTATGTATGAACTTGTAATAAAATCTTTTTGGCTATAGTATTTGTATCTGGCTGGTTTTGGTATCATTGAAAGTTAAAATTTTAAAGAACATAATTCCAAATTCTAATTTTATTAGAGAGAGAAAGATTTTATTACAAGTTCATACATACTATAATGCGAAAAGACTTTTTCTCCGACCCATTAGACTAAGCGAATTAATGTGCGTATTTGCGAGAAAGAACTTTGCGAAGGTAGCGCGTGTATTTGCATTTGCGGATTAAAATATTAAAAACAAAAGTGAATTTCGATGAAATTTAATTTTGTTTTTCAAAAATCTGTTAGCGTGGTTAAGATTAAGAGACACGCGAAAGGTTTTAAGCGGGTGCAGGACTAAAAACAATAGAATGAAAGAATACTATTAGCGGGAACTATGAAGAAGTCGTTATTCCAAGGAGTTAGCTATATCAAGTTCTGCATATGTGAATAAGTAATTTACTTGTACAGCTTGTAATAATGATTCTTTGGAAATGTGGAGCCAATTAATTAAATAGCATAGATATAAATGTAACACCTTCAGTTAGGTTATTTCCACCATAAATAGATAATAATATAGTGTGTGCCCATTGTGGCACCATGTAACTTTTATGTTTGTCAAATCTGTTTCTCATGCGGTAGTGTGCAATAAAGAGTATTCTATCTATCTGTTTTGAAAATGTCTGTCATGCGTCGATGTTTCTTCCACCTTGTACAAAGATAAAATAAATGAACCTTCTGAGCTGGCACTATTTTTTCAACATTATCATTAAACTAAGACTTGTAGTCTGTAATCTACGTAATCCTAAGTATACATAACACGATGATTCTGTTCGTGTCAGGGAGACCGAGGCGATGTCATCGGATAAGGAAGAAGCAGCGCCGGCGGGCGACGCCGCGGCTGATGAAGAGGCGCCAGCGGCGGGCGATGCCACCGCGAGCGTGGAGCAGGCGGCGGCGGAGGTGGCGGCTAGTGCGGAGAGGGCGGCGGCACAGGCTGCGGCGGAGGCCAGTGACGAGGAGTCAGCGGCGAGTGGGGAAAAGGCAGCGGGTGAAGCTGCGGCGGAGCCAGACGCAAATGGGGAAAAGGCAACGGATGACGTGGCGGAGGACCCAGAGGAAAGTGTGGAAAAGGCAGCGGAGGAGGCTGTGGAAGAAATAGTAGCAGAGGTAGCGAAAGAAACGGTAGAGGAAATAGCGCAACAGGTAGCTGACGAGGAGGCAGAGAAGGCGGAGAAGATAGCGGCGGCAAGGTCATTAATGATGGCCTTAGGCCAGTTGAGGGTTGCGGCGGCGAAGCAAGCCGAAAATGAGTGTGAGCTGATGGTAATGATGGGGGGGCTTAGCGAAGCCGAAAGCGCCGCTCCTCAGCAGCCGCACGTCGACTCGGAGGGCAAACCCACAGGTTTTAAGTGCTTCTTCGTGAACAATCGCCAGCATGTGAGTCACACCCACTACTAACTCCCGACTCCCATAAGACATACACATATTATTTAAACTCGAACTTTAAATGGAGTGTTCATTTTACATTTTTTCATTTAAAATAAAAGTAACATTTACTATTATGACTATTATAAGATAATTATGTCTTAATGAATGTTGGCGAGATTATTACTTCCAAATTGGTACATTTTTATATTAAGAATATTTTTATTACACTTACATTACAGTATTTACATGTTTATTTTGAATTCAAGCAAAATGTTGTCGTTTAAATTATTTAAAATGATTAATTAATACGTGTACGTGGGTCCTAATATTTAACTACCAGAGTTTAGCTTAGACTTAGGGCGAGGAACTAATAATATTCATTAATTTGTACACGTTAACTGGCATAATCAAAAATATAACCACAGAGATCAAAATATTGCTGTTATAGTTAATTTATTGTGAAAATTATGTTATAATCTATCAATTATCTATCAAGTACTATTGATTAATATGTTCAAAAGTGATCCCGTATGGATACGTAAAAGTCTTGTGTTACTAAGTGGCTGAATCATTGATGAAAAACGCACAGCCAAAACTACTGAAAATATAGCTAACTGAGTGTAGAAAGTTGAAATTTGGTATGAAGACTTCTAAAGAAATGTAGGGGTGGTGATTTCCCTCTTAGCCTAATCCAGAGAGATGTTGAAAATTCCGTAATTCAATAAACATTTGGCAGGTAGTTAGGAGTAGGTGTGGAAATGTATAAATAATGTGTTTTTAGAAATCAACCCCCTTTGGGATGAAATGGGGATTGGAAGTTATATAAAAGTCCAATATTATCGAAGTTATAGTCATAATAGTAGATGTGACAAGTTTAAAATAAATGGTCTAAGAAATAACTTATACGATTAATTTGACTGTTTCTTTTTTAATTATTATTAAAACGTAGTATTTATCCGACTGCATATATAAGCTATTTAACATATATTTACTAAAACATGAATATTGTGATTGCAGACTGGCTTATTGACCAACAATTTTTACATCGTGCCGCTAACACCAGAGTATAATAATGGCATCAAGCCGCTATCTGGTTGGGCACCGGCTGACGCGTCCAGCAGCACAGACACGGTGTCTGCCGAGGCCACCACCACTGGTGCGCCGGCATCTGCCGAAGCCACCACTACTGCCACACCGGCAGTTGAAGAAGTCGCCAGCAGTGAGACTTCGGCATTAGCCGAGCCCTCCACCACTGGCGCATCTGAAGAAGGTGCCAGCAGTGAGACTTCCGAAGAAGTTGCCAGCAGCGATAGTTCGGCTTCGGCCGCGGCCGACAGCTCAGACACCCTAGTACCTACCGCTCCCGCAAGCTCAGCCGAGCCGGCATCCGCCGCTCCCGACAGCACTGACGAGCCAGCAACCGCTGCGGCCGATAGCACTGAGCCGCGGGGACGTCCAGCACCAGACAGCCCAAACATCTAGAGGAAGCGTCGCAGGTCAGTCAACTGAAATGTTCTTAGCGAAGCATTTGACTTCTAGATGACAGGTTGTAAGGTGGCTACAGCATCTCCGTGGTAAACCGACATAATATACCTGCACCGACTTTGAGCTCGATTGATTAACGGTGGATGTTATCCAGGTTTTAGTTTCATTTCGGCCGGCTGATTTTTTTATCGCAGTACGTTTCGGTAAAGGCCGTAACGCGACTTGAATATGAAAATAAATTACACAAACTCTTTATGTTAAACGGTTTTGTTACAATATAGACTATGTAGGCTATGTACTAATTAAGAAAAAATCAGATCGCCAAACTTCTCATCAATCTATAGATTTTACAAATACGAAATTGTTGTGCATAGGGTATCTAGAGTAAATATAAAAGACATTATTTTTTCATTTGGTGCTTTATATTATTAGTTACAGTTACAATTTTATGAGGTACAAATACATAATTAAATGAAATATATAAATTAACAGCACATATTTATAGATAAAATTAGGACTGAAAAAAACAATCTACATTTTTAGTTCATTTTATTGACATAATATTGTATAAAAAGCTTGTTTCTAAAAAAGATTTCTTCACTTTATTTTTTTTTTACTTTTGAGTCAGTAGTATTTCGAAATTTACTATTACATACTCCTAACGTATCAAACGAGCCCAAACTCGACAGGGTTACGTCGTATAGTTCCAGAGTTCCTATGGCCACCTTCTAGCTCCACCATCAGATCCCGGTAATCATATAGTATTTGTAAAAACGCATTGAACGAGTCTAAACTCAATGAGGTACGAAACTAGGTAATAATTCGAAACAACTGAATTGAGTTTGGTTGGATATGCCCATCTTCCTGTTTCACCATCAAATCGGCTCTCTGTCTAAATACACAATAAAGATACATAATTTCGTTAAATAAATTAAGATATGCTTTTGTTCAGTACATTGATGTAACCACAAATTTATTTAGAAAAAAAAAGAAATTGACACAAATTCTAATAAATACGGTAATATCGTGGAGCAAAGCTATTTAATTAGCCTTAAACATGACTCATTTCCGTACAAATGTCCTTTCTCATTTTTCATTCCTGTGAGGAAAATATCCAAATTAATGTAAGTCTATCTCTTATACAGGGTATAAGCTACCTTCATTCGAAATCTCATCTAAATTAGTTCATCCATTTAGGCGTAAAGAAGTAACACACATACGTACTTGCGCCTTAATAATAATAGTTTGATTACAGCCAGACGGTGCAAGAACGCATGTTATGTCACTTAGAAGGAAGAACACACGCGATCTACAGTTCTGAATTAAACATTTTTGGACTACAAATGGGTTTTTTTAAATACTCTTACAATAATTTTCTTTAGCAGTCGGCGCTGCTTTGCGATTAACTTACTGCGATTTTTACAAGCACTGCTAATTCTATAAATAATTTTACTCATAACTATTGCGCTCGAAGCAATTGATTCTTTTCTCTCTCTTTCGAAAAGCGCTAGTAAATCTTACATCAATAATAATATTAATTTACTTAAATCTAATAGGCATATAATCCGGCTACAGTTAAGTTTTAATAATCTAAGCGCAATTATTAAAACACTTATTATACTTAGCTGTTGCGTCACAATAATTTACATCAATTCCATGCGATGGCTGGTCGTAAACCATGAATTTGTTTCTACTTACAGGTGCGGGTTAACTTGGTCCACATCTGCGTAAAGGACGCGGTGGGAATTGCTTAGGTCAGTATTACTTTCAATTCATGGTGTAGATTTCATATCACTAGCTACTAGCATCCGAACGAGTCCCGATAAACACAAAATAGTTCATAAAGTGTTGAGGTTACTTGGACAGTTTCTATTAGAACAGGTCTTTAAAGATGGGAGAGCTGTGACATCAGTCATAGTAAAAAACAGTCGCTTATTGGTTAAAAAGCCACTCCACTGTTACTACCACTTACAGTAATAACAAAAAAGAATCGAAAAACAAGATTGTACATTCAAAAAAAAAAAAACAAGCACAAAATATATTTGTGATCATCATGGCTAACATTTGTTTCCAGATTTAAGAAAAGACACATGGCGGAGAGCGAGGAGATGACCGACGCAGGTACTGCTGTGACTGGCGTTCCACTTCATCGAGGCGGCGGTGACGTCACAACATGGAGCGCCTGGGGGAGTTACAACCCTCCATGCAGCTGCCGTGGCCATCTATCGCCAGTCTAAGGCCAGCCTCAAACACTGGAATTCAGAATCTGAAATCCTGTTCCTTATTTCAATCCAAGTCACTTTAAAGTTACAGTTGAGTAATATTCATCCATTACTTACATATTGGCTATAAAGAACCGACTGTCAGATTCTGAATTCCATACTGTATGAGGCCGGCCTAAAACCCACGAGCACCTCGTCCACACCTCCGACTAAATAGTCCATTGCTCTCCATCATGTTAATTTTTTGTAGTAACTCGGGGTTACCCTTAGAAATTCCAATTTCAGTAGCATCGGTTTATTAAACATCTAAATCAGCGCAAATAAGCGAAGTCTATTTAGACCCAAAATTTCAAATCGAAATTTAAAATTTCACTTCGATCGTTCGATACTCAATTTGAAAAACGCCACTGAAATTGATAAACTCAACGGTAACCTCTATACATGCGTGCAATTTAGTATGAAACTCGTCAATAACGTGTCACTCTGATTCTCACCGTCAGAAGACTTCCTTTGCTGACACAAACGCAAAGTGAAACACGTTGTTGGTGAGTTTTGTCCATTTAGATGTAAGAAAATGTAGTGACTGATTGCCCCAAGTTTCACTGTATAGAGACTTTGAGGGCTATACTTTATATAATATGTGTACTAGGATAAAAGGGTCCGCAGACGAAAATGTAAAATACAACTTTGGGCCTATATCTATTTTTCGACCAAAATTTTGGGACTTTTCATCCTTCTTATTATTAAATTACATTTATTTTGAAAACGAAATCAGACTGATTATCTTTATAAAACTTTAACCTTTATATTTTCTTTTATATTTTGTTTTTCGGTGGCCCTTCAGTTGAGCAAGAAAAGATCATGTTTCAACATCTTCGATGGTTCCTAGTAATCAATCTCGCAGGAATATTCAGATTAAAACATCCTGAAAATTCTTACTTATTATATGATCACTTGACAACTGATAAAAGTATTTAGAAACATATAAGTACCTAATGTACTTCTAAATACGTACATAATTATGATTGATTGATATGATTATTGATGTAATTATGATAGCCCCAGACACAGAACGAAAAAGCTGGGCAATCATTTGTCTTAGGTAGAGGCACAACCTCTTTTAAAACAGTCGGCCCGTAACGGAGCCGTTAAACTTAATAAATGTCTATTTAACAATATCGTAGAATTCTAAGTTGATCGCCCGATAAGGGCCGCAGGCTCAACAAATTCTACAACTCACGCCCTTTACACAAGGCTCAATGTAGTAGTACTTACTTCACTTAATAAAATTGATTGATGTATCGTATTATTGTTTTTTCATTTAACCTCCCCTTGTACCCCGATACTTTGTGTATTTAATGTGTGTGAGATGTTGGTGGTTATGAGGTAAAAGATTGAAATTAACTGTATGGCCATTTAATGCAGTGGGATAGAAGTCACATAACAAAACCGAGTAAATATTAAGTAAACTAATTAAGGTAGACAGAGGTGAAAAAGGAGATGGATGCACAGTGTGATAGGTGATATGAGACGAAAGGAGCGACTGTTGCGATGACGAATAAATAGGATGATTGGAGAAGGTACATACATGTCGCAGACTTTAAATGATTGGCAACAGGGGTCTACCATTGCAGACGTAGAAATGTCTTTCTTCTAAAAGCAGTAGAAGGCCCTCAGACCAAGAGAGACAATGGTAAAGTTTACTGGACCTTTCGAAAAACTATATACCTACCTAGTTAAGAAAAAGTATTTTATGCGGAAATCGTTTTTGCGCATTAAAAGCCATTCATAAACGGAGGTTAGACTGCAATGAACACTCGTGTTTTGAGAGATCTTAACATATTTGCGAATATTGATCGATAGGCACAAAAAGCAGATCTGAACAGATAGTGCATACTCATTTTTCTGTGTGTGTACGCAAGGCGTGTGATTGAATGAAATACTAGAATAACTGGTCAATGTTCTTCTAGGGGAACAATTTAATATCGGGGGGAGCCTTATTCTTGTATGTTATCAAATATTTGTTTGAAAATGCTTATAAACAATGATGAACTGTATTTGGCGACCGAGTAAGTCCCTGTATATGGACTAAAGATCTACTGTATGCTGCTGAAACTGATGGCGGACTATTAATAAATGAATTAATCCTTCATAGAGTTTAGTTTCACTTTTCCGCCGGATGGCAAGAATCTAGACTATTATATTAGGTCTGGGAAAAAAGTTTTTCGCATTCAAGTTCATACATAGATACTATATCTATGTATGAACTTGTAATAAAATATTTTTGGCTAAAGTATTTGTATCTGGCTGGTTTTGGTATAAGTAATAGAAAGTTACAATTTTAAAGAACATAATTCCAAATTCTAATTTTATGAAAGAGAGAAAGATTTTATTACAAGTTTATACATACTATAATGCGAAAAGACTGTCCCCGAACTATTATAAAAATAAGTCGGGTTTTCCTTCCTGGCGCTATAACTCCAGAACCGATTTCGACGGTTTTGTATTCGTTGGTAAGGTCTCGGGTTTCGTGAGGTCTATAGCAAAGAAAATTCAGGAAAATTTATAAGAGAGAAGCAGGAAAACAGGGAAAGTAATTTTTCACATACAGCGCCCTCTCTGATGTATAGCATGTACTACAACGACGCCAGTACGTGGTGTCTAGAAGTACTAGTCTGTCTAGTACTCATATCACAGATACTAACTGCTTAACTTGAGACCAGATGGCGCTGTGAAATAGAAAAAAAAAAATTTGCCCCTGTGAAGCCTGGAGTAAATGATGCTGTGGCGTCTGATAGGGGAGAATGGAAGAAGAAACGTCTTGCGTGGTAAGCGCCTATTGATAGTGGGATTGCTGTAATCCAATAAATAGCGGCAGAAAAGACAGTAGTTCTGGTCCTTTGCTGCAGTGTATACCAAAATCTTGGAACATCTACGAATTCTGATGTAAAAAGGCTTTATTAAGCTGTACGGATGGCAGGTTTTAGGAGTAAATGATACAACGAGTGTTGATACAATACTGACTTTAATATGCTATTACATAGGTTAATATACGTAGTAAAGGCTACAACCTCACATCTCCCCCTTACATTTAAATAAAATAAAAGTTACAATTTTATTTTATTGTTAAGATTAGGATACAAAAAGAGTAAACATTGATACGTATTAATATAATATGCATTATAAGTACATGATGCTTGCATAGATAAAACATGATGTCATACACCGTCTTCGAACGCATATGATATCTAGTTACATTTGATATCTTAGCTGTTAATTTATTTATTTTAGTACAGTCGCAAACACAACTATGTATACACACAGCAAAATTGTAAAAACAAATTTTACCAGCACATTTTTGTTGAAACAAAAGTAAGAAAAAGAAAAAAAAGAAAGAAAATGTATAAATGGAATACATCATTATGAGAACTGTTTGAAATAAATTGCCCATTACATGTTTGACAATATCGATCTAAAATTAAAGGGAAAATCCTTTTGTGGTTGACTGTACATGAATGTTATTTAAAATAATATAGTTATAACACTTGAAGTAATGTAACATTAAAATTTAATTATGATATGGTTTAGTTCTGTTTTTATGTATAATATTATTTCTACCATTATATTCAATCTCCACATTAGGAGACAGATCTCTAATTACCTTGTATGGTCCAGAATATAATTGCTTAAGTTTATTGCCAGTTTCATTTTTTATTAAGACTTGATCGTTCGGTTTGTAGCGTACTGGATTGACATATTGATTGTATCTACTTTCCCTGTCTATTTTGCTAACTATTAAATTTTTTCGCGCTTCTGTTTGAGAAACTTGAAGGCGGTACTTAAGTTCAAGGGGGTAATTGTCGTAGTTATAAAGCGGTTCTACGCATTTGGACAAGTTATTCGGGAGATTACATTTTCTACCATACACCAGCTCAAAAGGTGAAAATTTTGTTGACGTGTGAACAGTCGTATTATACGCAAAGCACCAGAACGGCAACCAAGCACTCCACAGATCGGGCCTTCCCTCAGTATGGATTCGTAAAAACGCACCTAAAATTTTGTGTGAGTTTTCTAGCGCCCCGATGCTTTGGTGATGATACGCTGTTGAATTTAATTTCTTAATTTGAAGCAGTTCACATACCTGTTTAAGTGTCTCGGACATGAACTCCGTGCCCCTATCGGTAGCAATTTCTCTCGGTACACCATGCTGAAGTATAAAATTATTCACGAAACTACGAGCTACTTCTGTGGAAGTTTTAGTGACAAGGGGGTAAGCACACACATATTTTGTCAACTTGCATTGTAGTGTAAGTATATAGGAAAAATCATTATTGTCTTTATCTAATGGCCCTACCAAGTCCAAGAATATTTTATCAAAAGCCGAATGAGCAGTCGTCGTGATCAACATTGGCTCCCTAACTTGTATTGTATATTTATGTTTTTGGCATTGAACGCATTTTTTAACGAAATTTTTTACATCACTTTCCAAACCCGGCCAAAAATAATATTTTTTTATATTTGTCAACATTCTTCTGACGCCTGCATGTCCACTAGTGGGCAAAATATGGAAGTCATTCAGTATGACCTTCCTGTCATCCTTATCTTCTATTCTTTCGACGTCTTTTAGTATACATATTCTGGGACCTTTCCAGTTACGTTGTGCCCTTATTTCGCTAGTTAGTTTTTCGACAAAAATATTATTATTAGTATTTTTAATAAAGTATACTTCATTTATAACTAGTTCTTCACAAAAATCACTCAGATCTCTCGCAAATTCGGCTCGCGTAATTTGTGATTGAGACGCTGGTTTTATAAATATAGTTTTCATTTGGGCGACATAAAATAATATTTCAGTTTCTAACGTATTTAAGTTATTAAAATTCTTGTAACTACTCGCGTCTGAAAATCTTAACTCCACTGCGTCTTTAGGTTTGATATGCGTTTCCACGACTTTTGGCTGTACTGTCAAATCGTCCGTGGATTGTTCATTTTCCTTACCAAAGTTATCCAATTTTTTCGTTTGGGCGCGCGTCATCACTAAATATAAACATTCATTCATTTCTTTTAGTTCTTTCGAAGTAATTTTTATTCTAGACAATGCATCAGCGACAGCATTCTCACTTCCTTTTATATATTCGATTTCGTAATCATACTCCTCGAGAACTATTCTAAATTTGAAAAGTCTACTAGAGGGGTCTTTCAAATTAAACAAGTATACAAGGGGTTTGTGATCGGTAAGTATTTTAAATGTACGACCATATATATATGGCCTGAAGTATTTGACGGCCCAAACTACTGCTAGCAGTTCTTTCTCTATAGTTGGGTAATTTTTTTCCGCCTTGTTGAGGCTTCTACTGGCGTAAGCTATAGGGCGACTATCTGAATTGCACAAAACTGCCCCTATAGAGTATCCGGATGCATCAGTTTGAAGTATGAACTGATTTTGTTCAGAAAAATCAGGATATTGAAGAATCGGAGGGGATATCAAACTATTTTTAAGGGTTTCGAAAGACTTTTGACAGTTACTATCCCATATAAATTTAGTATTTTTTTTACATAGAAGATTCAAGTGATAGGCCTTATCTGCAAAATGATCTATGAACTTTCTATAATAATTTGCAAAAGCAACGAAGCGCCTCACTTCGTCCGTATTTGTGGGAACCGGATAGTTTTCCATTATTTTAATTTTGTCTGGGTCGGGCAATATGCCGTTACCTGATACAATATGACCTAAATAAAGAATCTCCTTCTTTAGGAAATCACATTTAGAAGGATTTAGCTTCAAATTTGCGCTGCGCAATTTTTCAAAAACTTTTATCAAATTTTTGTTATGGTCAGACAGACTCCGTCCCATGCATATCAAATCGTCTAGATATACTAGGCATTTTTCATAAGATAACCCAGCCATTGCCATTGTCATCATCCGTGAAAATGAGCTTGGACTAGTCTTTAGGCCCATAGGCATTCTTGTCATTTGATACTGACCACTACTTGTACAAAACGAAGTGTATTTCCTACTGTTTTCTTCTAGTGGAACATTATAAAATCCTTGGTTTAAATCTAAGTGTGTGAAGTAAACACAGCCAGTCAGAGAGTCTAATATGTCCGAAATATTAGGCAAGGGGAATTTATCATTTTGTATACAGTTGTTAAGCTTACGATAATCTATAACTAGTCTCCATTTCTTTTCCCCGGAACTAGATTTTTTAGGTACCAGTACCACTGGACTGGACCACTCACTGGAACAGGGTTCAATAATATTTTGCTCTAATAAGTTATCCACTTGCTTATTCAACTCAACTTTCTGGGAATGGGGCATTCTATATGGCTTACTGTATACTGGAGCCACGTTTGGTTTTAAAGTTATAGTGTGTTCGTATAGTTTAGTCGTACTTAACTTATCTCCCGGAAGGAAAAAAATGTCTGAATATTTTGCACATATTGACTCTATAGACAATTGCTCCTCTTTGTTCAGATGACTAAGCGACAAAGAAGTAAATAATTTTTTGACACGATCAGCACTGCTATTCGGTGTTGGAAATGTACAAACATCATAGTCGGTTGCTTTATGAAAAGTGAGATTTATTGTATTTATGATTAAATCTGAGTCGGTGGTGTTTAAGATTCTAATGGGTATTTTCCCATTCATAGGCTTAACTAAAGTACTGGCAATAAAAACTCCGTTTTGTAGTTCCGTCGCGTTAACTACACATTCATCCGTCTCAAATGTCCGAATAAAATGAACAGACTCTGACCTCGCTGGAATATTAATATGCCTGTTTACCATTATTAAAGGTATAGACACCTTAAAATTATTATTCCAAATCAATAAGGTTTGGTTACTGAAATTTAATACTGATTTATACTTGCTTAGAAAATCATGTCCCAATATACCACTACCTTTACAAGGTAATGTTTTAAAAACAAAAAACTTATGGCGCAGTGTGTGGTTTCCAATAACTAAGTTTAAATAAACATATCCTATGCTCTCGATGTTGCCCCCAATTCCATTTATGATAGTCTTCTCAATATGGATTGGAATGTTTTGATTGGAAATATGTTTATATTTTATGACAGGAATGGATGCACCGGTGTCGACTAACAAATGATATGAGTAATTATTAAGCGATCTTATGTTTACATAGCCTACACTATTTAGTGACAAAATAAAATCATTAGTCTCGAAAAAACTGATTTTCGTTTTGCTCTTCGGTTGTTGAATTTTCCTGCGAGTCTGAGTTTTCTAAAGTATGTATGTGCTGTTGCCCCGATGTACTATTATTATTAGAATTATACCTACCTCTGTTTCCATAAGATGATCGGGTTGACCCGCGCCGACCCGCATGTGATCCTCGCTCGACGTGATCCTGTTGTCCATCTGGGTTGTGAGAAGGCTGCCGGTAACCACGTCCACGTCCTCTACCTGTGTATGCCAAGCCCCCTCTCCTCTGCGACCAATTATTATACGAAGTTCTGCCTCTAGAATTCATGGTTAGAACATCAGAAGAAGTCGAAGGAATTGAGATATCTTCATCAATAGCCGCCTGCACGGCGTCTTTTAATGATGTAAAATTTCGCGCTGAAATTATTGTACCTATTCGTTTAATCCTCAATCCGTCTGCAAAGCACTTTATGGCCTGTTTTTCATTTATTGGCTTCAAAACTTTATAACTGGCATCACTGCCATCTGATTGAGATATTGTTAAATCAACAAATAATTCAGTTATTTGTTTGCCAAATTCGTCGATCGATAAATCATTTTGTCTAAAATTTTGTAATTTACGTTGAATTGCTGAAGCTGATTTTTTAGGTAATAATTGAGCTTTTAAATCGGTTATCAATTCATTAATATTGGCATAAGATGGAGATAATTTTAATTTTGCGGCCTGCGAGAGTCTAGTTTTTAATACAAAGTTTAATAATTTTCCTTGACAATTTTCGTCTAGTTCTGAACTATAATATTCTATCCCGTCTATTAGCTGCTTTACGCTTGCCTCGTCGTTTGAACAAACTGGCAATAAATTTAAAGCGGTTTTTAAGTCAAATTTACAAGTATTTGTCATATTGATTGAAGTAGTATGTTTTTGAGAACACAAATCTAAAATTTGTTCATATAACTTATCAAAATTAGTACAAAGCTCGTGAATAATTGAACACTCACCTTTACTTATAGTGGATTTAGTTTCAGAATAATATTCTAAAAATAGGTTATACTTTTTTACTAAATTATCAGCTTCTCCTAATTTTACAACAACAATGTTACCTTTCCTCCTATCTGGACCAATCTTTATTAAATATTTCCTGATTTCTAATAAATTGTCATACAAAGCTTTTATTTTTTCTGCCATGAAAATATATTATCTTCTTAAAATCAAATTACATACCCTTGTATTATTCAGCAAACATCCGGTACTAATTTTACTTATATTTTTCACTTAAATTAATCCATTATAATGTTATTTATATAATTACGTACGTAATATGTAAGCGATTACACTCGTATTTCGAATTGGCGATATATTTAATAGATACTTGTTAAATGACCGCGCACTGACACTATGCATAGAATTTTCGCGCACAGACACATATGACACACTATTTAACATCACCCTATTCTTCATCAGCTGTAGGTAAATAGTGACGGTTCAAACTATGTCCTCAGTATCTTTTCGGCAACTCCTCGTGTGGGCCCGTATTTCGGGTTCTGCATCAACTCGACGTCTCCATATAGAATATCTTAGTCTGTCATTTCTAATCTCGTTTGAAATCCACTGCTGGTGACAATTTCTATATATTTTGTACACACCATACAAAAACGCCAATACTATCATAAAAAGTACCACGATCAAGATGATGTTCGTAGTGCTGGCGTGCACTGCCAGCTGCCTGATATCAGCGATGTTATTTCCACCTGCTGCGTTTTGAGGAACTATAATCTCCTCCTTGCTGTTAGTAGTACCCATTTTGAGGTGAAGTTATATTTATTTTAGACACTAAAGTATTGTTCACGCCGACTGCGCGTAGAACATTAATATCAGTGCAATTCATTATGACACCACTTGTTCCGTTTTTGGTTAAAGGAATGTAAATACGAATCCGCGCTTATTTTACTGTCACGGTCGCCATGTACGGATGGCAGGTTTTAGGAGTAAATGATACAACGAGTGTTGATACAATACTGACTTTAATATGCTATTACATAGGTTAATATACGTAGTAAAGGCTACAACCTCACAAAGCTTTGCACAGGGGGTATCTGGGTTGTTCTTAAAAGAGGTAACAGAAACTCCCTTATTATGTGATGATGAGCAACGGGGTGCTTTTAGTGAGGTAAGAATTCCATGAAGTTTTATCCCTCATAGACCAGGAGTATCTTAAAAGTTTTCCCCATCTTTTTAATCTTTGAACTTTATAGAGCATATCATCTTAATAAACGGGCCTATCAATCTAGTGGCAGCGGTTTGTGGCCCTGGCTGATTTACCAGAGGTCGTGGGTTCGATTCCCACCTAAGAAAAATCTTTGCGTAAAGAACACGATCCTTTGTTCTGTGTCTAATTTATCTATCACTACATAGTATAAAAACGTCGCTTTTTCTGTCCGCTTGTCCCTTCGACCGCTTAAATCTTTAAAACTACGCAATAGATTTTGATGCGGTTTTTTTAAGAATAATTCAAGACAAAGGTCTATATACAAATAATTTTCGTTAAATAGTGGAGAAATACTGTTAGTTTTGAAGATTCTAATGTGATGGCGTTAATTATCATTTTTTTCCTACTTACATTGCAAACGCAGGCTGAACCCTACGAGATTTTTCAAAATTGTGTACTAATTACAGAAAACTCCGCAATGGTATATGTCTATCTCTTATGTATGGATATCCCACAATGTCAAGTACTAGTACCACAATAGTAGGTATTTACGACAAGTAATGCCTAATTTTCGAAGTGATTTTAACTAATACAGCATTAATCCTCATCCAATTAAATAGCTTAAATACATTTTCGATTTAATATAGATCTATATGGTCCTTTATAACACAAGATTTAAATAAATATTTTCGAAGATATTACAGATTAAAAATTACGGGACGCAGCGTTTGCTATAATTTTATATACATAATTCGCAGCTTTTCTATAATATTTAGTGTCAGCATTGCACCCGTGCAAAGCCGGGTCGGGTCGCTGGTAGACAAGAAAAAAATTTATCAAGCGATCTTGAACTGTAGGTACAGTACGATACAGTACCCGTAATTTTACGCTATGTTAACATGTCAGGTTGGCCGAGTGGTCTAAGGCGCCAGATTTAAGCTCTGGTTCCCTATTGGGAGCGTGGGTTCGAATCCCACACCTGACACAGATCCAGTTCAATCTTTTCTAAACTTTTTGTAATTTTGTGTTAATTGTTTCTAGTATTTTTATGCATTTTACACTTAAAAATCTTGACTTGCAAAAGTTATGGCCTACCACTAGACATGATTTGTAAAAACGTTTAACTACGAATAAAATGGTATATGCGTATGTTTATTATTTTTGGGTTACTTATTCGGTAGTCTTGTCTTCTTAACTACTCTCACTGTCTTAACTACACTGTTGATTTAATATAGATGTACAATGGTACTTTGCAGCACAAGATTTAAATGAATATTATTGAAGATATTACAGATATAAAATTGCGGGACGTAGCGTTTGCGTTTGCTAGGTTTTATATAGCATCAGCATTGAACCCGTGCGAAGCCGGGGCGGGTAGCTAGTACTTAAATAAACCTAGTTATCTGTGTGTAATATTGAAATAACGGTTTCAAAACAAAACTTTTTGGCCGGTCACCGAGTGTGTAACTTAGGCTCCTCTTATTTTAGAAAAATCTTTTTAATTTACAACACAATATCACCATCTTTTTTGTTAAATCCACGCAGAGGAAGTCGCGGGAACAGCTAGTATTCAATAAATACCGAAAAAAAAATAACCTGGTAATAATACCTTGAATTGAATATAAATACTATTTTTTTAAATTACTTTAACGCAAGTACGAAGTCTTGGTCCGTAAACGGGTTTATAATAGCGACATCTGAATATTTAACGAGTTACTTTAGTCCTACAAGGATCCTTTGTCACGTGGATGACGTAAACCGGAGGGCGCTGGTACCGATTTTGGCCACTTGGAATCCTTGTAGCAGTTTAGGACACCTCGCTTTATCGTCACCTGGTACCTAACTCTATTGAAAACAGATGGCGTTTTAACGACTCGAAGAACTTGCAAGCAAGAAGCAATAAAATTGGAATTGATTACATTTATTTGTTTTACTCGCATATATCATTTGTTTTATTTAAAACTAGATGTCAAGTAAACTTTGACGTCACAACGTTTATTTTCGTTATTTTTCTCTTTCTCTAAAATGACTGAAGCAAATAAATCAAACTTGTTTTGTTTGATTCGAGATAGGAAAATAAAGAAACGGTACTTATTTTTGTTTAAGATAATTACTTTCTAATATTATAATGTTCTCAAAAATAATTGTAAGTCATTAAGTGATTAAAGCTTGTTTGTATTGAAAGGTAATTGAAGATTTCTATTTCTTCTTTATACTAATGCGATGTAACAGGCTTACTAGAACCGAACAAAAGTTTCAGTTACTTCGTTATTGTCTGAGAGCGGAGACAAATTATACACTGCGGCGTAACACCGCAAAGATTTCACCATATCAGCTGTCACACGAGCATTGCGGTAACGCACGATGTTAAGTCGCACCGGCGTCGCTGGCACCCCAGCAGCGTTGGGCTCGGAGCGGTTGGAGCGACGTTACTTCGGCGTCGCCACGCACTTACACTCCCCGACTCGTCTTGATTCCAAGTCCGATGCGGCGCCAAAGTACATGGTGCGACATGCCACAGATATACCTAACTATGTGAAACAACGCAGTGACACTGCTACGTCGCCGCACCGTCGTCGCAACGCATCGTGTGTTCTGCACTCTAAGCTAAGACATTGTCTTGTAACATAGTTATTCTATTTCATGTTTGTATTTCTTATGAAAGTATATGGATGTGGACTGAATCACATCTTATATGACTGCCTTATATCTTATCCTCTATCATAGCGGGAATCTGTGCGATCCACAAATGTCAGTTTAAGTTTGGGTGTCTTTATGCTTGTGAATTGAATTTCTGTAAAGTCCACCGCGATGCAAGGGTTGACTTCCGTAGTGCGGGAGTCGTCGTTAAAAAATCACGACTTTTACTTGCGTGTACTATTTGTCCAAGAAAAAAAACATTAATTTAGTTAAATGGAATCATTATGTATCGAGGAAAAACATATAAAAGCAATTGAGGATGTGACACGTGCTTATCCTTTGCGGGAATCGAAACCGCGGCACGTCGTTCACTGTGATCACTGATGCGATGGCGACCTAGCTATCCACGCAGGCAAGATATGGTCCTTAATACTTGTGCCTGGTCTGCAGTGTTCTTTGTATGATAATAAAAAAATCATGTTGCTTCACTTATTTATCAAGCGATCTGAAGGTACAGTACCCGTAATTTTACGTTATGTTAACATGTCAGGTTGGCCGAGTGGTCTAAGGCGCCAGATTTAAGCTCTGGTTCCCGAGAGGGAGCGTGGGTTCGAACCCCACACCTGACAAAAATGGTACATTATCTTCTAAACTTTTTGTTTTTTTTGTGTTAATTGTTTCTAGTATTTTTATGCATTTTACACTTAAAAATCTTGACTTGCAAAAGTTATGGCCTACCACTAGACATGGTTTGTAAAAACGTTTAACTGCGAATAAAATGGTATATGCGTATGTTTATTATTTTTTGGGTTACATATTCGGTAGTCCTGTCTTCTTAAATACATTGTTGATTTAATATAGATATACAATGGTCCTTTACAGCACAAGATTTAAATTAATATTTTTGAAGTATGTGTAATATACACATTTAAAATTGCGGGACGTACTCGTAGCGTTTGCGTTTGCTATGTTTTTATATATATATTTTGCAGCTTTTCTATAGTACATTTAGTATCCGCATTGCACCATTTGTTTATCAGTTGTCTAGTACTAATATCACAAGCTTAAAAGCGCCCTTGGACCACCGACATAGTTTAAAACGTCTTTAAAAAATGCTTAGGTTTGGATTCTTCATCATATTTCCCTTCATCAATTTTCATAAGTGAAAATTACTTTGTAATATGCACATGATATTGAAATTTGGATTTTTTAACAAACTTAAATAGTATTATAAGTTCCAAGTCCAAACATCTCCTGGAGGGCTAATTAAAGATTTTCAGACAGAAAACATTATACCTAACACCATTATTTACAACAACAACAACGTATGAAATGGCCTTCAGGATTCTTCCTATTGTCTCTCAACACTATAGCATTTCCACTGAATTGAAATCGTTATTAATAAACGAGTAACAAATATCAATAGTGTACCTACCCTGAGGCAAAACCAGATAGGCATAAACTGTAGCACTGTTTGCGTTGATTTAGCTTTGACCGCGCGGTGTCTTTCGCAAACCTAACCGCGCAATTACGCAAGCAATTTTAGACCGTATGTGTACTACCGAACCGTGCGAATCCTTTGCGAGTAGAAATATTGATTTTTAAACTTTGAACTTTCCATCACTAATATTTAATTAGGATTGCACGTTTGTACTACTTTTCATTAGGACATTGTTCTAAGCACTAAGAATACTGTGGTTTAGTTACCTGCGACACTATTTGTAGTAATATTTTAAAATAGATTTGATAACAGGAAGAAAATTAACACGTTTGTTTACCGTATGCCAAAGCAATGAGGTATTATTATCATTATGACATATTGGATACAGTCAGAGTGATGACAGACACTATACTAAACAATAAAGAGATAATTGATAACTATTGATATTTTCTCGACCTATTTTCAATACTTTCCTTCATTAGATAATTAAACATAGATGTAGTTAAATTAGCGGAAATGACATATTTTTTGACACTTAATAAATAGGTTATTTTAAAGGTATATCAGTAAAGTTTTAAATGTAGATATTTCTGTTATATTAAAATTTATAGTTTCAATCATACATTCTAATATCGATTAATAAATTTACATTCATGGATTCACATATTGTAGAGAGCTCTTGATGGATCCAGTATCGTCATGGGGCTATTCATTTTTACAGGTTTTGATTTAATGTGAGTTCGAGTGAGTTTAGTGGTTTTATTTAGTTGTGAGTTCGGCAAGTTAAATTTGATCAACTTCCCGGTTACCGATTGAGCTGAAATTTTGCATACATGTATAAATCGGTTTACAATGCAACATTATTACGGCATAGAGTTCATCTGATGATGGAACTGGAAGGTGGTTAAAAGAACTTCATAATTAAACAACGTAAAGTCTTCGAGTTTGGGCTTGTTTAATGTGTCTTAAAGAGTTCTTTGATAATGTGTGATAACCAGGGTCTGATGATGGAGCTGGAAGGTGGCCATAGGAACTCGGTAATTAAACGACGTAACCCCATCGAGTTTGGGCTCATTTGATTTGTCTTAACGAGTATGTCGCAGTAAATATTTTGATAAAATAAAATTTACAAATATTTTATTTTAATAACAATAAAAGCTTGTTTTTTGAAAAGATTGCTATGTTGTCATCGTTATACTGACTGAATGCGTGTACAAATCACAGCTAAATCAGTTATGTCTAGTATTATCTAGTCTTAAAACAGTAATTTTACAGTTTAAACAAATACCTACCAATATCATTAATGTAGAAAAACATTACCGAAGGTTATTTGTAATGTAAAAGAGATACAAAACTAATTTGTTTATTCACATAACAAGCCAATATCAATCCCTACACTCACGGGATAAAAATTTTGTCTTTATTGTTATACTGACTGAATGCGTGTACAAATTACAGCTAAATCAGTTATGTCCAGTATTATCTAATTTTAAAACAGTAATTTTGTAGTTTAAACAAACACCAATATAATTATTGTAAAAAAACATTACCGAAGGTTATTTGTAATGTAAAAGAGATACAAAACTAATCTGTTTATTCACATAACAAGCCAATATCAATCCCTATGCTCACGTGTACATTTAATTTATTCTTTCATTATATTCGGACTCTGCATTGCAATAAAACGAGTTTAACCCCCTGTCTAGACTGTCCTCGGTACTGGGGTGGAAGCTGCGGCGGCCATGCGAGATTTGTTAAGGAGAAGTCTTCATATCTGTTACGAATAAATTATTATTGTAATGATTTGATTTTAATGTCTGCGAAAGAGCATTGGAGCGTCAATTTTTGTATTAGGAATTGGAAATTTCCATAGATTCTATCGTTTAGGTTGTAAGATAAATGGATAGAGATATATTTTATGTCTAACGTACGCTTTTAATAACTAATTTTAGTTTTTAGCTTAAGTGTGTGACTTCTCTCAGATATGATTGCATCGCATTATCAGTAGATTTAAAGATTTCGGACTAAATTGTATTGTCTTTAAATACTTTTAAATCCATCGACTTAGTGACCGGGATTGGTCAAACATTAGTATAATAATAACAAGTAGACTTCGCTTTAACAATAATATGGGTGGCAAGAGGAGATGGGGTGCAGCTAACACCCCATGCAGTTTCACAAGATCGCAACTGATATTCTAGATACAATTCGTGCACTGATTTTTGAACTTAAACTTGTTAGTTATAAAGTCGATATTCACTTGCAGAAATTCCTTCTAGAACATTCGTAACCAGTATCGATGCAATTCAATGCGCATGTCCTAGAGTGGAGATGAATTTATGATCCCCCTTCGATCGTTCAATCGGCCGCGAGTCTTACACAGGTGAACACGCGCGCGGTTCCCTGTATTTTTTATTTTATTTTTTAGTACAGTGTTTTTGTTTTAAATAGTTTTTTACCGAAGTCTTTGTGGTTCCTGTGGCGGTGGTGTGAAGCTGGTTGGCGTTTAAACGTAAGTTTTTCTAACATTTCTGAGATAGTACTGTGTAGGTGTGGCATGGTCTCTTCGTGAGAAAATTTTACTTTTAGTGTCGTGGTGTGATTTTTGCTATGAGAATTAAAAGGGGGTAGGGTTTTCTAACCGTTGACGCGTTATTTCGACAAATATGTAAAGAGGGGGGGCTGAAAATCAAAAATCCGCAGAAATCAATTTCTGCACAAAATGGCGGATACTGCATTGCGTCATCTATCGCACATGCGCAATGAGAATGTTATATCTAGCCTTCTCTTTCACACTCATGGCTCTTACGGCATGAGCGATGACGTCGCAAATACTGCAATGCGGTGTACATGCGCAGTTCATACAGAACATAACACCTTATTGGCACTTAGGGATCTTATAGGATAATTATGCCAATGCTACCTAGTGTCACTTTTTAATATAAAAGCTTATCAGGCCTTTTCTCTTGCATTAATGTTGTCAAATGTCAGCGTACATAACAGGAACGTGGCAACCACGCGACATGTCAACGCACATGCGCACTTGGTTTCCAATTAAGATTTTGGAAACGAACCTTCTTTGTTATTTGAGTTATATTTTCCTTTTTAAAATAATTGATTTCATGTAGAGTGTAATAAAATCCGGATTATCAAAATTAGTTTCTTTGTTCAAGTGTAGTAAAGCGCATGCGTAGGAGGGGGTGGGTGGTCTGCTCGATCGATTCGGGGACCGTCCGCCATTTTGTGAACCGATGACATTCTATTTATATCGAAAGGGACTAAATAAAAGTACTAATAAATTTGTTGTTAAATAAAAGTAAGGACACAGGCTTTTTACTAATGTTAGATAGTTTTATCTAGTATAGTAGGCTATCACGTATTGCGTTTTAAGAACTAAGAAGTATGTTATTTAAACAAAGATGTCAAAAAGGGGGCCTGAAAATAAAAAATACTAATTTTTCCACAAAATACATCTTGAAACAGTTATATCTAGCCTTCTCTTTCACACTCATGGCTCTTAAGGGACGAGGAATGACGTGGCAAATACCGCATTGACTCGTTGTACATGCGCAGTCCGCGTTGACAGGGATAGAGCTATACAGACAATAACGCCTACTCTTTCACACTTAGGGCTCTTATGGATTAATATACTGACGCCATCTAGTGGCACGTTTTTGTAAAAGCACTCTGAGTTTTTGACATGAGGAAATCTACCAAGCATTCTCTTTTATATTAAAGTATTTAAAAAATAGCGCAAAAGAATAGGGACGCGGTCTGTCTTTAAAGAGCCTTCTTGTGTTATTTGATTTCTATTTTGATTCTACACATAAATCATAATTAAAAGTGTACTGAAATTAAAATCCAGTGTATCAAAATCCGATCTTTATTCAAGTGCAGTGATATGCAGGAAAGCGTAAGCGTGGGATTGAGGGGGAGGGGAGGGGGTTCGCGAGACCATGTGTTCGATCACTATTTGGGGACTGTTCGCCATTTTATAATCCAGTTGAATTCTATTAGTATAAAAAGGCACTAAAAATTTGTTGTTGAGTATGTAAGGAGTCAGACTTTTCGATGATTCTAAGGAGTTCTTAAAATTAAATATAGGCTATTTTATAACACTAATTTATACGGAACTCATCATTGCATGTGAACAAAAAAAACGGATGTAAACTCGTTTTGTAATTACAAATTGCCCACAGTAATACTCAATATTATCCTTCCTCATCGACGTAAATCTATGGCAACTGTTTGGTCGTGTATACCTACATGTATTGCTCGTGACTGTACGAACGCTAAATATCGACAATCATTCATAATTAGGGGTTGCAATCACCCTCTTTGAACCTTCACAATGTCAGGGGGCAATTTGCTTGACATTAAATATTTCCAACTAGCTATTTTTGCGGTTTTGCCCGCGTGGATGTCGGTTACAGGTGTACAACATTAAAGGATAAGGTTTTGCACCCTGTACGCAGTCAAGTAAAAAGTAATTATGTATTATTGCAGAGTGTCAGCTAAGTCCATACGTTTCAACGTTTAAGCGTGTAAGAGTAACAAACATCCATCCATTCAATTTCACAAACTACAGCATTTATTATATTAATAGGATAGCATTTACCTAATTTATTATGACGGCGAGACGGACGGGATAGATTCAGGCGGAGCGTTCAGATAGTCTCCATCAGCCATGGTTATTTTGAATATCTTGTCGAAATAAAATCTTCGTTACGTCACTTGATTATTCTTTATTCCGATAACTTGATAAATTTAACAAAATGTAATAGTACGTGGAGGATGAAAACAGATTACTTTCTCTACGCGAGTTTTATAATTCCGTCTGTTTACAATCGCGGCTCACGTTCGTAAAATCCTCCTCTCGGCCAGGCACAGACTAATCTAGTGACTGCTGTAAATACTTGACGTTTATAAAATAATCTAGTGTTATAGCTGTCATCTGCGTGACACCACGGAGGTGCGAAAGGTATACCACCTCGCCGACATATTTTACAAAAAAAATGTCTATAGAATATCACAAAAGCTAATTGAACTCGACGAACTCCGATAGTATAATATAAATGAAAACATACGCAAATACTAGGGCTAGGGCTATAAGTGATACGGTTGTGGCTTATTATAACATTGATAAGGGGGACTTCAATGCCAAAGTGAGAATACAAAAACAGGGCGAATTCAAAGTGGGACGTTGCGGTTTGCGGGAGTAATCATTGGGGCCTAATTATGGTAATTTCCCTTGAGCCCTGAGGGGGTCTTCTTACTGAACTTATTCTATAGCTTGGCCAAGCCATGATCTCGCAATTTATATTAATTATTACGAATTACTGTTACATTAATTAAATAAGAATATATTATCAATGTTTAAAATAATACTTAGAAACTATTGACGAGTGCTTAAATACGAATTCATTAATTTTTTTATCGATAAATATAAGTAGAGTCATACTAGTATCTTTTTGTGTTTGTCAATTATTTATTTTTAAATGTGTTCGTGATAGGACACAGTACGTGCCAGAAATTAAGTCAATATTACTCAGCACGTTATCTATTTGAGTATAACCCGTTGTGGTAACATCATGAGAAAGTTTTGCTTTAACCCTGAAGATGGAAACAATAATTTGACTTGTTCGATATATTGCAATCAAATCGATATGATTCTATTTGAAGAAGTCGGTCGGTGGTAGCTCGGCCCCTTGCTGAATATTAGATGCCACTGCAACCGCCGGCACGGCGCCGGCCTCAGGTTATTGCCGATTTTCTTCGATCGATATTACAGGTGAAGCTAGTAACATCCAATATTCTTACAATTTTCTTTAAGTTTTCATATCTCGATTTGTTTAAAGAGAGCTAGGTCTAATATTAGATACGAATTTTTGAAATCTTTTATAAAAGCCGGCCAAGTGCGAGCCAGTCTCGCGCACTTAGGGTTCCGTACTATCATCTCGTGTTTTTTTTATGTATTACATTAGGTATTTATTTTTAAAGTTAATATATTTCGAAAAATTTACTTACAAATATTTAAGTTTCTACCTGTTTATTAAGATCGATAAATCATTGCTTGGAAATTACATTTGTTGTATGGAAACCCCTTTTAATATTTACTTTATATAGTCTAGTATAGAGAAAACTCTACATAGAACAAACATTTTAAATATCAAATCTCTTACTTTAAAAAGGGGTTGAATATTCACAAATCTTTTTTTACCCTTTGCATTTTAGCTTGGGGGAATTTGTTTGGATACCGGCCTCGTTCGGACAAGCGGCGAGTTGCATCGGACTTGGACCGATTAAAACACAGGCAGCGGGTTGTGCCGGACTCCCAAACTTGCTAGTACACCCCACGGTCATCCGTCATCCGCTTATGGCAAGGTCATCCTCTCGCACAACTCGCTCCCCTTCGTTATGAAAGCTCCTGCGTACAATTTAAAGTATATAATCATTATAATTTAGGCCCGGCGTGAAACGTTAGTCAGCTTCTCTTTTTAGCACACAGCAGTGAGATTATATATTAACCACTTCTTTGGGAGGAATCTTCAAGGACTTCCACCGCCTTATAGGCAAGGTGGAGGTCTGTGAAGATTCCTCCGCCTTGGAAAAAAGAAAGAGAAAGAGAAAAGGTAGCACTCATATTCATTCTCACTCAGCTCCCCGCAGTGCATTTAATCGATCAATATCTGACGCACAGCGCATGCTCCGCGCGGGGTGTGGTGGGGGCGCGGGAGGGGTATACTGCAGTGCGCAGTGGGCGCGCCGGTCTCGTACCGATAACACGTGTCGGTAGTTCGCGAAGTCTGTGTCAGTCTTATTAATTATATATTATTGTTAAAAAATAATTCAGTGTAGTGATTTGTTACGTGATTATTCAGGTAAAATTTAAACTTATAAATTCGTGAGGTTAAATAGCATTCGGTGCTTAATTAATATTCAGTACGCAGTTTCTCGTATAGTATTATTCCAATATCATTTGTCGATTGTTTGTTATTCAAACATAATAATTATCTATAAATAAATAAAGCTCAATTAATCAATATATCGTACGCGCACCGCGCATGCGCCGCGCCCGGGACCTCAGCTCGGGCTGGGCGTCGAACGAGATGATATTAAATGGGACACTGGCGCTTCCTTTATTGGGGAATTAATCAATAACACTCCTAACCTATAAATAGAAGTTAGATTTTTTAAATAAAAAATATTTTCCGGTAAGTTAAACAAAGTTTCTAAAAATATATTTCGTTTAGCATTTGTTTAGTTTAACATTTATAATTAAGAACAAGAATTTTAAATAGACTATGAAGTACTTAATTTATCAGTTTGAGATCCTGTCCAGACTTCATTATAGTATCCGCACGCGGTTCACGTATAAAGTATTGATTACATAACTGTAACCGCTGTTAAACAAATCTTCATTTATTTAAAATAAATTTTAATCCTACTAACATTATAAACCCGAAAGATAGTGACTATGGATGGATGGCCGGCCATTTGTTGAGTACTATTTAACGTTCAAACAATCAGTTATAAAAGTTTGGTATGGTTAAACTGACAAATAAAATTGTAAGGGTTTTACATAAATGCTACGTTTTAATTGACTGCGTTAGAGGGTATGGCCATAAAAAAGCTGAGACTGTGTCCAGTTGTGGGACAAACTGTGTGACTCCTTACATTTTCTTTTGTATACCGATCTTTGATCACTTGTCATGTTTCAGTTGGTTGCTGAGCATCGAGATACGACGAGCTGCGGGAGTCTACGGGGCGCGCTGAATATGGAACGTGGCGAGCTGTTACGACGGTAGGTGGCATGAGAACTGTGCTTGAAATAAGTAGCGGGAGCAAGCGCTAAAGTGGCGCCACTAGACAATTATATGTTAAGTAGTGGTGGTTCGGGAAACGCACCATATGGTTATACTTAAATAATGGGTAGATAGTATGACATCGTATTGGGATTTATCATTTTGGCTGTAACATACATTTGCTTTTATATATTTGATTATATTATTATGTTCGAAAAAAAGTGAAAAAATACAATTCTGACAGAACGGTTAAAGAGGCCGTCAGCGATTTCGTATACTTTAGGACTAAATTTTTTTTCTAATTATCTTAAATTGCACTGAAGTGCATAAATAGTTTTCACACATCAAATGTTATTTTTATAAGTAAGGATCTAATAAATGTATATAGGTACATATATCAAGGGCTCTATAACTATATATTAAGGAGCACCCGGTTTTATGCCCCCCTAATTCCTCGCAGTGCGTTGATTCGATCAATATCTGTCGCACAGCGCATGTTCCATGCGGGGAGAGGTGAGGGCAGGGGGAGGGGTATACTGCAGTGCGCAGTGCGCGCGCGGGTCTCGTACCGATAACACGTGTCGGTGGTTCCGCGGTTTATCTCGGTTTTGATTATTATATTATTAATAAATTCAGTGTCGTGATTTACTACATGATTCGTGTACTGAGGTAAAAATTAGGCTATTAAATTAGAATTGGTGAAGTTAATAGGATTTTGTCTTTCCGAATATTCTATTAGCGGTTGCCTGTAGCGTCTAATTCCAAAACAACTTGTGGATTATTTGTTACTCAAACATTATTTTATCAAGGATTTTCAGTTTGTGGACTCAAATGTCAAAAAAATGAGTTTTGTTTAATGGCGCCCACATTTACGTAATCAATATTTCGTGCGTGCACCGCGCATGCGCCGCGCCCGGGACTTCAGCTCGGGCTGGGCGTTGGTCGATATGAAATTAAATAGAACACTGGACATTCTCTTATGGAGGGATCATCTAAGTATACTAAGGAGTACACTTTCAAATTGCAATTTGTCCTAACATATATAAGTTGGCATTTTGAAATAAAAAATATTTTCAAGCAAGTTACAAAGTTTTCTAAAACTAAATTCTAAAATTATTTGTACTTCCTAATTATTTTATGATACTACCGACAAATGCTGAAGGACCCGGTTTCATCCTCCCCTTACTTCCCTCAGCGCGTGTAATCGATCAATCGCTGTGCGTCAGAACGCACAGCGCATGCCCCACGCGGGGAGAGGTGGGGGCGCGGGAGGGGTATACTGCAGTGTGCAGTGGGCGCGCCGGTCTCGTACCGCCAACACGTGTCGGTGGTTCCGCGGTTCGGTTTCAATAATTATATTGTTTATAAATTCAGTGTAGTGATTTGTTTCTTGATTCGTGTACTCAGGTAAAACTTAGGCTATTGAAATAGTGATGTGAATAGGTTTCGGTACTTTCTAAATATCCAGTTTGCAGTTTCCTGTAGCGTCAATTCTAAAACTACTTGAGGATTATTTCGCGCGCACACCGCGCATGCGCCGCGCCCGGGACCTTAGCTCGGGCTGGGCGTTGGATGAGATGAAATTAACGTTGTAAACGAAATGCAAAGCTTATTAGCCTTATATCAAAAAAACCGAAGCTTACTTTTTGGTCTCTGTATCTTTTTATAAATCTGAATTCAGAAGATAGATATTTGTTTAAGTTTATGATCCTGATATATCGACGCCGGCCGATGATATATCGTTTCCGAAACATAGATTTCGACAGACAGATTTGAATCACAAAAAAAATTTTACAAAAGTTGACTAGACAGTTATTTTATTTAGTACATTATAAAGACTGGCCATTACGTATTACAGATAATTAATAAATTTGGCTGAAAGTATATGTAGGAAGGACTCTTAAACTGTAAAGCGCGAATACCCCTTGCTACCCATACTGCGCGATTATCCGATCAATACCCGTCGCACAGCGCATGCGCCGCGCGGGGAGAGGCGGGGGCGGGGAGAGGCAGATAGGGCAGACTGCAGTGGGCGCGCCGGTCTCGCACCGACAACACGTGTCGGTGGTTCGCGAAGTCTGTGTCAGTATTATTAATTATATTGTTACAATAAATTCAGTGTAGTGATTTGTGTAGACTGATCATTCGTGTACTAAGAGAAAGTAAGAATTAGGCTAATAAATTAGTGCAGTTAATAGGTTTCGGTACTTCTTGAATGTTAAGTACTATACTTTCCCGTATTCATTTTTTATTACGAAAAGATCATAAGTATTATTAAAAATAATAGTTATCTTTAACTAAATGAAGCTTTGTTCTATGACGTCCACTGCTCCGTAATCAATATTTCGTGCGCGCACCGCGCATGCGCCGCGCCCGGGACCTCAGCTCGGGCTGGGCGTTGGTCGAGAATAAATTAAATAGGATGCTGGTGGTCCCCTTATTGAGGCATCATCTAAGTAGTGCACTTTCAAATTAGTATTTGTTTTAACCTTTAGAAGTTGAAGTTTTGAAATAAAAAATATTTTCCAGGAAGTTACAGTTTAAAATAATATGTTTTGTGGGGTATGAACGACTGGACAGACATTTGTAACTTAGGTACCTTTTAACGCTCAAATGGGTAGATCAGTTGATATAAAAGTTTTGTATAGATAAATTGACATCAATTTTAAGGGACGACATATTATAGTCTAAATTTTTACCGACTGTGTTAGAAGATAAATTCATAAAAAAACTGAGACTGTGTGCATTTGTGGGACAAACCAGACTCCTTTAAGTTTCTTTTGTATCCCGATCTTGGATCACTTGTTGTCTTCCAGTTGGTTGCTGAGCATCGAGATGCGACGAGCTACGGGAGTCTACGGGGCGAGCTGAATATGGTGCGTTAAGAGCTGTATAATGGTAAGTGACATGAGAACAGTTAGAATGGCTTGAAATTAGAAGCGGGAATATGCGCTAAAGTGGCGCCACTATACAATTGTATGTTAAGTAGTAATGGCGTCACTGATGCTCTTCCTTCTGAAACTAATTTGAATGCACCCTACGACCAGCAAGCGAGTAAATTTGATGATTGTACTGTGACTACTGCAAATCCTAATAATATGGGCATTGTAAAAGTTGTCACTTTATTATATAAAATATCACTTTTAAAGGTAAATCGAATATATATAGCAAGGGTTCTACATCTATATATCAGGGAGAACCTGGATTTATTGCCCCCCCCCCCCTGGCTCCCGGCAGTGCGATTAGTCGATCAATATCTGACGCACAGCGCATGCTCCGCGCGGGGAGAGGTGAGGGCGCGGGAGGGGTATACTGCAGTGTGCAGTGGGCGCGCCGGTGTCGTACCGATGACACGTGTCGGTGGTTCCGCGGTTAATCTCGGTTTTCATGATTAATTTGTTAATAAATTCAGTGTAGTGATTTGTTACGTGATTCATGTACCTACTCCAGTAAGAATTAGGCTATTAAATTAGTAAAGTTTAGAGGTTTTGGTACTTTTTGTATCTTCAGTTCTTTAGATTCCCGTATTGTCTTTTCCAGTATCATATTTTGTTGATTATTTGTAACTTTAATTTCTTTTTTTTTAATATTATAATTATCTTCTAATAAATGACGCTTCGTGCAATGGCATCCACTGTTACGTAATCAATATCTCGTGCGCGCACCGCGCATGCGCCGCGCCCGGGACCTCAGCTCGGGCTGGGCGTTGGTCGAGATGAAATTAAATGGGACACTGGTGGTTCCCTTATTGGGGAATCATCTGAATATACTAAGTAGTATACTTTCGATTCGCAATTTGTCTTAACTTATGGAGTTTGAAATAAAAAATAGTTTCCATCAAGTTAATTACATACTCCCCTCAAAGCGTTTAATCAATCAATATCTGTCGCACAGCGCATGCTCTGCGCGGGGAGAGGTGAGGGTCGGGAGGGGTATACTGCAGTGCGCAGTGTGCGCGCCGGTCTCGTACCGATAACACGTGTCGGTGGTTCTCGAAGTCCGTGTCAGTCATATTAAATTGTTATAATAAATTCAGTGATTTTTTACTTAATTCGTGTACTCAGGTAAGAATTAGATTATTAAGTTAGTGAAGTTAATAGGTTTTGGTACTTCTTAAATATTCAGTAGGCAGTTTCTTGTATAGATTTTTTTCCAACACCTTACATTCATTGTTTGTTCTAAAAATTAAAATTATTTTTAACTAAATGAAGCTTCGTGTAAAGCAATTCAATTATTCATTTACAACAAATTGTCAGGAACCTATAAGTTTTGAACCTTGTACGCACTTCCTAATAGTACCCGCGCTCGGCACATGCGCGGTGTGCGAAAGTTTGTGGGTATGTATGGACATTTTATTTCACTCTTAAACGTTATGACGGTTTATTCACGCGTATTTATCCGGATAGCCCGACTAGTTTCGGACCCAACCGGAGTCCTTAATCATGAGCTGACGCGGCGGCGAGTTCGCGACGTGAACTGATGCCGGTGGCCGCGCATCTCGCTGCGTGGCGTCGTGCTCGCGCCGATGGAGGCACTGGCGTCGCGGGTGGCGCGAGTGGGGGATCCGCCGGCAGCATCGTCATCGTCCGCGCTCCCGTGCTGATTGGGTGCATACCGTGCTGACTGCGTCACGCTCCAGACTCGGACTAGTCGGGCTATCCCGATAAATACGCATGAGTAAACCGTTATAACGTTTAAGTATGAATCATTCTCACGAAAGTTATTATAAAAAAAAATCTCTTTAACGCTCAAATGGCTACATCAGTTATTACAAAAGTTTGGCATGGAGTTAGCTACAACCTGGGTTGACATATAGGCTTCATTTTGATCGACTGCGTTAGAAGATAAATTCATTAAAAAAAGCTGAGACTGTGTCCAGTTGTAGAACAAACCAGACTTCTTGAATTTTCTTTTGTATTCCGATCTTTAATCACTTGTTGTGTTTCAGTTGGTTGCTGAGCATCGAGATACGACGAGCTGCGGGAGTCTGCGGGGTGAGCTGAATATGGTGCGTTAAGAGCTGTACAATGGTAAGTGACATGAGAACAGTCAGGGCGGCTTTAAAGATAGTATCAGGAGCAAGCGCTAAAGTGGATCAACTATACGATTGTATGTTAAGTAGTGGTGTCACTGATGCCTTGCCAATTTGATGATCTTACTGTGACTTCTGCAAATCATAATGGTATGGGCATTGCAAAAGTTTTTTTAGAGCTCTATAACTATATATCAGGGAGAATCCGGTCCCCCCCCTTACTCCCTGCAGTGCGTTTAATCGATCAATATCTGACACTCAGCGCATGCTCCGCGCGGGGAGAGGCGGGGGCGGGGGGAGGCAGATAGGGCAGACCAGTGTTGCCACATCTACCAACTTTTAGGTAGATCTACCAACTTTGCCCTCAGTCTACCTGTCTACCAACCTAAGCCTCAAATCTACCTATTTTTCAAAATTTTCTAATGTGTTTTTTTATTTTCTTATTTTCATAATTTTATGACACGTACATGTAAATAATTGTATTTATGAATAAATGAATTCCAAGTAAAAAAAAAAATTCAACGCCATTATTGAAAACATTTTTTTTCTTTCTGAAGGATGAGGTGGTATGGCTTTGTGACTTAGCTCAACGGCGAATAAAAACACTTACAATTGACAGTTGACAAACTTGACATTGACACTTCAGTACCGCGTAACCGCGTAAACCGCGTTTGAAGCATTTGAGCTGTTTGTTAGCATTACACAAACACAAACAATAAATAAAATTATTATTATTTATGTATTTTAATAAAAAAAAAACTATTAAATTAAGGTGGTAGATCTACCTATTTTTAATCTTGGATTCTACCAACTTCTACCGATTTTCGGCACATATTCTATTAATTTTCTAAAATTAGGGTTGGCAACACTGGGGCAGACTGCAGTGGGCGCGCCGGTCTCGTACCGATAACACGTGTCGGTGGTTCCCGCGTTTCATCTCGGTTTTAATAATTATATTGTTAATAAATTCAGTGTAGTGATTTGCTACATGATTCGTGTACTCAGGTAAAAATTTGGCTATTTAATTAGTGAAGTTTAGAGGTTCCGCTACTTTTTGTATCTTCAGTTGTTTAGTTTCCCGTATTGTCTTCTTCAGTATCGTTTGTTACTAAAAGTGCTTTTTTGTTAAAAAAAAAAAAATTCTTTAAAAAACTATAGCTTTGTGTAATGGCGTCCGCAGCTCCGTAATCAATATATCGTGCGCGCACCGCGCATGCGCCTCGCCCGGGACCTCAGCTCGGGCTGGGCGTTGGTCGAGATGAAATTAAATGGGACACTGGTGGTGCCCTTATTGGGGAATCATCTGAATATACTGAGTAACTTTCAATTCGCAATTTGTCTTAACTTATGGAGTTTTGAAATAATAAATATTTTTCATCAAGTTACAAAGTTTTCTAAAAACATGTTTTGGTTGAGTTTAACATTAATGCAAAAGAAAATCAATTAAATTATTCATTTACTACAAATTGTCAAGAAGCTATAAGTTTTGAACATTGATTACATAATTCATTTGTTAAAAATAATTATAATCCTACTAATATTACAAACGTGAAATTTTGTGGGTATGTATGGACATTTTATTTCTCACTCTTAAACGTTATAACGGTTTACTCACGCGTATTTATCGGGATAGCCCGACTAGTTTCGGACCCAACCGGAGTCCTTCATCATGAGCTGACGCGGCGGCGGGTTCGCGAGTCGAACTGATGTCGGTGGCCGCGCATCTCACTGCGTGGCGTCGCGCTCGCGCCGAGGGAGGCGCTGGCGTCGCGGGAGGCGCGAGTGGGGGATCCGCCGGCAGCATCGTCATCGTCCGCGCTCCCGTGCTGAGTGGGTGCACACTGTGCTGACTGCGTCACACTCCAGACTCGGACTAGTCGGGCTATCCTGATAAATACGCATGAGTAAACCGTTATAACGTTTAAGTATGAATCATTCTCACGAAAGTTATTAAAAATATATATATATATTTCTTTTTAACATAACATAATTTCAATAAAAAAAACTGAATTGTGTACAGTTGTGGGACAAACCAGACTTCTGAAATTTTCTTTTGTATTCCGATCTTTGATCACTTGTTGTTTTCCAGTTGGTTGCTGAGCATCGAGATACGACGAGCTACGGGAGTCTACGGGGCGAGCTGAATATGGTGCGTTAAGAGCTGTACAATGGTAAGTGACATGAGAACAGTCAGGGTGTCTTTAAAGATAGTATCGGGAGCAAGCGCTAACGTGGAGCCACTATACGATTGTATGTTAAGTAGTAGTGGCGTCACTGATGCCTTGCCAATTTGATGATCTTACTGTGACTTCTGCAAATCATAATGGTATGGGCATTGCAAAAGGTTTTTAGGGCTCTATAACTATATATCAGAGAGAATCCGGTCCCCCGCCCCCCTTACTCCCTGCAATGCGTTTAATCGATCAATATCTGACGCACGGCGCATGCTCCGCGCGGGGAGAGGTGAGGGCGCGCGAGGGGTATACTGCAGTGCGCAGTGGGCGGGCCGGTCTCGTACCGATAACACGTGTCGGTCAATCTCGAAGTCTGTGTCAGTCTTATTAATTATATTGTTCTAATAAATTCAGTGTAGTGATTTGTTTCTTGATTCGTGTACTCAGGTAAAAATTAGGCTATTAAATTAGTGAAATTTAGAGGTTTCGGTACTTTTTGTATCTGCAGTTGTTTAGTTTCCCGAATTGTCTTTTTCAGTATCGTTTGTTGATTGTTTGTTACTAAAAGTGCATTTTGTTAAAAAACATATTTTTCTTTAAAAAACTATAGCTTTGTGTAATGGCGTCCGCAGCTCCGTAATCAATATTTCGTGCGCGCACCGCGCATGCGCCGCGCCCGGGACCGCAGCTCGGGCTGGGCGTTGGTCGAGATGAAATTAAATGGGACACTGGTGGTTCCCTTATTGGGGAATCATCTGAATAGACTAAGTAGTATACTTTCAATTCGCAATTTGTCTTAACTTATGGAGTTTGAAAAAAAAAATAGTTTCCATCAAGTTACTTACATACTCCCCTCAACGCGTTTAATCAATCAATATCTGACGCACAGCGCATGCTTCGCGCGGGGAGAGGTGAGGGCGCGGGAGGGGTACACTGCAGTGCGCAGTGGGCGCGCCGGTCTCGTACCGATAACACGTGTCGGTGGTTCTCGAAGTCCGTGTCAGACATATTAAATTGTTATACTAAATTCAGTGATTTGTTACTTAATTCGTTTACTCAGGTAAGAATCACTACATAGTATAAAACAAAGTCGCTTTTTCTGTCATGTTGTTGTATGTCCCTATGAACGCTCAAATCTTTAAAACTACGCAACGGATTTTGATGCGGTTTTTTTTAATAGATAGAGTAACTCATGAGGAAGGTTTTTATGTATAATATCATCCATTAAATAGTGGACAAATACTGTTATTTTTGAGGTTTCTAATGTGATGTCGCAAATAATTACATTTTTTCCGCTTACATTGCAAACGCAGGCTGAATCCTACGAGATTTATCAAAATAATGTACTAAGTATTGTACACAATGAAAAGGTCTACAGAAAACTCCGCGATGGTATATGTCTATCTCTTATGGATATCCCACAATAACATTTTTTTGTCATTTACTTTTTACGACAAATAATGACTAATATTCGAAGCGATTTTAACCAATACAGCATTAATCCTTATCCAATTAAATACCTTAAATACATTGTTGATTTAATATAGATCTATTTGGCCTTTTACAGTATCTGATTTAAATGAATATTTTTGAAGATGTACAGATTTAAAAATTGCGGAACGTAGCGTTTACGGCGACGCGGCGCGGCGGCAGCGTGCCTATAAATAGCGCGTCGGAGGTAAATGTAAAAAACATGTAAAAAAAAAGTAAATGTAAAAAAAAGTAAAAATGTAAAAAAAAGTAAAAATGTTAAAAAATTGTAAAAATGTAAAAAAAAGGAAAAATGTAAAAAAAAGTGAAAATATTGTGTATAAAAGATATTCCAAAGATAAAGAAAGGGGAATTGTTTTAAGTACTCCAAAAACGCGTGCGGGCTACGGGCAGTAAATGAATAAATCAAATCTACTGGATTGATTTTAACCTTTTTTTTTAGTGAGTTACATATTTTAAACCCGTGCAAAGCCGGAGCGGGCCGCTGTTTTTTTATAAACAACGTTCACAGTTTTTCTGTAGCGTATTTAGGATTGATTTTAACCTTTTTTTTAGTGAGTTACATATTTTAAACCCGTGCAAAGCCGGAGCGGGCCGCTATGTTTTTTTATAAACAACGTTCACAGTTTTTCTGTAGCGTATTTAGTATATCAGCATTGCACCCGTGCGAAGCCGGGGCGGGTCGCTAGTTAGACTATAAAGTTAGTAGGTTTTGGTACTTCTTAAATATTCAGTAGGCAGTTTCTTGTATAATTTTTTTTCCAACACCTTACATTCATTGTTTGTTCTAAAAATTAAAATTATCTTTAACTAAATGAAGCTTCGTGTAAAGCAATTAAATTATTCATTTACAACAAATTGTCAGGAACCTATAAGTTTTGAACCATGTCCGCACTTCCTAATAGTACCCGCGCTCGGCACATGCGCGGTGTGCGAAAGTTTGTGAGTATGTATGGACATTTTATTTCTCACTTTTAAACGTTATAACGGTTTACTCACGCGTATTTATGGGGATAGCCCGACTAGTTTTGGTCCCAACCGGAGTCCTTAATCACGAGCTGACGCGGCGGCGGGTTCGCGAGTCGAACTGATGTCGGCTGCCGCGCATCTCGCTGCGTGGCGTCGCGCTCGCGCCGAGGGAGGCGCTGGCGTCGCGGGTGGCGCGAGTGGGGGATCCGCCGGCAGCATCGTCATCGTCCGCGCTCCCGTGCTGGTTAAGTGGGTGCATACCGTGCTGACTGCGTCACACTCCAGACTCGGACTAGTTGGGCTATCCCAATAAATACGCATGAGTAAACCGCTATAACGTTTAAGTATGAATCATCCTCACGAAAGTTATTTTAAAAATAAATTTTATTACTCTTTAACGCTCAAATGGCTAGATCAGTTAATACAAAAGTTTGGCATGGAGTTAGTTGACACCCTGGATTGACATATAGGCTACATTTTGATCGACTGCGTTAGAACATAATTTAATAAAAGCTGAGACTGTGTACAGTTGTGGGACAAACCAGATTCCTTAAAATTCATTTATTCCTTGGTTCATTGTATCCAGATCTTTGATCACTTGTTGTGTTCCAGTTGGTTGCTGAGCATCGAGATACGACGAGCTGCGGGAGTCTACGGGGCGAGCTGAATATGGTGCGTTAAGAGCTGTACAATGGTAAGTGACATGAGAACAGTCAGGGTGGCTTGAAATTAGAAGCGGGAGCAAGGGCTAAAGGGACGCCACTATGTAATTGTATGTTTAACGTTATAACGGTTTACTCACGCGTATTTATGGGGATAGCCCGACTAGTTTCGGACCCAACCGGAGTCCTTAATCATGAGCTGACGCGGCGGCGGGTTCGCGAGTCGAACTGATGTCGGTGGCCGCGCATCTCACTGCGTAGCGTCGCGCTCGCGCCGAGGGAGGCGCTGGCGTCGCGGGTGGCGCGAGTGCGGGATCCGCCGGCAGCATCGTCATCGTCCACGCTCCCGTGCTGGTTGAGTGGGTGCATACACTGCGTCACACTCCAGACTCGGACCAGTCGGGCTATCCCGATAAATACGCATGAGTAAAGCGTTCTAACGTTTAAGTATGAATCACCCTCACGAAAGTTATAATAAAAATAAATTTTATTTCTCTACGCTCAAATGGCTAGATCAGTTATTACAAAAGTTTGGCATGGAGTTAGCTGACACCCTGGGTTGACATATAGGCTACATTTTTACCAACTGCGTTAGAAGATAAATTCATATTTATCCTTATATTTACGTGTGGTATCCGGATATAAAGAATAGCGCCACCCCATATCCTCCACTGGGTGTCGTTAAAAGCGACTAATGGACCTTAAGACCTAGTGCACTGTACCAAGCACCTTGGGTCACCCGAATGGTGGCGGGTAGACAACCAACAATCGCATTCCCAAAGAGGGTTAGTGTCAGGCAGGCGGCCGACTATAAAACCATAGCAAAAACCATTAGCAACATGTTTAGAAAAGAACATGTTGCGCCGACCCCAAGTGAAATGGAATAAGGGCAAGAAGATGATGTTAGAAGATAAATTCATAAAAAAAAGCTGAGACTGTCCAGTTGTGGGACAAACCAGCCAACCAATTTTCTTTTGTATCCCGATCTTTGATCACTTGTTGTCTTCCAGTTGGTTGCTGAGCATCGAGATACGACGAGCTGCGGGAGTCTACGGGGCGAGCTGAATATGGTGCGTTAAGAGCTGTGCAATGGTAAGTGACATGAGAACAGTCAGTGGCTTGAAATTAGTAGCGGGAGCAAGGGCTAAAGGGGTGCCACTATGTAATTGTATGTTAAACGTTATATATAACGGTTTACTCACGCGTATTTATCGGGATAGCCCGACTAGTTTTGGTCCCAACCGGAGTCCTTAATCACGAGCTGACGCGGCGGCGGGTTCGCGAGTCGAACTGATGTCGGCTGCCGCGCATCTCACTGCGTGGCGTTGCGCTCGTGCCGAGGGAGGCGCTGGTTTCGCGGGTGGCGCGAGTGGGGGATCCGCCGGTAGCATCGTCATCGTCCGCGCTCCCGTGCTGGTTGAGTGGGTGCATACCGTGCTGACTGCGTCACACTCCAGACTCGGACTAGTCGGGCTATCGCGATAAATGCGCATGAGTAAACCGCTATAACGTTTAAGTATGAATCACCCTCTCGAAAGTTATAATAAAAATAAATTTTATTTTGTCTTTAACGCTCAAATGGTTAGATCAGTTATTACAAAAGTTTGGCATGGAGTTAGCTGACACCTTGGGTTGAAATATAGGCTACATTTTTACCGACTGCGTTAGAAGATAAATTCATAAAAAAACTGAGACTGTGTCCAGTTGTGGGACAAATCAGACTTCTCGAATTTTTTTTTTGTATCCCGATCTTTGATCACTGGTTGTCTTCCAGTTGGTTGCTGAGCATCGAGTTACGACGAGCTACGGGAGTCTACGGGGCGAGCTGAATATGGTGCGTTAAGAGCTGTACAATGGTAAGTGACATGAGAACAGTTAGAATTGCTTGAAATTAGTAGCAGGAGCAAGCGCTAAAGTGGCACCACCATATAGTTGTATGTAAAGTAGTAGTGGTGCGGAAAACGCACCATAGTGGCGCTACTGAAACTCTTCCTTCCGAAACTAATTTGTAAACACCCTTCGACCAGCCAGCGAGTCATAAATTTGATAATTGTACTGCGACTTTTGAAATACATTTATAAAATGTGCTTTGCAAAAGAATCCTGACATGGCTACGAGCGAACAATTCCAAGTTATTGTATATGCGTTCAGTTAGTGTCTGATCATCATGCCCCTGCCCTTGTTCCAATTATTTTTTAGGGTCGGCGCAGCATATCTTTTTGCACACGTTGTCTATTGCAGTATTTATACATGTAGTATATACATACTGCAATAGACAACAAATAAACTTAAGGTTGGAAAAAATCATAATGAGTTAATATTGGTTGCCGTCTCAAGCTCAGATGACCATTTTGAGCCGGTTCGACATGCTAAAAATTTGGGTCAAAATCAAAATTACTCTTTACATGACTCGTCTAAAGTTATTTGTATTTTCTGAATTATTTTGTTTCCGGACCTTGTTCCAAAAGAAAACCATATATTTTTTAATTGGAAATGGTTTAAGAAAAAAATATACTTGTTATTCTCACAAGACGGTTAAACGTGCCGTCATAAGTCATAAGTAATTTATTTCATAACACTATACATTGTGTTGAAAATAACATTATACATTGCAATTAAATTCAATTTCATTATAATACATTTATGAAAGTTAATAATAAACATTTACGAAAATTAATAATAAATAAATAAGAAACAAAAATAATAATTAGGGACTCATTAGTAATGGTAACGACAATTATATTTGTATTACGACATAGGTTTCATTTACTCTAGGCCCAGATTGTTTTTCGCTAAATATTTTAGGACAAACGATAGTTGCATAGGTAGGGATCTAATATATAAAGCTAAGGCACCCGGTTTCATCCTCCCCTTACTCCCCTCAGCGCGTTTAACTGAACAATCGCTGCGCTGTGCGTCAGAACGCACAGCGCATGCTCTGCGCGGGGAGAGGCGCTGGCGGGGGGAGGCTGATAGGGCAGACTGCAGTGGGCGCGCCGGTCTCGTACCGACAACACGTGTCGGTAGTTCGCGAAGGTTCTCTGGTGTCAGTCTCATTACTTATATTGTTATAATAAATTCAGAGTAGTGATTTGTTACAAAGTGCGTGTACTCAGGTGAGATTAGGGCTTTTCAATTAGTAAGGTTTCGGTACTTTCAGAATATTCAGTTTGCAGTTTCCCGTAGTGTCTCTAAAACTATACGTTAATTGTTTTTATTTTATTAAAATTTAGAATTATCTTTAAATAAATGAAGCTACGTGTAATGGCGTCCACTGTCACGTAATCAATATTTCGAGTGCGCACCGCGCATGCGCCGCGCCCGGGACCTCAGCTCGGGCTGGGCGTTGGACGAGATGGAATTAACTTTATAAACGAAATGTTAACTTTTTCGAGGTTTTTAACTTTTTATGAACCTAAATACAAAATTTGATTTTTTGTTCGTATGTATCATTCAGCAGACCTGACATTATGATTTAAATTTTCTCCTTTGCTATTTCCACGAAATTCTGAAACATAGGGCTTTGAAAGACAGATTTGGATAACACAGTGATTTTACATGAGTTCAGTTTTTAACTTTTGGGGTAGAGAAACCATATAAAAAACAAAATGAAACAAGTATTTGCTATCACTATCTAAAGACTGCATAATAAAGTAATTCTATAAATCGAATTAAAGAAATATAATATAGCCAGGACTCTCTCTGATGTATAGCAGGGAGACCCCGTTACTCTTACTCCCCGCAGTGCGTTTATCCGATCAATACTTGCCGCACAGCGCATGCTCCGCGCGGGGAGAGGTGAGGGCGCGGAAGGGGTATACTGCAGTACGCAGTGGGTGCGCCGGTCTCGTACAGATAACACGTGTCGGTGGTTCGCGAAGTCCGTGTCTGTCTTATAAATTATATTGTTACAATAAATTCAGTGTAGTAAATTCGTTGCGAGATTTCTGTACGCAGGTAAGATTTAGACAATTAAATTAGTAAAGTTTAAAGGTTTCGGTACATCTTGAATGTTAAGTACGCAGTTTCTCGTACCGTATATTTCCACCTTTGTTGATTGCTTGTTACTTAAAGATAATTTTATTAAAAATTATAATTATGTTTAAATAAATGAAACTTCATTCTATGGCGTCCACTGTTACGTAATCAATATTTCGTGCGCGCACCGCGCATGCGCCGCGCCCAGGAACTCAGCTCAGCGCGTTTATTCGATCAATATCTGTCGCACAGCGCATGCTCCGCGCGGGGAGAGATGGGGGCGCGGGAGGGGTATACTGCAGTGCGCAGTGGGCGCGCCGGTCTTGTACCGACAACACGTGTCGGGAGTTCGCGAAGTCTGTGTCAGTCTTATTAATTATATTGCTAATACATTCGGTGTAGTGATTTGTTTCCTGATTCGTCTACTTGGGTAAAAGTTAGGCTATTAAATTAATGAAGTTATTAGATTTTGGTACTTCTTGGATATTCAGTACTTTGGTTTCCCGTGTTGCCTTTTCCAGTATCATTTGTCGTTTTTTTTTTCAATTAATTTTATTTAATATTATAATTATCTTTAAATAAAAGAAGCTTCTTTCTATGGCTTCCACTGTTACGCAATCAATATTTCGAGCGCGCACCGCGCATGCGCCGCGTCCGGGACCTCAGCTCAAGCTGGGCGTTGGATGAAATGAAATTAAACGGGGTATTGGCCTTTCCTTTATTGGGAAATCATCAAACTATATTAAGTAGCACACTTTCCAAATGCAACTAATGCTAACTCTAGAGTTTAACTTTTGCAATATAAAAATCAGTTTCAAGCAAGTTTCCTCGTTTTGGCTGTTGTTCAAACTTTGATTAGGTTACTGTAGTCGTCGTGGATCGGATATTTATTTATTTAAAGATACTTATAATGTTTAAAAATCTAAACTTAAAATTGGAAATGACATGCAACTTAAGTTTTGGAGGCGGGGTTGGGGAAGTTTCTGCCATGTAGACGCCATGCGTGTACAGAGCCTTCTCCCTAGAGATAGCAGCTTGAACATATTGCTCACCAAGTCGCCTGTTAGTTGACTCTCTGCCTTCCATCGGAAGACAATAATTCAAAGACAATCGAGACTCATCTGTGAATAAGACTTTTGTTTATTTTCTCTCACCATAACGTTAACGGACTTAGCGGTGTACTGCTACTGGATGTTTCTCTCATGCTACTCTCAAGTTTGGGGCAAATTGCTAGACTTTGTGAGTTTAGGATATTCGACTTTGTATATAGTCTCTTTGTGTGTGAAGAAACTGTTGCTGGACGTCAATTGCATCGACTTGGTGTGTTTCAGTTGCTGAGCATCGAAATACGACGATCTACGGGTGTCTACGGAGCGGGCAGAATATGGTGCGTTAAGAGCGATTACGACGGTAAGTGACATGAGAACAATCAGAGCACCTTGAAATTAGTAGCGGGAGCAAGCGCTAAAGTGGCGCTACTAGACAATTTACTCCCCGCAGTGCGTTTATCCGATCAATACTTGTCGCACAGCGCATGCTCCGCGCGGGGAGAGGCGGGGGCGGGGGAAGGCAGATAGGGCAGACTGCAGTGGGCGCGCCGGTCTCGTACCGACAACACGTGTCGGTGGTTTTGCGGTTCATCTCGGTTTTAATAATTATATTGTCAATAAATTTAGTGTAGTGAATTGTTACCTGATTCGTGTACTTTGGTAAGAATTAGGCTATTAATTTAATGAAGTCGAATTTTTTGAAATGTTGAAGAATTTGAGATAGGTTTTGATTCTTCCTGAATATTCAATACTTTAGTTTGCCGTTTTGCCTTTTCCAGTATCATTTTGTTGATTGTTACTAGAAACTTCTTTTATAAAAAAATATAATTATCTTTAAATACATGAAGATTTGTGAAATGGCGTCCACTGTTACGTAATCAATATTTCGTGCGCGCACCGCGCATGCGCCGCGCCTGGGACCTCAGCTCGGGCTGGGCGTTGGATGAAATGAAATTAAACGGGGCATTGGTCTTTCCTTTACTGGGGAATCATCAAACTATACTAAGTAGCACACTTTCCAAAGGTAACTAATGCTAACTATAGAGTTTAGCTTTTGCAATAAAATCATTTTCAAGCAAGTTTAACAGAGTCTTGAATTTTTATTTTACTATCATTAGTGAAGTTGAACACTTATAATTAAAAGAAATATCATGTTATTTCTTTTATATGAACTATAATTAAGAACTTAATTTTCTCTTTTTGGGCGTCGCGTTGTTCGAACTTTAATATAGCACCCACGCGCAGCGCATCCGCGGAACGCGTACGAAGTATTGATTAGGTAACTCTTGCCGTCGTGGTACGGATGTTCATTTATTTTAAAATAATTATAACGTTTCAAAAAATAAGTTGTAGTTATGCTCAAGTGATATTGATTGCCACCTTGGAGTCAGATGACAGCTTGGTCCTGGTTTGACATGCAACTAAAGTTTCCAGTATACACTACCGTACCTTTGCTTTACTTGCTGAACCGTTTGTACACCCACTCTTCTTGCACTACGACGTTTTCTGATACCAACTTCGAAAAAAAAAAATGATATTTGCACATTCTTCAGGTGACGGCTTACTCAATATACGTGTAGATACCTTGGCTTTGAATTTCCAATTGATTTGTCAAAAATAAGTGTAAAAACACAAGCAATGATAAACATACATTGAAAAGATCATAAGAAGAATGAGACTTTGTTCAGTTGGGGGACGAACCAGACTCCTTAAAGTTCAACATTTTTTTGTATTCCTATCTCTTTCCCAAAGCTCAATATCGACTTGTTGTGTTTTATTAGTTGCTGAGCATCGAGATACGACGAGCTACGGGTGTCTACGGAGCGGGCTGAATATGGCGCGTTAAGAGCGATTACGACGGTAAGTGACATGAGAACAGTCAGAGCACCTTAAAATTAGTAGCGGGAGCAAGCGGTAAAGTGGCATCATAATTGTATGTAAAAAAGTAGTGGCGGGGGAAGCGCATCACATTGGCGCCACTGCGGATCTTGCATCTGGCACTAACTTGAAAGCGCCCTAAGACCAGCTAGCAAGTCCAAATAAAGCCCACCATTATAAATAATACACACACCCACAGCGCGTTTATCCGATCAATACGTGACGCACACCGCATGCGCCGCGCGGGGAGAGGCGGGGGCGGGGGGAGGCAGATAGGGCAGACTGCAGTGGGCGCGCCGATCACGTACCTACCGATAACACGTGTCGGTGGTTCGCGAAGTCCGTGTCAGTCTTGTTAATCATAATGTTGTAATAAATTCAGTGTAGTGATTTCTTACTCGGTTCGTATACTCGGGTAAGATTTAGGCTATTAAATTAGTTACTTTCCGGTTTTGCCTTTTCCAGTATCATTTGTTAATTGTTACCAAAAGACTATTTTATTGAAAATTAAAATAATCTTTAAATACATGAAGCTTCGCGAAATGGCGTCCACGGCACCGTAATCAATATTTCGTGCGTGCACCGCGCATGCGCCGCGCCCGGGACCTCAGCTCGGGCTGGGCGTTGGTCGAGATGAAATTAACTTTATATATGCGATATAAAGCTTTTTTAGTGTCTGTATCTTTTTATAAACCTAAATTCAGAAGTAAGGCTTTTGTTCAATTTTAACTTTCAACAGACCTTATATTATGATTTCAATGTTGTCTTGATACCTTCACGCATTTCCTAACACAAAAGTAACAATAAAGCGGTCTTCTCGGGTACTTGCGCACCTCGGTGACTTCGGTCTGCCGTTACTGGATTTCCTTAGATGGTCTCCAGTATACCGTACCTATACTTTACTTGCCGAACCGTTCGAACACCCACACTTTTTGCATTACGACGCTTTCTGATACCAACTTCGAAAATAGTTACACATAATTCAGGTGAAGGCTTACTCGCTATAGATACCTTGGCTTTGAATTTACAATTGGTTTTGTCAAAAATAAGTGTAAAAACACAAGCGTACATTGAAAAGATCATAAGGATGAGACTATGTCCAGCTGGGGACGAACCAGACTCCTTAAAGTTCAACATTTTTTTTTTATATTCCTATCTCTTTCCCAATGCTCAATATCGACTTGTTGTGTTTTATTAGTTGCTGAGCATCGAGATACGACGAGTTACGGGTGTCTACGGAGCGGGCTGAGTATGGCGCGTTAAGAGCGATTACGACGGTAAGTGACATGAGAACAGTCAGAGCGCCTTGAAATTAGTAGCGGGAGCAAGTGGTAAAGTGGCACTATAATTGTATGTAAAAAAGCAGGGAAGCGCATCACATTGGCGCCACTGCGGATCTTGCATCTGGCACTAACTTGAAAGCGCCCTAAGACCAGCTAGCAAGTCCAATTAAAGCCCACCATTATCTAGACACACGGCAGTGTGTCCGCCAAGTTCGAGCAAAAAGGCGACACACCGGCCGTGGGTTATATTACATGAACCATTTCGGGCCAATTTCGACCCCCCTATAACTCAAAATCTATTTTACTTACGCATATTAAATTTCTAGTATTTATTGAGACCCCCTTACTTATCTAAAATACAAAATTTCATTAATATACCTATTGTAGGTCTTGAGATATTGACGTCAAAAAATCGCTATTTTTTTTTACTATACACTCACTGACTGACTGACTGACTCACTCATCAAAAACCTAGACCACTTCCAATGGTCGTATTGACTTGAAATTTGGCATGGAGGTAGGTCTTTAGGTCAAGGTAAAGGGAAAAATCTGAAAATGGTCAAGTGGGAATCAGTTTCGAAAATAATGAAGGTATAAATTTATACCCCTAAGGAACTAAAACGAACTGAATTTATTTATATTTATATAATATATCTTTGAATGGTCGTACCGACCTGAAAATCGGTACAAAAGTTTGTATTTAGTCAAAGTAAAGTAAAAATCTGAAAACGGCTAAGTGTAAATCACTTTCGAAAATAACGAATGTGTAACTTTGATCCACTATAAGTATGGAGTGAAAATGAATAAATAATATTAAGTAAGTACTTATGTATAGTACTTATGTATAGTATAGATTATTGATAAATGCGCCCGGCACATGACAAACCTCAGTGTTTGTCTGTCGCGGGAATCAAACCCATGACCACATACGGTGTGCAAAGCAGGGTCACTACCAAACCAATACCTATGCGCTGAATCCACGGTTAAAAATTCAATAAAATAAAGTTTTCGGTCGGATTCGGATACTTTACTTAGCCACTCGTCAGTAAATGAGACATTTCCTTAACTAACTTAATCATAAGAAAAAAATGAAATAAACAACCTTACAAAAATAAATGAAATCCCACCCAAAACATAAATGTAAAAGGCTGCCAAGTTCGATAATATGAGAATGCTTCTCCTATAAAAGAAGTGAGATCTGAATAAGTACCAAGTTCTATACACATACCTCAGTTAAAAATAGTTACAGGGATGCACACTTGGCAACTTTATAATAATAAAATTTTAGTATTTCATTTTCTAAAGAAAATTATATACTTGACTCATTGCGTATAGTAGGTTTACAACAAGGTGTGTGAAAACTTGCCTTAATAATATTTAAATACATGAGCTTCGCGAAATGGCGTCCACGGCACCGTAATCAATATTTCGTGCGTGCACCGCGCATGCGCCGCGCCCGGGACCTCAGCTCGGACTGGGCGTTATAGAGAACCTCAGTTCCCCTTATTCCTCTTAGCGCGTTTATTCGATCGATACCCGTCGCACAGCGCATGCGCCACGCGGGGAGAGGTGGGGGCGGGGGGAAGCAGATAGGGCAGACTGCAGTGGGCGCGCCGGTCTCGTACCGACAACACGTGTCGGTGCTTTGCGAAGTCTGTGTCAGTCTTATTAATTACATTGTCATAATAAATTCAGAGTAGTGATTTGTGTAGTGTGATTATTCGTGTACTAAGAGAAGGTAAGAATTAGACTATTAAATTAATGAAGTTAGTAGGTTTTGATACTTCTTGAAAATTCGGTCGGCAGTTTCTTGTATAGTATTTTTCCAATACCTTTTGTTCATTGTTTGTTCTAAAAATTAAAATTATCTTTAACTAAATGAAGCTTCGTATAATGGCGTCCACTGTTACGTAATCAATATTTCGTGCGCGCACCGCGCATGCGCCGCGCCCGGGACCTCAGCTCGGCCTGGGCGTTGGTCGAGATGAAATTAACGTTGTATAGGAAATTCAAAGCTTATTAGCCTTATATAAAAATACCGAAGGTTCGTTTTTGGTGTTTGTATCTTTTTATAAACCTAAATTCAGAAGTTAGATGTTTGGTTAAGTTCATGATTTAAATCTTCTCTTGATATCTCGATGCATTTCCGAAACATAAGATTTTGTCAGACAAATTTGGATGTTAAACTAATATTGCAAAAATTGACTAGACAATTTAGTTGATACATATAAAGAATGGTCATTACATATGATAGCTCATTAACCATTTTGACATATACGTAGGTAGCGAGGACTCTTAAAATATATATCAGAGAACCTCAGTTCCCCTTATTCCCCATAACGTGTTTATTCGATCAATACCCGTCGCACAGCGCATGCGCCACGCGGGGAGAGGCGGGGGCGGGGGGAGGCAGATAGGGCAGACTGCAGTGGGCGCGCCGGACTCGTACCAACAACACGTGTCGGTGCTTCGCGAAATCTGTGCCAGTCTTATTAATTACATTGTCATAATAAATTCAGTGTAGTGATTTAGGTATTGTGTAGTGTGATTATTCGTGTACTAAGAGAAGGTAAGAATTAGACTTTTAAAATATTAGTGAAGTTAGTAGGTTTTGGTACTTCTTGAAAATTCGGTAGGCAGTTTCTTGTATAGTATTTTTCCACTACCATTTGTTCCTTGTTTGTTCTAAAAGTTAAAATTATCTTTAACTAAATGAAGCTTCGTGTAATGGCGTCCACTGTTACGTAATCAATATTTCGTGCGCGCACCGCGCATGCACCGCGCCCGGGAACTCAGCTTAGCGCGTTTATTCGATCAATACCCGTCGCACAGCGCATGCTCCGCGCGGGGAGAGATGAGGGCGCGGGAGGGGTATACTGCAGTGCGCAGTGGGCGCGCCGGTCTCGTACCGACAACACGAGTCGGGAGTTCGCGAAGTCTGTGTCAGTCTTATAAATTATATTGCTAATAAATTCAGTGTAGTGATTTGTGACTAATCTACTTGGGTAAAAGTGAGGCTATTAAATTAATGAAGTTAATAGATTTTGGTACTTCTTGAATATTCAGTACCTACTTTGGTTTCCCGTGTTGTCTTTTTCATTTGTCGTTTTTTTTTAAATTAATTTCATTTAATATTATAATTGTCTTTAAATAAATGAAGCTTCGTTCTATGGCTTCCACTGTTACGTAATCAATATTTCGTGCGCGCACCGCGCATGCGCCGCGCCCGGGACCTCAGCTCGGGCTAGGCGTCGAACGACATGGCTTAACTTTATAAACAAAATGTTAGGCTTTTTTGATGTCTGTACCTTCTTAAACCTAAATTCAGAACTTAGATTTTTGTTCAACTTTGACTTTCAACAGACCTAAGGTTATGATTTGATTAATAAATTTTCTCTCGATATTTCCGAAACATAGGATTTTGGCAGACAGGTTTGGATAAGAAAGTGATATTACAAAAGTTGAACAGAAAATTTAGTTAATACATGTAAAGTCTGGTCATTGCGTATTTGACTATGTAATTAACCACTTTGACATATACGTAGGTAGCGAGGACTCTTAAAATATATATCAGAGAACCTCAGTTCCCATTATTCCCCTTACCGCGTTTATTCGATCAATACCCGTCGCACAGCGCATGCGCCGCGCGGGGAGAGGCGGAGGCGGGGGGAGGCAGATAGGGCAGACTGCAGTGGGCGCGCCGGTCTCGTACCGACAACATGTGTCGGTGGTTCCCGCGGTTCATCTCGGTTTTAATAATTTTTATTGTTATTATAAATTCAGTGTAGTGCTTTGTTTTTTGATTCGTGTACTCGGGTAAGATTAAGACTATTAAATTAGTGAAGTTAATTTGAAGGCACTTGCTGAATATGCAATTTGCAGTTTCCCGTAGTGCCTATTCTAAAATCACACGTTGATGATTGTTCGTTAAAGTTTATTTTATTAAAATCTTTAAATAGGAACATGAAGCTTCGTATAATGGCGGCCACTGTTTCATAATCAATATATCGTGCGCGCACCGCGCATGCGCCGCGCCCGGGACCTCAGCTCGGGCTGAATTCAGTGTAGAGATTTGTTACGTGTACTCAGACAAAAAATAGGCTACTAAATTAATGAAGTCGAAATTTTTGAAATGTTGACGCATTTGAGATAGGTTTTGATTCTTCCTGAATATTCAATACTTTAGTTTCCCGTTTTACCTTTTCCAGTATAATTTGTTGATTGTTACTAAAATATTATTTTGTTAGAAATTATAATTATCTACAAATACATGAAGCTTCGTATAATGGCGTCCACAGTTACGTAATCAATATTTCGTGCGCGCACCGCGCATGCGCCGCGCCCGGGACCTCAGCTCGGGCTGGGCGTTGGTCGAGATAAAATTAAACGGTGCACTGGCCTTTCCTTTATTGGGGAATCATGAAACTATACTTAGTAGCACACTTTCCAAATGCAACTAATGCTAACTTTTAGTTTAGATCTCATATTTAGAGTTTAGATCATTTTCAAGCAATTTTAACAAAGTCTCGAATTTTTAGTTTACTATCATTAGTGAAGTTGAACACTAATTATTAAAAAAAAAATAATGTTATTTATTTTTAATGAACTATCTAGAACTTAATTTTCTCTTTTTAATTTTACACAGCACATGCTCGGTGCGCTCACGAAATATTGATTAGGTATTTATTTATTTGAAGATAATCATAATGTTTAAAAATCCAAACTTCAAGTTTAAAATTATCCTCTAATGATATTGGTTGCTGCCTCAGAGTCAAATGCCAGTTTGGTCCTGGATTGACATGCAACTAAAGTTTTCAAGTTAAGTTTTGGAGGTGCGGTTGGGGAAGTTTATTCCATGCAGACGCCATGCGTGTATAGAGCCTTCTCCTTAGAGATCTTAGCAGCTTGAACATATTGCTCACCTAATCGCCTGTTAGTCGACCCTCTGCCGTCCATCGGAAGACAATAATTTAAAGAGAATCGAGACTCACCTATTCATCATCTTCCTGCCCTTATCCCATTTCACTTGGGGTCGGCGCAACACGTCTTTTTCTTCCATTCTCCCCTATCAGACGTCACACTATCATTTACTCCTTTTTCACTCATATCATTCTTTATACAATCCATCCACCTTTTCTTTGGCCTTCCCCTTCCTCTTCATCCATCAACATTCATACTCATCACTCTCTTAGTCACATGACTCTCATCCCTCCTCATCACATGCCCCAAGACAGCCGATATCCTTTATTTTTTTCCGTAACCGGTGTTACTTTCAAACTTCCCCTTATAAACTCATTCCGTACTTTATCCATTCTTGTCACTCCATACATCCATCTCAACATCCTTATCTCTGCCACATACAATCGTTTCTCATACATCTTTTTCACAGCCCAGTATTCCGATCCATACAACACGACAGGTCTAATCACGGTTTTATATATTTTCCCCTTTAACTTAAGAGGGATCCGTGGGTCACAAGTTGTTCCGGTGATCTGTCGCCATATCACCCATCCCGAGTTGATCCGGTGAGTTATGTCCCGGTCTACATCGCCATTGTCTTGGACAAGCGAGCCAAGGTACCGAAAGTCGGAACAGACTGGTATGGGCGTTCCGGCAAGAGTAATAGGCACAGGGCTGGAGAGACCGCGAAAATCGCAAAACAAATATTCTGTTTTGGTCCTGCTCAATTTCAAGTTCCTTTTTTTTTGTAGTCTGATCTTTTTTCCCAATGCTCAATATTGACTTGATGTGTTTCAGATGCTGAGCATCGAGATACGACAAGCTACGGGTGTCTACGGGCGGGCTGAATATGGTGCGTTAAGAGCATTTACGACGGTAAGTGACATGAGAACAGTCAGGGTGGCTTAAAATTAGTAGCGGGAGCAAGCGCTAAAGTGGTGCCACTGCGGCTCTTTCTTCTAATAATAACTTGAAAGGGCACGATGATCAGCTAGCGAAGTGTGAATTTACAATTAAGTACCTTCAGATATATAATATATGCTTTGCAAAAGTTTGCTATGAGCGAAAAAAAAAATATTGCGACCGAAACTATGTTCTTTATCGACAGGCTTCCTGCGGCGTGCGACGGGTATCCAGGATAGGGCGCTGATATAACGTCGAAGTTGTGAGTGTTTGGTAAGTGTTATTTTAGAATTTCACCATAAAGCATAAATTAGTCAAAAATATTTTACTTGGTTTAGAGTCCAGTTTGAGAACACGGATAGCCGAGTGATATTATGGGTCACCGTTTGATCCTCGTGTAGAAGCGTTTAATTGTGTTTTTCAGAATTACTTGTTCTAAGTCTGGGTGTTTTAGGTCAGCCTCACTATAATAGTACTATAGCACTACAACTATGGCTACGTATGCAAGGACCCTATAATAAAAAGTATGGTACCTAAGTCACGTCCCAACAAGTTGACATTGTCACCGAATTGGAAGCTTCTCCTCGAACTACAGTTCCGGAGGTAGCGTCTGGCTACTTAACAGCTTGGCGACGTTGCCACTATAATGTACGCAAGTCAATTTGCAACTCTGTCACTAAGTCACTGATAGCCATTTTGCAGCATCAACTCCAACAGCTAAACATCATTTGATAAGCGATTTCAGCCACGTGCCAAACGACTCATGTTTCTATTAATTGTTAAATTACCGATAAGTTACGCTTTCAAAACTGTTGCTTTTTCCGGATGTTAAGTTATTAGTTCGATTAATTAAATACTTAAAAAAATATTTTTATTTGTAGGTAATTGTTCAGGTTTTAATCAGCGTGTTGTCTCTTTCAGTGGTAGTGTTGTGTGAGGAGGTCCTGAGGAGGCAGGTAGGGTCGTCGTGACGGTGAGATTGATGTAAATGGGCAAGCAATCGGTCAAATGGTACAAAAACGCAATGTAAGATTTTTTCTATCATTAAAATAAATATTTGTAAGCGTTAAATTACAGTTTAACTTCAAAATTATTTGCCTTTGAGAGTTTACACTTTGGCGGCTGGACACTAAAAAAACAGCTCTCTCGAACCCCGATAGCAGGTTCGTACGTCGATAAATTACTACAGGTATTTGATTATTATTGGTTGTTGAAATATTTTCATGAGGTGTCATGTGTGTTTCATGAGAGGTCCAGTGAGGTCGTTGTGCGTACTATTATGGCCAAAATATCTCAAAGCAACCTTAGTGTTAGCTTAGGTAGGTTAGTAGGTTTTCACGGTAGTTAGCGAAAGCTTTCCCGTGGCCCTTGACAATAGGGAACGGAGAAGCACTCCGGTGGCTGTAGCGGGTAAGAGGCCAGCACAACCTAGTCGCCCTCCGGAGGGCGATGGAAGTCCAAGATGGTAGGAGATCCGCCGGACAACAAAAAAAAATGGTAGGGTAGTAGGTTAGCAGGTTAGGTAAGTCGTGGTAGCCTTAGGAGTGGGGTTCGACCCCAACGGAGGCAAGTATTGATTTCACTTTGAATTTTCAGAGTGCATACGTACTTTCTTAATTCTATTAAGACACCACGTACTTTCGTACGCACAACGTATAGACTAGTTTCGCTCAACAGTCAAACAAAGAATGGCCATGAATAATATGCGATAGCGAAGATTGTACTTACCTGTGGTCGGTGTCCTCCTTTTTCAATGCACCAAAAATGTCAAAAAAGACAGACAAACAGGTGTACTCGGAGCGCTTTAAACCGCTCAAGCAAAAAAATAATAACTAGAATTTAAATAAGATTTTGGTATCGAAGTGTTACCAATAATGTTTATAAAAAAAATTGTGTTCTGTAATTTCCCGTAAAAACATTGTTGATGTTTTTTCTAGCTGTTAATGGTTCACAATTCGAGAAAACAGGAACCGAATTGTGAATTTTATTACTATCTTTCTTTATTATCTTATTTTTTTTTCTTTTTTACTTTTTTGGCAAAATCTCGATGTGCTTAGTGCGCAGTTTGGTGTGCTTGCTGGCAAAGCTTACAAATTGTGAATTTTTCAATTTTGCACTTTTCCATTTTTTTTTTTGAAAAGTCGAAAAAACATGTTGTAGCACAGTAGAATGTTTAGATTTTATAAATAAGGCTATTCATGTATTTGTGCGCGCTTAGTTATTGCGTAAAAAGTGTTCGGAAATGAGATACTAGTCTGAGTAGTTTCAGAAGATATTTGTCGAAATAAATGGGCTACGGTTCATGCTGGGCGCCAACAAACAAGGAACGAGAAAAATTGCTGATGATGATAATGTGGTAGATAGAGTATGATGATGAGATGATCAAAAGTCGGCTATGATGATAATGGTCCCCAACTGCGTTAACATATAAGGTAGGTATATTTTAATTTACTGATAAATTTAAGAGTATGAAACTAGAGAGCTGAGCTAATGTCTGATGAATTTTCAATAAAGCAAATGCGAGCAAATTTTTGACTGCAAATTAACGTAAAACTGAGCGAAACGAAAACATAATATGCAAATACATATTAAAAAAAATACATACATTACACCAATAAGCTGATTAGTATCGAAGCATTTGAATGAAGCGTTCTTTCTTTTGTTGACAGGTCTGTTGTCTCGTCTGTGTTCGACGTTGCGTGCGTTTGTCATATGGTATCGACTCCTGAGACTCAAACGTCATGAGACACCTTGTATTAAAATGTAAGTTACTACTGTACTATACCACCCTTTATTTTAATACCAGCAAATAAACGGCCCACTGCTGGGCACAAGCCTCTTACCATATAGGAAGGTTTAAGCATTGATCACCACGGACTCGCTGTGGACTGGCAATTTCAGATTCAGGCATTTCATTGCAGGTTTCTTCACGATGTTTGTCACCGTCTGTCAGTAGTGCCTAAGAATGATTAAGAAATTATATATAACTTTCAAAAAGTCACATTGGTACCTTCTTGCAAACCTTTACCTGATTGATTACAGATAAGAATTGTTAACCCAGAAAAAAAAGAAAAAGAGGAGCCAAATTATAAACCCCTTTGTTTATTTAGCAAAAAAGAAGTTTATATATTATTAATTTCTCCATAGTTCTAAAATAAAACACACGTTGTCTTGACATTTTATATATGAAAGAATAGTTGTTAATATCCATGTATTTTTCTTTCCAGAAAGCCTGTTGGTAAAGCGAAGCTGAGCGGCGTTTTAAGAATAGAATTGCGGATACTTTCACTACTCATAATAGTATGTTCTTAAACATACTACATTAAAAGAATATGTAAATTGATGCGTCATGTTAATTTAAACTTAACACCCTTACAGCGAAACAAAGCAATTCAAAGCTCGTTTGGGTGTTAGAAATATGTTAAGATATTTTTTAAATTAATTATAAATTATTGATGTATATTTATGATTGCGATGAACAAAATAAAATGCGTTCTGACAGCTAGCCAGCTGGAGAGTTTGTTCCGTCGCTTGTTCTCTCCAGCGTACGCTAGGTAGCAAGCGGCGACGGGGGGAGGGGCGGGGGAACGGGGGGGTTCACAAATAAGCTGTCATTTTGATTAACCAAACTTATATCTTTTATTATACAACAACCCTTTAATATAGTGCTACAAGGATCATTTGGCATATGGACGAAATCGGAACTAATGCCGTCACATGTAAAATGACTTTTGATAGACTTGTTGCGAATATGCACACCAATTCCTGATGTTAAGATCATCCACGTGCCAAGAGATCCTTGTAGTTCTATACACCACTATCCTTCTACCTTACACTTTGACAAATGAGTTTCAAATTATACACTTTTGGACTAATAGTATATTAAATTCAACTTTTACAATCACACACACTTAAATAAATAAAGCCTTTACAACGAAGAGAAACAAGGTATTGAGAATATTTGGAGACAATTTTTGAATTTGCAAATGAAAATTAAAATATTTTTCCTCTTTTATTGTTACAAGTTCAAATCAATGATATTCTTTTGTTTCTCTAGACTTATCGAAAGTAAACTTGTAATTTTACAAATATTTTTTTTTAAATCGATCACAACTTAGACAGCTACAAATGGTTCGATTCCATTCCCAAATTCCAAATCAAAATTGACTATTTCATTTTGGAGACACGATACAACTGTTCGATGCAACACACAACATACAGAGTTCCTAAAATTCCGAACACAAATATTTCAAAATACACTGCTGTAAATGAAAATGAATAAGTTTCATACACAAAGTCACAGGCTGGTTCAAATCCGGCTGGGAGAACCATATGTACTGACCACACAGGCTCCCGAAGATATATGTGTCACACGAGATACGTCGTTTGATAGCGCCGCGGAAGGTTCCGTACGCAGCTTGCAATCCGACCGTGTAAGCGTGACTTGTACTCGTTGCTTCAGACGGTCTACTCGTACGTGTCACTTGTGTGCGGTCGGCCTGTACGGGTTTCCAAGACAGCTGTGGACTCAGCCAAGCACCGGTAAACCAAATGGTTTGACATTGAGCACTTTACTGATATGGAAGGGTTCGATCCCCGCATAACAAGACATCATTATCATCCTGCCGTTATCCCGTTTTACTTGGAGTTGACGCTACACGTTTTTTTCTTCCATTCCCCCCTATCAGACTTCACAATATCACTTACTCCTTTTTTATTCATATCATTCGTCACACAATCCATCCATCTTTTCTTTGGCTTTCCCCTCCATCCATCAGTATTCATACTCATCAATCTCTGAGTCACATGAATCTCATTCCTCCTCATCACATGTCCATACCAAGACAATCAATTTCTCTTAATTTTTTTGTATCTGGTGCTACTTTCAAACTTCCACGCATAAAAAGTGCTCAGATAATTTTCACACACATGAATGGTAATCAAAATATTTGGATACGTTAAGTCTACGCTACGTCGCTACGTCTACGCTATTTATCCGGAAAAATCCAAAAGGCGACCATATTTTTTTATCAAACAGAGGACTAGCAGAAATATACTAGTAAGTATGCACCTATCACGCCAGATGTCTTCGGGCGGATTAAACTCTAACACCAGGGTGTACATCAACGAGTTACGACGATAAGAAGACGAGTACTGAAGAAACCCTGAAACCAAATGGTTAGCCCAAAGTATCTAAGTATCGTAATACAAAGAACACTGCAGACCAGGCACAAGTATTAAGGACCATATCTTGACTGCGTGGATAGCTAGGTCGCCATCGCATCAGTGATCATAGTGAACGACGTGCCGCGGTTTCGATTCCCGCAAAGGATAAGCACGTGTCACATCCTCAATTGCTTTTTAAGTCAATAATATAATTTGTTCCTGCGACTTCGTCTGCGTGGATTTAACAAAAAAGATGATGATATTGTGTTGTAAATTTAAAAAAAAAAAAACAAAAATACGAGGAGCCTAAGTTACACATTCAGTGACCGGTCAAAAAGATTTGTTTTGAAACCGTTATTTCAATATAACACATAGATAACTAGGTTTATTTAAGTACTAGCGACCCGCCCCGGCTTCGCACGGGTTCAATGCTGTTGCTAAATATACTATAGAATAACTGTGAATTTTTGTAGGTATATTAAAACCTAGCAAACGCAAACGCTACGTCCCGCAATTTTAAATCTATAATATCTTCAAAAATGTTCTTTTAAATCTTGTGCTGTAAAGGTCCATTGTACATCTATATTAAATCAATAATGTAGTTAAGAAGACAAGACTACCGAATAGGTAACCCAAAAAGAATAAACATACGCATATGCCATTTTATTCGTAGTTAAACGTTTTTACAAATCATGTCTAGTGGTAGGCCATAACTTTTGCTAGTCAAGATTTTTAAGTGTAAAATGTATAAAAATACAAGAAACAATTAACACAAAATACAAAAAGTTTGTTCGTAAACCGGACCTTTGTCAGGTGTGGGGTTCGAACCCACGCTCCCTCTCGGGAACCAGAGCTTAAATCTGGCGCCTTAGACCACTCGGCCAACCTGACATGTTAACATAGCCTAAAATTACGGGTACTGTACCTACAGATCGCTTGATAAATAAGTTAAGCAACATGATTTTTTTATTGTCATACAAAGAACACTGCAGACCAGGCACAAGTATTAAGGACCATATCTTGCCCGCGTGGATAGCTAGGTCGCCATCGCATCAGTGATCACAGTGAACGACGTGCCGCGGTTTCGATTCCCGCAAAGGATAAGCACGTGTCACATCCTCAATTGCTTTTATATGTTTTTCCTTGATACATAATGATTCCATTTAATTAAATTAATGTTTTTTTTCTTGGACTAATAGTATACTCAAGTAAAAGTCGTGATTTTTTAACGACGACGTCCGCACTAAGGAAGTCAACCCTTGCATCGCGGTGGACTTTACAGAAATTCAATTCACAAGCATAAAGTCACCCAAACTTAGAACTGACATTTGTGGATCGCACAAATTCCCGCTATTATAGAGGATAAGATATAAGGCAGTCATGTAAGATGTGATTCAGTCCACATCCATACACTTTCATGAGCAATACAAACATGAAATAGAATAACTATGTTACAAGACAATGTCTTGGCTTATAGAGTACGACACACGATGCGTTGCGGCGGCGGTGCGGCGTCGGAACGGCGTCGCTACTTCATTTCACATAGTAATATCTATGGCATGTTACACCATGCTCTTCAGCGCCGCTTCGGATTTATAACCAAGACGAGGCGGGGAGTTATGAGTGCGTGGCGACGCCGAAGTGACGTCGCTCCAACCGCTCCGAGCCCAACGCTGCTGGGGTGCCAGCGACGCCGGTGCGACATACCAACGTGCGTTACCGCAATGCTCGTGTGACAGCTGATATGGTGAAATCTTTGCGGTGTAACGCCGCAGTGTATAATTTGTCTCCGCTTTCAGCCAGTAACGAAACAACTGAAAGTTTTTACTAGGTTCTAGTGAGCCTGTTACATCGCATTAGTATAAAGAAGAAATAGGAATATTCAATTACCTTTCAATATAAACAAGCTTTAATCACTTAATGACTTATAATTATTTTTGAGAATATTATAATATTAGAAAGTAATTATCTTAAACAATAATAAGTACCGTTTCTTTATAAACAAGTTTGGTCTATTCGCTTCAGTCATTTTAGAGAAAAAGAAAAATATACGTTGTGACGTCAACGTTTACTTGACATCTAGTTTCAAATAAAACAAATGATATATGCGAGTAAAACAAATAAAATTAAATGTTATCAATTCCAATTTTATTGCTTCTTGCTTGCAAGTTCTTCGAGTCGTTAAAACGCCATCTGTTTTCAATAGAGTTAGGTACCAGGTGACAATAAAGCGAGGTGTCCTAAACTGCTACAAGGATTCCAAGTGGCCAAAATCGGTACCAGCGCCCTCCAGTTTACGTCATCCACGTGACAAAGGATCCTTGTAGGACTAAAGTAACTCGTTAAATATTCAGATGTCGCTATTATAAACCCGTTTACGGACCAAGACCTTGTACTTGCGTTAAAGTAATTTAAAAAAATAGTATTTAATATTCAATTCAAGGTATTATTACCAGGTTATTTTTTTTTTCGGTATTTATTGAATACTAGCTGTTCCCGCGACTTCGTCTGCGTGGATTTAACAAAAAAGATGATGATATTGTGTTTTAAATTAAAAAGATTTTTCTAAAATAAGAGGAGCCTAAGTTACACATTCAGTGACCGGTCAAAAAGATTTGTTTTGAAACCGTTATTTCAATATAACACATAGATAACTAGGTTTATTTAAGTACTAGCGATCCGCCCCGGCTTCGCACGGGTTCAATGCTGATGCTAAATATACTATAGAATAACTGTGAATTTTTGTAGGTATATTAAAATCTAGCAAACGCAAACGCTACGTCCCGCAATTTTAAATCTATAATATCTTCAAAAATATTCTTCTAAATCTTGTGCTGTAAAGGACCATTGTACATCTATATTAAATCAATAATGTAGTTAAGAAGACAAGACTACCGAATAGGTAACCCAAAAAGAATAAACGTACGCATATACCATTTTCTTTGTAGTTAAACGTTTTTACAAATCATGTCTAGTGGTAGGCCATAACTTTTGCAAGTCAAGATTTATAAGTGTAAAATGCATAAAAATACTAGAAACAATTAACACAAAATACAAAAAGTTTTTAAGACGATTGAACCTGATTTGTGTCAGGTGTGGGATTCGAACCCACGCTCCCAATAGGGAACCAGAGCTTAAATCTGGCGCCTTAGACCACTCGGCCAACCTGACATGTATTCATAGCGTAAAATTACGGGTACTGTATCTACAGATCGCTTGATAAATAAGTTAAGCAACATGATTTTTTTATTATCATACAAAGAACACTGCAGACCAGGCACAAGTATTAAGGACCATATCTTGCCTGCGTGGATAGCTAGGTCGCCATCGCATCACTGATCACAGTGAACGACGTGCCGCGGTTTCGATTCCCGCAAAGGATAAGCACGTGTCACATCCTCAATTGCTTTTATATGTTTTTCCTCGATACATAATGATTCCATTTAATTAAATTAATGTTTTTTTTTCTTGGACAAATAGTATACTCAAGTAAAAGTCGTGATTTTTTAACGACGACGTCCGCACTAAGGAAGTCAACCCTTGCATCGCGGTGGACTTTACAGAAATTCAATTCACAAGCATAAAGTCACCCAAACTTAGAACTAACATTTGTGGATCGCACAGATTCCCGCTATGATAGAGGATAAGATATAAGGCAGTCATATAAGATGTGATTCAGTCCACATCCATACACTTTCATGAGCAATACAAACATGAAATAGAATAACTATGTTACAAGACAATGTCTTGGCTTATAGAGTACGACACACGATGCGTTGCGGCGGCGGTGCGGCGTCGGAACGGCGTCGCTACTTCATTTCACATAGTAATATCTATGGCATGTTACACCATGCTCTTCAGCGCCGCTTCGGATTTATAACCAAGACGAGGCGGGGAGTTATGAGTGCGTGGCGACGCCGAAGTGACGTCGCTCCAACCGCTCCGAGCCCAACGCTGCTGGGGTGCCAGCGACGCCGGTGCGACATACCAACGTGCGTTACCGCAATGCTCGTGTGACAGCTGATATGGTGAAATCTTTGCGGTGTTACGCCGCAGTGTATAATTTGTCTCCGCTTTCAGCCAGTAACGAAACAACTGAAAGTTTTTACTAGGTTCTAGTGAGCCTGTTACATCGCATTAGTATAAAGAAGAAATAGGAATCTTCAATTACCTTTCAATATAAACAAGCTTTAATCACTTAGTGACTTATAATTATTTTTGAGAATATTATAATATTAGAAAGTAATTATCTTAAACAATAATAAGTACCGTTTCTTTATAAACAAGTTTGGTCTATTCGCTTCAGTCATTTTAGAGAAAAAGAAAAATATACGTTGTGACGTCAACGTTTACTTGACATCTAGTTTCAAATAAAACAAATGATATATGCGAGTAAAACAAATAAAATTAAATGTTATCAATTCCAATTTTATTGCTTCTTGCTTGCAAGTTCTTCGAGTCGTTAAAACGCCATCTGTTTTCAATAGAGTTAGGTACCAGGTGACAATAAAGCAAGGTGTCCTAAACTGCTACAAGGATTCCAAGTGGCCAAAATCGGTACCAGCGCCCTCCAGTTTACGTCATCCACGTGACAAAGGATCCTTGTAGGACTAAAGTAACTCGTTAAATATTCAGATGTCGCTGTTATAAACCCGTTTACGGACCAAGACTTCGTACTTGCGTTAAAGTAATTTAAAAAAATAGTATTTATATTCAATTCAAGGTATTATTACCAGGTTATTTTTTTTTCGGTATTTATTGAATACTAGCTGTTCCCGCGACTTCCTCTGCGTGGATTTAACAAAAAAGATGGTGATATTGTGTTGTAAATTAAAAAGATTTTTCTAAAATAAGAGGAGCCTAAGTTACACACTCGGTGACCGGCCAAAAAGTTTTGTTTTGAAACCGTTATTTCAATATTACACACAGATAACTAGGTTTATTTAAGTACTAGCTACCCGCCCCGGCTTCGCACGGGTTCAATGCTGATGCTATATAAAACCTAGCAAACGCAAACGCTACGTCCCGCAATTTTATATCTGTAATATCTTCAATAATATTCATTTAAATCTTGTGCTGCAAAGTACCATTGTACATCTATATTAAATCAACAGTGTAGTTAAGACAGTGAGAGTAGTTAAGAAGACAAGACTACCGAATAAGTAACCCAAAAATAATAAACATACGCATATACCATTTTATTCGTAGTTAAACGTTTTTACAAATCATGTCTAGTGGTAGGCCATAACTTTTGCAAGTCAAGATTTTTAAGTGTAAAATGCATAAAAATACTAGAAACAATTAACACAAAATACAAAAAGTTTTTAGATGATTGAACCGGGTCTGTGTCAGGTGTGGGATTCGAACCCACGCTCCCAATAGGGAACCAGAGCTTAAATCTGGCGCCTTAGACCACTCGGCCAACCTGACATGTTAACATAGCGTAAAATTACGGGTACTGTACCTAGAGATCGCTTTATAAATAAGTTAAGCCACATTTTTTTTTGTCTACTAGCTGCTGCCCGCGACTTTATCTACGTGGTATTGAAGATGTGTAGTGCTATACAAAAAGTAAAGCTAAATAATGATTAATGCCAGCTCCTTAATCCAGTTCTGTTCCAAACTAATTTCTTAACTTCCTAATCATAACCTCTAGTCATACATACAGCAAACATATTTGTCTGTTATTTAACACTGCTAAAGGTTACAACATTACAACATTCACACGATGAAAGGTCTTATTATATTTTTACTGTGGCCACTATCTTACACAGATTTGATAATTTGGATTGAAGGACTTGAAAACGGGCGATAGCGAAGAAGTGTGCCGAACTCTTACTGGCTAAAACCGCCGAAATGCTTCTCCGTTCCCTATTGTCGGGGCCACAGGATCGCTTACGCAATTTACCGAGAACCCCTAAAAGGAAACTCTTTTTAACGGGATATACTAGACTGAAATTGGAATTGGTACCTACTCAAAAACTATTAAAATATAAATTCAAAAAGTGTGTGTCGAAATTAAATTTGAACTTGGAGTGAAAAATTACGAAGCTCGTAATTCCCCGACCCGACTATTTAGATTGCTATATTCTAAGTAAAAAAACATGTTAATATTAATGTCAAACTTCAAACCATAGCAAAAGTACTTTATACACAGTATTCGTACACAGCTATAATGATAGTAGACCAGTTACAAAAAATCGTGACTGCTCACCCCCGTATCGAATAGCGCAATAATATACAACGTGTAACGGAAATAACGCACATCCACAGACACCCCAAAAAGAATATCCTTTTTTATCCACAATTAATGTATTGAAACATTTTTATCATTTTCCTAGATATTTGTTTTTATTACATATTGTCAGAATAATTTGTACAAATAATTGGCAAAACGCGTGGGCACCCTAGTGCTCAATACGTTATGCGCGCACACAGACGTACAAAAGTGGAGGTCTCGCAGCCCGCGCGGCTTCTCCAATACCTACTATCATAAGTTCATAAAATCATAACATACAAAAAGTAAAACCCTTAAAACCAATTTGAAAACCTAAAGAGATTATCTACATTCTTATGTACGTAGATACTATGACGTCTTTGCATAAAATTGTTTATGTTTATTATTAGAATTGTTTAGTATGAATGATTTTAATAACCGTAAGTTATTGTTATTGAAATGCTGATAGAGACGAACTTGATAGGTACCTAAACAAAGGCGGCGTGTTTAAAAGATATTAATCATAATAATTAAACAATGAGAAACTTACATGTTTAAAATTAATCGGCACTCATACGACGGCGTCCTGTTTTTAAAACACTTTCAAAATGTCCACCACCTTGTTCTATGCACTTAAAAGCTCGTTTACGCAATTGTTGTCGCAATTCACTTAACACTAGAATGTCCCTTTTCACTGTTTCAAAAGCAGCCACTATCCTATCTTTAAGGTCCTCGGCACTTGTTGATTCGTCACAATACACTAGGTCTTTTAGGTCCTGCGGTCAACACTCGTGCCGTGCCTATCATTAAATGTTCTACACGCTAATGCTACGTTATCACCACACTGTGCTAGAGTCCTCACCATCTCGGTGTACTGTACGTTAGTATACCGGAAAGACATCGCGCGCGAAAGTTTTGTTTTGACAAATAATGACAAACATTCTCTGATAACGATCGGCCGATGACTAACGACAAGGAAGCGCGAGCCACGCGGGCGCCGCCGCGCCGGCGCCGCGCTCGGCTGTCTCGCTCTTTCCTATTGTATTACGTATATCGGCGGTCCTTTTTATGTATCTTTGTTAGTGTTTGAAAGTGTGAACTTGTGTGTGTGTTTGAAAGTGTGAACCGCTGTGAATTGCTAAAGCCTTATTGCATCGACTTAAGGCTCATTTTCGTTTACTTCGAGTGCTTTATAAAAATAGTGTCTACAATTTAATTATTTCTAAATATTTTTATGGTAAAAAAAAATATTTATTTTTATTAATGAAATGGATTCTGTTATCGATTCTGAACAAAGTAGTTTCAGGATGTGCGTTAATTATGTTACACGGTGTATAAAGCTTATTTAGCCCGACCTGTAATTAAAATATTCTGAAAATTTGAATCAAATCTATCCAGTATTTTCGGAGATTATCGTGGACAACCACCTGACGTTTTAACGATTTTATTATATGTATTGATATGTTAAGATACAACATAACAATTACTATCATCATCGCTTGATAATTCTGAAGACTATCTACCCGTCACCGCTTGCTAATGCTATTACCAGAGAGAACAAACGGTTTAACCCAATTTAATAAACTCTCCAACAACATACCTACTCCCTGATCATCGCCTTAGATATCAATCACATCAAGGCGATGATGTTGAATTACGTGTATAAGCATCAACCAAGATACTTATAGGTACTAGTAGTTCAACCAAACATCAAATCTATTTACCAAAACACCGTTTACCTACCGTGATAATCTCAGCGTCGCAGATGTCCCTTATATTAGGTATCAAATGCAACAACGCAAGCCGTTCTCCAAAATCTAAGTTTCACTGCATTCATTTTCAATGGTTTCCGATAGTCAACTGTTTCAAAGATCCCGCCATTACCTATCTGACATCTACGCGTCAACTCCGATTTATTCGAAGTTTGACAGCTTACGATTACCAATATGTCAAATGAGGTTTTGATAACGAGGTTTTTAATCCTTTACACAGTTATTAGGATTTAATGCTTCGACATATTCGTAGGTAGACAGATATTGTCTTTGAAATATTATCTATTATATTTCAATATATTTTTTATTATAAATAATTTAATTTGAACGTTTTATCAGCTTAATCTTTTCATGTAATAATAGAAACTTAACCTCAATTTTATGTAACACCTATTGAAACAATATTTTTCCAAATAAATAAATATTCTATTCTAAAAATCGTCTGTTGGCTTTTTCACGTCTTAGTGGGTGATAAACCAGCAATTTAAACTATTCCTATGAATATTTATTCGCTTAGAGTTTGGCACCGACTCTGTTCAGTATCTAGCTGATATGATAAAATCTGATTATTTTTAAAGATTTAGTGCTGCGCAGTTTTTTTGTTAAAATTAATTGGCTTTTAAAGAACATAACTATCAATCTATTTGAAAGTTAATCGTATCAAGAAATTTGATTTAACTCTTAACCTTTCAAGAAATCTCCAGCTGTCTCTTGTCTTCCGCACCAGACTCCTAATGACAATCAAAACCCATCTAGGTGTAAAGATCCTATCAATACAAATTTATCAAGCTCAAACACACGGTAGCTGCTGTAAGCCTTTAAGGAGTTCCCTCGAACGTTTCTCGCCTCCATCATCAGATCTACTCCAGACTCTTATTAAATTGTAGTATTTTAAAAGTCAAGACAAGGTTAAAAGAAAGTCTTACAAGCGCACTAGCACAGTGACGCCTTTGAATTTATGAAGTAATCCTCAATCTTCCTAGTCTTCCATCATCACAGCCTGATTTCCTTATAATGGAACCAATTAGAAAATGTCTACTTTTTAACAAGAAAAGAATTATCAAAATCGGTGAATAAACGACGAAGTTATCTGCAAACAAAAAGGTCGACTTGAGAAACCTCCTCTTCCTCCTTTTAAAGCCGGTTAAAAACAACTCTTACAGTAGGCACACACATTGACTTCATCCACCCGATATTGAACTGTTCTCCTATAGCATCATTGACCACTTATTTTAGTATTTCATTCAATCACACGCATTGTACACACGCAAAAAGAGTACATATTATGTCAAAGTCTGGTTGTTGTGCCCATCGACCGGTTTTTGTAAATATGTTATTAAACCGCCTCTGAAGTCACAAAACTCTTTAGAACAACCTCCATGCAAGAGGCTTTTCTGAACGCAATAACTGAGACAGAAATTGCTCAAAAGGAAATGACGTTTGGTGTTCATAGAATGGTTACTTTCACAAGTTCACTCTCGCCATCTACTAATGTAAGGTAATTGCAGTTCTGGAAGTAATATAGCGCTCTACGCCGTCCCGTCTTCGCAGCAGCCCACCTGATGCCATACTGCAACTATTTCACTCATGTCGCATTAGTCACATTACTTCTTGGACATGCAAGCAGTCGTCTTACTTTCTTCTACATTCCGCAGAAGGCACTATTTCTAAACTATATAGTTTCTAGAAAAGTCAAAACTTCACCATTTTCTCCCTGCACTGAAGGCCTTCTACTCGTTTTCATCATCATTCTCCTGCCCTTATCCCAATTTTTACTTGGGGTCGGCGCAGCATGTCTCCTTCTTCCATACATTCCTATCTGACGTCATTTCGTAAGCAACACCCTTTGCATCCATATCATCTTTCACACAATCCATCCATCGTTTCTTTGGTCGTCCTATTCCCCTATATCCATCCACATTCATGTCCAGCACCATGTGCCAATCATTTGAAGTCTACAAAATGTGTGTACCTTCTCTAACCATCCTAACAGTTAGTCATCTCAACAGCCGCTCCTTTCTCCTCATATCATCTATCACACAGTGCGTCCATCTCCTCTTTCGTCTCTCTCTCTCTCTCTGCCTGTATCATATACTATAGGTTTATATTATTATGTAACTTCCACCCCACTGCATTAAATGGCCACACCATTTCCTTTCAACCTTTCTATCACGTGTGCTACTTTCAAACCTCCCCTCATAATCTCCAATATCTCACAACAGGATAATCGGATTAAATATGGTATCAAGGGGGAGATAAATAAAAAATAAAATTATTGAGATACAAGTTGTATTACAGAGTGAACCTGCGGCCCTTTTATTGGCGGGCGACCAACTACTACAAGATTATTATAGAGACACTGACCGTTAAGTTCCGTGGAATCAGGATGTTCCTAATAGATGAGAGATTGATTACTCGATACCACGGAAGATGTTAAAAATACGATCTGTTCTTGCTCGACTGAGGGCCACAGAGATATTAAAGAAATAAAATGTTCCTAAATACTTATGAAGGTTAAAGTTATACAGAGGTAGAGGTTTTTAATTTTCATAATAAATGCAATTTAATCATAAGCAGGACAAAGAATCCTAAAGTGTTATCGAAAAATATAAGTGAAAGTCCCTGTGTGCCCTTTAATCCCAGTATACATAGTATAGCCCTCAAAGTCTCTATACAGTGAAACTTGGGGCTATCAGTCTCTACCAATAATTGTCAAAACTAAATAGATAAAACTCACCAACAACGTGTTCCACTTTGCGTTTGTGTCAGCAAAGGAAGGCTTCTGATGGTGACAGTCAGAGTGACACGTTATTGACGAGTTTCATACACATACATTACACATATAGAGGTTACCGTTTGAATTTGTCAACTTCAGTGGCGTTTTCAAATTGAGTATCAAATTCAAATCGTTTATTCTGCTATCGAATGATCGAAGACCGTGTTATTTTAGTATTTGATTTGAAAGAAGATTTTGAGTCCAAAAAGTCTTCGCTTCCAATTTAGATGTTTAATGAACCGATGCTACTGAAATTGGAATTTCTAACGGGAACCTCGAATTACACAGAGAAATCGCGAGAAAATTATTCGGGTGTTGATGCACCGCGTGACGCTTATAGTGGGTTGTGACGCAAGAAGCCCGGCGGCATGTTCGGCTGCAGCTCGCTCAGGCGCTCCAGGTATCTTTCAGCCACGGCCGCCTCCACGAAGTGGAACGCCAGACGCTGCAGCAACTTGTCGCGTTCCTCCTCGCTCTCCGGCATGTTCTCGATCTTAGCATCTGAAAACGCGTTTAAGCCATGATGACTAACGTAACAGCGGATTGGCTTTTAAAACAAATCAATAGTGGAATTTCGAATGTATTTCATTTTAAGTGTTAAGGCTATTTTAGCAAATAAGATAAGCGAATGTTTTCTACTATGACCGATGTCACAGTTCTCCCACCAGAACCGTAGAGACCTATTCTAATAGAAACTGTCGATGTGACCTCAAAACCTGATGAACCATCCTTTTTGTGCTCATCAGTCCTCGTTCTGATGTTTTGACCTACCAGTAGCTAGTGTGAAATCTACACTATGAATAGAAAGTCATACTCACTCAGCTCCCCAGCGTCCTTCACGCAGATGCGCTCAATTTCCTCCTTCAGCTCCTGTAAGTAGAAAGAAATCCATAGTTAACGACCAGCAATCGAATGAAATTGATGTAATGTATTGTGACGCAAAGCTAAGTTTGTTAGGTGTTTTAATAATTGCGCTCAGTTTCTTAAAATTTAATAGTAGCCTTATTAAATATTTTAAAACGAATACATATAGGTAGGTAATATTTTTTTTGCAGTGTGATTTTATCACATTTGTAATCAGGCGCAAAACTTTGATCTAAAATTATTGATACAATTTGCAGTGCTGGCAGTATTTTCGCTTTAAAGATTTTCTTCATTTCATAGTTGTTTTAAATTTTAAGTTAGCTTCGGCAACAGCGCTCAGTTCACTAATTATGTTTATTTTCGCAAATATTCTGCATTGCTGCTAGAGCTTCTACTGCCACAGGCTATTAAAAAAAATCGCAGGAATTTTATCGCCAATAATAATAGCAGAGCGGCGCTGACATAAGGACGCGATTGTAATAGTATGTACGTGTGTGTGTGTGTGTCTAAAAGAAACCCGGACAAAAAACAGGTAGGAATGGTGTCCAGGATACTTACACGGACGGTAGCCGTCTCCATGTCGAGTCTCATGATCGGCAGGTTGTCGGAAGTGTGCGCGAACTCGCGCGTGATGTTCATGATCATGTCGACGCGACGCTGGGTCTTGCTCATGCTGGCAGGCAGCATGATGATAGTAGCTTTTGTTCTGAAAATGGAAATTTGGTGATTTAGTTTCATTCAGGATGTAGTGTAGTCTATGCTTTGGTTCTATAACTGTCTAGGAGTACGACGACTAATGCCTAAAAAACAAAAAGATTACCGCTACACTAAATGTTTAGAATCTATTCGGCTAAGGATCTGATTTGTCTCTATAATGTATTTGTTAAACAACGGCTAACACGAAAAAACGGAAACGTTAAAATCATAGAACTAAAACGGATAAAATCAATATCTCCCCATCCTCCTGTGACTCGTCGGGTGACCTCCCCCACCCGCTCGCCTCGCCACCCCCGCGCGGTGCATGCGCGGTGCGCGTCGAATATTGATTATGCCGCCTATAGGTACCGCGCCCCGATTTCCGATTGCATAATAGAAAGCAATATACCGCAACATATTTATTATATTTTTGTAATTATGTCGTCGGTTTTAAGAAACATATTTGAAACAAACCGAAGATAAGATATTTCAAACGAATATAGTTCTTGCGTGGTCAGTAATGTTTAATGTTAGACAAGAATCTAAAAAATACTTTAAAAAAACCATCTTTCTAAAAAAAAATATTTTCATTTAGTACCAAAGTATTAGCAGAATCCCTTTAATTTGATACCCATATTGGGTTGGTTGACAAAATATGTACGTAATCGGCCATTTTGTATCAGCGGCCATCTTGAATTTGTACTTTACAAGACCTTTCATTTGATGCCCATATTGGGTGAGTTGCTTTAAACTATGCACGGCGGCCATTTTGAAGCGGCGGCCATTTTGGATTGACAAAAAAAAATCAATTTACGTAATTGTATTTTCACGGGCAATAAAGATAAATGCTAAATATGAGCTCAATCAGACACCTTAAAGTGGGTGAAATGTAACTTCCGACACGAACGACAATCATCGGGACATGTGAAGTTAAAAAAACTTGTAAAATAGAAATAATGCACAACATATCGATCACGCACTGATCAAACACCGAGATATTGCAATGAGTTTAAAGTTTGAATTTATTAAAATGATGAGATTGAAAATCTAAAAGACAAAGGAGCCACACCCTTTTCTCAATCGAAGTCTAAACCCTATGATAGCACCTCAAAAAATTATAAAAACAATAACTTACCGAGTTTCTCGAACCGCAATACCGCAACCGCACTGAATTTAATAGCTTTTACTAGATTTCTGATCAAATTGAGAGAGAAAAAATTAAATGCTGAGTAGCTCCGGTGACACGTCTACACGGCACGGGGTGTACTCGACACTGCAGCCAGCTCACGGCGCCCGGGGCTCGAGACGACCCGGCGGCGCATGCGCGAAGAATATCGATTAGTTACCCCAGCTATACGGGGGCAATAACTTCGAAAGAATAGGGAAAATCAGAAGCACCACATTGTTTTTCTAAGGAATAATACCGAACAATTTTCTATTTTTAGCCTATTTAAGGTTGTTGCTCTAAGCGGATTGTTATTCGGATTCTTGTACCCACGCAATCAAAATTGTTTACTTATATATTGATGTTTTTATTAGGGATACGTACTAGGTACTTGAGTTAACTTATATAATTTTCCTCGTTGGACTTCCATTATAAATAGAATAAATATGTTCAATCCTTAATGAAAAGATAGATATCACTACAAGGAAATTGAAGGACTCCTTTTTTTGTATTCCAGTGAAAATTCTTATGGACCGTCCCCCTTCAGGGGGTTGACGAAGAAGTGTGCCGGACTTTTACCGGCTGAAGCCAATGGAGCGTCCTCCTCATCTGCTATTGGCCGGGGGTACGGGGTTCACATTCGCATTGAAAGACTCCTAAAGAAATGTGACCGATTTAAAAAAAACAAAGGCCTGTAGACAATCCGCAGAATTGCAATGCATTGCCGTGCATCGACATGGCATCCAAAAATGCGGATGACGTAAGAAAGAAAGGAAGAAAATTTTATTTGTTAGAATGTATCAATAGGTGTTTTATGTTAAATAGGGTCTCACACAATCTGTGTACAAATATTAGGCTTATTATCTCCTTGTAATTATGCACTATTCTATCTTTATAACAATGTTATTGTCAACAAGAACTTATTTAGTAATATAATAACATTTATTCATCAAAACCTTGAATAAATTCATTTTGATAAATGTTACGTTGAGATTTTTTAGGTTATTTGAAAGCTTATTATAAATTTTGAAAGCCGTACTATTAGTCCAGTCATTTGGTAGTTTTACCTGGAAAAGTTTTCCGGGAGTTTTGACAATTGGGTGTTTTATAGACTTGGACATGCTCTTTTCGAATTTCAACTTTGCCACCTCGTACCAACGCCGCTCGCGCTGCCATTTTGAAAAAATGGCACCCAAAAACGGTTTTTTGAGAATATCTCCTTTCCGACGCATTTTACGAAAAAAATACTTTCTGCAAAATTAAACTAGACAAAATTTCCTACACTTTATGTCTTATTCACTTTTTCATAGATCAATAGTTTTGGACGTACGAGCGTCGCAAAGTATTATTCATTTGCACCACTACGAGTGTTTCGTATATTTTTCTAATTAAGAGAAATATTTAGTTTAGACTGAATCATGAGTGTACGTTTATTGTCGTACAGTGTTGTTTATGATCTTAGAGCTATGGCTAATACGGAAAATTGTTTTATTTGTGACAATTCACTTGAAAACCGGCGGCAATAATAGAACATTTTAGAAAAATGTACGAAAAACACGTGGTGGTGCAAATGAATAAGTAATACTTTGCGGCGCTCGTACATCCAAAACTATTGATTTTATGAAAAAGTGACATAAAGTGTAGGAAATTTTTCTTGTTTAATTATGTAGAAATTATTTTTTTCGTAAAATGCCTCAGAAAGGAGATATTCCCACAAAACTGTTTTTGGGCGCCATTTTTTCAAAATGGCGGCGCGAGCGGCGGTGGTGCGAGGTGGCAAAGTTAAAATTCGAAAAGAGCATATCCAAATCTATAAAATACCCAATTTCCAAAACTCCCGGAAAACTTTCCAGGTAACCCCTTTATTTTCTACCAAATGACTGGACTATATGTATATGAATTTCTGTGATACAGTGTTGTGTATTGTTAGGGAATCTACTATTTGTTTCTATACATATAATAAAATTCTAACAAGCTCATGTCTGTACTTTAAAGATATTAAAGAAAATCTCAGATGGGGGATCTTCATACAACCAATACAAGCCAAAATACGTTAAAAAAAATTGTCTGTCTGTCTGTTTGTTGTCCGCTTTTCACGCAAAAACTACTGGACAGATTTTGATGAAACTTTTTTTATTATGTAGCTATTAGTTTTCGCTAACATTTAAGCTATATTTTTTTTGGAAATTGGCTCTTTAAGGGGCTAAAAAAGGGTGGGTAAGTTTGTATGAAACTTCGTCAGTTTTGAAGCTAATACGTTAAAAAAATATATTAAAATTTGACTATTTAGTTAGACGTTAAGAATAAGAATTTTTGGAAATTCTGCCTTAACGGGGGTGAAAAGGGGGGGGGTAGGTTTCTATGAAATTCCGATAGTTTTGCTGCTCACGAGCAGATTTGATTATACAAAATATTTCAGAATATATTGACTAGAGGTCGCGACAACATGAATCTGTACTAATATTATAAAGCTGAAGAGTTTGTTTATTTGAACGCGCTAAACTCAGGAACTACAGGTTCGAATCGAAAAAATCTTTTTGTGTTGAATAGCCTATATATCGAGAAAGGCTTTAAGCTATATAACAATACGTTGCAACTATTAGGAGCGAACAAATAATAAAAATGTGAAAATTATTATTCATCCTTGAGGGCTTCCGTTGCGTGCGCTGCGAAAGCGGTTCAAGATACCAAAAATATATGTATCAAAGAATTATTTCTATTGAAATGATCTAAAAAAATGTCCCGGACAGTATATGTCTATCTTTTAAGATTAACTCACTAGAACCGTTTTTATAGTAATCAAAGTCGGTCGAAATTAATGCATTATTTAAAGAGTTGTATCAACGTAATAATATTAATCTTTACTAAATATATTAAACAGAAAATGACGAGGACAAATACGTGGGTAACAGCTATAATTAATAAAGCTGAGGAGGTTGTCCGCAAAAATAAATGATGCCCATAATAATTATTCCTCGCAGACGAAGTCATGGGCACAGCTAGTTAGTTATAAAATCCTAATGAGTAAATCAGGGTCTTTGAACAAGGAAAACACTCATCGATAAGGAAAAGTGTTGGACTGTAACATCAACGGCCAGCAGGGGCAGCAGCAGCAGCGGGCCAGCAGACCCAAATGGGATCTTCTCAGGAATGCCTAAGTGGAGATCCAAGGGGCCAGTAAAGATCCTTGTATCCACATATAGGGCCTGTTTTGGCTTTCGGTACACTCCACCTAAGGTCCAATTGGTGCTGTTTAAAATAGTGCTGGGTGTTAAAATAAGTGTACTGTATTGATAGGCGCGGTTTATTCCTTTCTAGTTACAAGTTAAAGATATCGCGGACAAACAATTGATTTTAATTATTTAGAACGAGTGTCGACCGTTGTCGGTGGTATCCAAGAGCTTCTCTGCCTCGCCTCTCTCGCTCTGTCGCCCCCTCACCGCACCGCGCTCTGCCGCGCTGCTCGCCACGATGACTTGCAAGAAAGGTAGCCTTGGCCGCTGGCGCGTCAGCCGAGGTTTGTTGGGTTTGATTCCCAACAGGTGCACTCCACACAATACTCTAACGTGATAAATATCTGCTCTCATCTCCGAGTCGGTCTTTGTGAATAGACCTTTACTTCTATCTATTTAGAAGAATGGAAGCAAAATACCTACCTAACGGAAAAAAGCAACATCATACAACCTTAGTTTTTAGACCAATAAATGTCAGAGTGGTTTTACTGGTTTAAGCCGGCCTCATGGCACCAGGGCGCATTGATAGACGGTGCATTACGTAGATATAACCAACTCGCCCGGCGCGTGGGTATATGACCGAACCCGCATTACAAGGTGGGGTGAGCAGAATTGAGAGGGATGTTTTAGAAATATAATTAACCTTTAGTCTCTTTGGTAAAGGGCGGCTGGCCGAAACAATATATTTTCAGGTGTTTTTGGTCACAAAGAATCAAAATTTTATAATCATACTAGCTTTCCGCTCGCGGCTTCGACCACGTGTAATTTGGGATTGTGGCGTTTTTTAATCGACTTCAAAAAAAGGAGGAGGTTCTCAATTCAACCGTATATATGCTTTTTTAATGATCTCGACAGGACTTTCTTTCATAGGCTAAAAAATTGTTACAATTTGAATTATATTATACAGCTTGAGTTATTCAGGGATGATGTAGCTTTCTAATGGTGAATATTTAAAAACGATAGGTAGTTTTGGAGTTTGTCGATTACGTTATGTAACAAAAAGTAAAGCAAGACCAAAAACATCGTCTAGAAAAATTAAAAGTATCAGTTGATCTCCCCCCCCCCCCCCGCCCGCTGCCTAAGGGCTTGCTACTCCAAAAATCAATTGTGTTACTAAAGGAAACCTTCTTCAAAATATCAGACTTCTATACCGAGAGGTTTCGGCTGTGCGTTAATCAATCAGTCACCAAATCGCACCCGCGAAGTCACGATTGGAGGGTAGTTTGAAAAAACTTACATTACCAAACTTATTTACTTGCCTATGTACGTGTTCGTGCCAATTTTGCAGTTTACAAACCTAAGGAATGACATTTTTCATAGAAACGTTTTTACCCCTTTTCGCCCCTTTGGGGGTACAATTTCCAAAAATATTTTTTTAATGCTCACTCCCGTCAGTAAAGGAAGCTTTGTTCAAAATATTAGACTCCTACACCGAGCGGTTATGGCTGCGCGAAAGTCAATCAGTCACCCAATCGCAACCCCCTAAATCACTTTTGGAGGGTAGTTTGGATAAAATTATAATGCCAAACTTATTTACTTGACCATATACGTGTTTGTGCTAAGTTTCAAGTTTATAAACCCAAGGAATAAGATTTTTCATAGAAACGTTATGACCCCTTTTTACCCCCTTAGGGGTTGAATTTCCAAAAATCCTTTCTTAGTGCACCCCTACATATCTCAAGGAACCTACATGCCAAATTTCAGCTTTCTACGACCAGTAGTTTCGGCTGTGCGTTGTCTGTCAGTCAGTCAGTCAGTCAGTCAGTCAGTCAGTCAGTAACGGAAGAGTTTTATATATATAGATATCACGGAAACCTTGATTTATATATTATTTACTATATATTTCAACATATACATGTTAACTACGTATTCAACATCTTAGGGAAATTGACCAAGGACTGGCCAAAATAACAACTCAATTCATTTTATTCCTAACCTCAAAGCTAACCTATAAATTGAAACGCATCAAATTCTATCCCTACACTCAAGAGGAAAACGTGTTTTTAGGGTTTCGTAGCCAAATGGCAAAAATGGAACCTTTTATTGTAAATTCGTCATTTTTGTTTGTCCGTCCGTATGTCACAGTAACATTTTTCCGAAACTAAGTATATGAACGATAATGTTGAAACTTGGTGAGTAGATGTATTCTGTAAATCGCATTCAGATTTTATACAAAAATAGAAATAAGAGCAATAAATTTTGAGAGTCCCCGTACTTGAAACTGAAATGAAAAAAAGAAAATCATCAAACCCTTATGTGTGGGGTATCTATGGATAGGTCTTTAAAAATGATATTGAGGTTTCTAATGTACTTTTTTTCTAAAGTGAATAGTTTACGAGCGAGACAGTTCCAAAGTGGCGAAGTGTGCCCTCTGTAATTTCTACGATAGGAGAACGATAAAAGTAAAAAATACTTACGATATACATTATGACGCAAACTTCCATCAAAATTGGTTTGAACAAGATTTAGTCAGTAGTTTTTTTTTAATACGGCATAAATCGTGAAAAGCAAGTAGGTCGCACTTAACTAGCTTTTTGATGAAAAATTATTCACCAAAAATGAATATAGAAACTGTTTTAAAAAATATAAATGGAGCTCCAGAAGTTTCTCTTGCCTTTTATCTAAAACATATCAGTTGATAAATACTATCAAGACAAATAAGTAAATGATACTGTGACGTCAGATTATAAGGGAAAATGGAAGAAAATATCGTATCGCGCCAACCCCAATTAAAATGGGATAAGGAAAAGATAAGGATAAGGAAAGCTTAAAAAAAATATTATCATCAATAAAAATTATTGTGTTGTTTATGTTTTGTAATTTTAACAAAATATCAACTTAGCTATTAATGATATTTTAAAGAATATATATTTAAAAAATAATTCATTTATTTGCTTTTAAAGTTCAGTTTTGGTTAATTAATGCACTACTAAAAGCGCGTTTTCTTTTGACTGCAGGGACAGAATTTCAAGCGCTTTGATTTAGAGATTAGTGTTGAGGTAAGGAACAACATGCACTGTTCTCATCTGGTCTGCACTTAGTCAAACATCCAAAAATAGGCTATCAATCTCCTTTCACGTGATGAGACGTATGCTGTCCCTGCCTTCTATATTTTTTCTTTTTTTTTTGGTATCCGGTGGAAGGAGGTTTTGGTATCACGTAGAATCATGGAGAAGACGGAGAGGTGTGCCGGACTCTTACAGTCTAAAGCCACCGCATTGCTTCTCTGATCCCTATTGCCAGGGGCCAAACTACCGCAACCCCTGACAGGGCTTCTAGAGCTATCTTAACTCGACATTACAAAAAAGATATTCCGGATAGCATCTTGGACGAGACTAGAAAGGCTCTCAAAATCCATTCAGTCGTTTTAAAATTAAGAATTGTCACACTCGCAAAATCGATAACTTTTAACCTCCTGAAGAAGTCGGTTTTCTTTAGTACCATCGACCACATTACTGCTGCCAGTTATCTTTATGAAAATCTGATGAGCTCGTTATCACGTTCATGGTAACGTGGAAAATGTTATAGAACCTTCAGAAATGCCCAATTGATCATCGGTATATCGAGGTAAAGATATTTGTACAAAAATCCCACCATATCAGTTTGTCTCTCTGGTTCAGAGTTAAAAACCAAACCAAATAGAGTGACGATACAGGCAGATTGTATTGAAACTGTACACAGTATCGTTTTAAAATACCTTTAAACTTCTGTTTGCTGCCTTTTGACATAAATGTTACTAGCGACTCTAGTGAGTATGATATCAACGGCAAACCGCAGGATTACAACGTTATCTCAGGACTTTTGAGGACCTTAGTATAATGTTCTGTAGGCTTAGTATAGATTCTCGACGGTTCAGCCTATAAATTGATACGTTTAAAACATAAAGCACAAGATATTCTCAAGCATCATCTGTACTTTTACTGCCTATTAAGATACATTTTGAGAACTCTATACTCATAATTGTTGGCGAATACTAATCTATTATCACTTACTTACCATTTACTTTTATCTATTTTGACTGGTACTGTGATAGAGGTTTTAAAACAGGAGAAGAGTTATACAGTGTGAGGGTAATTAATCAAAGCCAAAAAGTTTTTATTTCGAGTAGTTCTTCTCAGGCACTTTCAAAACGTTACTGACTCTAGTTGTGCGGTTCCAAAATGTCATTCTTGTGGAGAAGAACCGGCAAGAAACTTCATAATATGTACTAGATTTTGAAGTATTTATGTATATTTACCACTTCTCTAGTATTTATTATATGAAAATTTGTTACTGGATGGCGCTGTGAGAAAGTCGTGGAAATTAAAAATATCATTTATTTATTTCGACTACGGCAAAATTTGTCTTTTAAAATCATGTTTCTCTTGTTTGTGTAGGCCTCTCAGTGTGAAATAGACGCAAATTCTGTAAGCGTGTATAATTACCTATTTAACAAAGTACTTATAGGACAGCAGGGAGCAAAGATCGTCCCATTAGTAGAATAATGTTTTATCATCACATATAACAAAAATGATATTATGATAAATTCGTAATCGTAATGACGTAAGCTATCCAATGATATATTTTTTTATAATTTTCATTCATTATTTTAAGAGTTTTATAACTCTTAAAATAATGAATGAAAATTCGATGAATGAAAATTCGAACTTTATAGTTCGAATAAAGTTTTTGCCACGCGGCATACCTACAATAACGTCGTACGAACACATGAAGCGATATTCTCCGTCCCGCTCTGGCGTTCCTCTGGTGTTCCTTCTCAACAACACACATTATTCGACAGTACACAGACACAGTAGACAGTATTTAAGATCACATAAAACATTATTCTACCAAGTTGCCGCGTCGTATTAAACTTAAGTGTAATCCACTACAATACTTTACTGATAAGTTTCTAAACATGTTAATATACGATAAAACATATTTATTTTTTTCCCTAATTTTGTAGTTTCTTATGCACATATTATATTATACTACGCATAATTATATCTTCTTTTCGTCAGTATGTACACATGAAACATTATTCGACCAAATTTTTTTTTAAAGTGTGCGTCGTAAGCGCTTATGCTACTTTTTTCTGTTAATTAGTTTTTCGTAAAACATTATTCGAAATCTAAAACGGTTATAAAATTATTAAATACACTTTTAATCGTACACAGCTATTCTTAATAACTAATTTTCACCTGAATGTACATAAATAACAATAAATTTTAAAATTCTAATGTCGTTTAAAAAAAATAGGTCTAACTTCATAGTACACACAGCCGTGTGTGCTAAACATGATCAGTCTAAGCTGGCTGCGCGAAGGTTTCATAATACAACCAAACGCGAGACCAGCTGACACTGGTTCTAGACAGGTTGAACGGTAGCCGTCTGTACATTTGTAAAAGATTTTTTTTTACATTTGCTAAGAAAAGCAACATGCTACCCTTTTGGGATGACACATCAAGTGATGTTCCTGACGATTCTACTTGTCGTGATGGATCAGCGGATCAATTAACGACTCTTACTGAACTGCGTCCAGTAACTCCGTTCCAACTTCAATCTGCATCCAGTTATGAAACATCACCTACTGTCAGTATAGCAATGATTACAAGTATAGTATCAAAAAATTTTATGTTAAATATTGTACCACCCCCGTATCACACAAAGTGTTATAATGATTTTTGTCCAATATATTCAGAACAGTCAATTGAACATGACACAAGTTGTGATGAAATCATATTCCCCAGCAGTCGGCTAAAAAAACGCCACCCGCCAGTGAAACATTCAAGACAAAGGTATTTAAATAATATTGGCAAAAAGTATTGGATGAAACTGCAAATAATTCAGTGACGCAACAGAATGCACCCGTCATTGAATCTTGCTTAAGTCAGTTCAACACTGAAAGTACTGTGAAGGCAGTACACGCTCTTTCTGATCAAAGTCAATCGCTTCATTGTATAGATCGCTCCGTTTCTAATACTGCCATACCACTCCAATCATAAGTGCAAGCTATCGAAGAACCTTCTCAGAAGGTCCTAATCCGTCTAACTCTATGAAGCCACAAGATTCTCCCATATCCCCATTGCTCAATCTTGTCCAACTCGGTCCAACACTGAGAATACTGTGATGGCATCTCCCGCTCCATCAGCCCAAAGTCAATCATTTTATTGTTCACATAGCTCTGTTTCTGAACTTGCAATACCACGCCAATCCAAAAACGCTGTCGCGATAATTGTGGATGTGTAGAATGTTATTCTTGTCACGTGTGGCGAGCTGTTTGAGAGTAGCGACACAACGCAACCTAAATGCCCCGGGGGGTCGCTTTATGAGGACTCCCAGCTCTTTCTTGCCTTAACTGGCTGGCTAGAGAGGGGTCGCTAGAGCTATACGCTCGGGGGTGGAAGTGTTTAAAGACGTAATAACAAGGAAACCAGCTCCGGATCTATGATCCGCGATGGCGAAATCGGTGTCGCACCTCTCTACACCCCTAGCCTTACTCTCTGGTGTTGCCCACCTGCTGCCTATCGTGGCGGTATAATAGGGGGGCCCATCTTTGAGCCGGCAAGTCACCGCCTGCCAATTTTATTGCATTACCATGTATTGAAAGGCAGGTGCCATAGTTTTTCATAGAGAAGGAAACATTTACGTTTAACAGGATTTGTTAAACGTTATCAATAGCCCAAATTAGTTTTATTTCTATAATATACAATAGTCTTGTAGCTACCTTGGGCCGTCCATATCTGTTCTTCCATAGAGCAGGGGTGGATAGCCCTTGGTAGATGCCCCATCACATTTTAGATTAAAGTTCTTAACAACATGCAGAGGCCTTCTCTGCATGTTGGACCTGTGTCCCCGTGTAAGCCTTTAAAAAGGACCGGGTTTTCTTACCCTGAAGGTAGCCCGTGAATTAAAAGAGATATAAATAATAATATTATGTTTAAGAAAATAAATGTGATTTTATGGTAACTGAAACACGCTGAACTGAAGCTAGATTTTATTGCGATTTTAGAATTTTTTAAATTAGTACCTACATTCCTCAATATTTACTTTTTATTTTACAGCTTAATTTGTTAAATTTTATACAGATTATATTAAAGAATAACTTGTCAACTCATTGCTTTCCTTTGTTTAAAGATAAATTGGTAAGAACGACTAAACAAGACAAGTGTGTAGAAAATTCATTACTTGTAAAATTCACGTCATTACTTACGTTTATACCTACTTAACACGAGCGGAGCCACGCCGAGAAGCTAGTATTATATAAATCATCTTCACGAAAGACATTGACATAATTTTGGAATTCCGTAAAATATTGTTTCATATGCAGATATAACGTGACTAATTTGGTCAAATAACGTTCCATGTGCTCAAAAGACAGCTCTTGAACGGTTTTTGTTGGCAGTACAATGTTATGTATGCACATGCGACCCACTATCTACGCACAGGAGTAGTTTTAAGAATAAATAATTATAACAATAAAAGCTGTATTTATGTCTATGTACATTGTAAAAATATGAAATGGCTAACGTCTTCCATTAAAGAGTTAAGCCAAATAATGCACGCGCAAAACTTCAAATCGCTCTGCTGAAAAGTAGACATTTTGCAGATAAAACATTGTTCTACTAATGGGACGAGATATCAAGGCAAAATACAATAAAAGACATGTGTTCAAAGACGTAGGTTTTATTACTCAACATGAGAGCCTACGAATTTTATAAGCATCACACCTTAAAATTATTATACCCTTTAGTTATTGCATCTGTTCGTAAATTCAATAATTATAAACACAAAAAACGCCACACAAAGTATTTCTTCTTCAGCTTTCCTCTTCATGTAACAATTTGTCGCACAGGGCGTCGCTTCTCCGGCAGTCAGATACTGGAAATCAAAGACATAGTTATTCCAAATTGTTGTCTTCATTAACAATATGGTGTAGGATTAATTTTTGAACCTTACAAAAATACATCCTATCAATGTAAAAAAGGGGTAAGTTTGTAAGTATAGATGGAATTAGCTAACACCTTGGATTAACACATAGGTTGCTATTCAAGGGCCTGCATGGGAGAGGTAGGTTTTTGCAAGATTTTTGCAGCTATAACCTACAAACGTGCGGATCCTGTTACTAAGAATTCTCTATCTGGCTGCATTTCAAGAACCATGATCGTTTGATCTATCCATACCTAGAACAGTACTGTAATTTATTGTATTTGTAAGTCTTGTATAAAATGTTAATTATTTTCGACACACAAAAAAATAGAAATATTACTTAATACAGTCGGCTGTGTTTCATCAGTCAGTGATGAGATCGGATGCTTTACAAACTCGATACGAATCGTTTTCAATTCATTTAGAGCCTAGAGGCTTATGGTTGTCCTATAACATATATGATTATCCCTAACGTCTGAAATTGAATTATTAGATTTTACATAAATTCTAAAGAATAATGTTTGTGGCAAATTAACCGCGTCACCTGATATTTTGTGAAATTAGCCTGATTGAAAAATGAACCATTGAGCCATGAGTATTTGAGTCAATTGGACAACTTGCCAAATAAAAAAACTTTGGCTAAAGTGTGTGCAGTTTTCGTACGATTTCAAGAATCGTTCAGTGCTGAAACTATTAGTAACATGAACGACCCTCTCATACTATTTTAGTTTTACATACCTTCGTAACAGCTCGCAACATTGAATGTTCAGCCTCTGCCGTAGCCTCCAGCAGCTTGTCGTATCCCGATGCACAGCAACCAACTGAAACACAAAAAATCGAAATTTAACACCAAAAAAAGGCTAGGAAATAAAAATTTAAATCCAATTTTAAGAAGATACCGCTTTGCTATTACGTTCGAAATTTAGCACAAAGAAAAAAAGGTAAGGCAATAAAAAAAATTAAGAATCTAGTGCTTTAATTTTACGTACCTTGTAACCACCTTCTTTGATTCGTAGACTGCGCCATAGATGCCATCAGCCAAGTCGTACCTCGATGCACAGCACGTCACGTGTTGCAGACAACTGAAATTAAAACAAGTCGATATTGAGCTTAGGAAAAAACATAGAAACACAAAGTATTATAAAATGGCGGACGTCGGTGTCCCCGACGCCGATCGCATCACGCCCCCCTCCCCCACGCAAGCACCCCTCACGGAACGCGTCACTACACTTTAACAAAGAAACAGATTTACTGATCCTGATTTAATTTAACTTAACTCGAATATACTTTTTGTGTAACACAATTATTTTTACTAAAGTTTTAATTAGATAAAAAAGTTAACTACCATTTCCAAAATTTTATAAGCTATCGAGAAAGCATGTGCGTTGATATGACGCGATGCTCTTTTCTTCCTAATCCCTATAGTGCACGCTTACGTTTGAATACATTAATGTAAAACAGAAGGCATTACTCTTCTATACCAAAAACGTGTTTTCCAATGCTGGAAAATCTTACCTTGAAACACCAATCAGCTTCGCCGGAACCACTAACACTTATTAGATTAGTTATTATTTGTAAAAGATTACTCTTCACTTCAAAAAGTTATTAGGTATTATCTTCCAAAAATTGAATAGCACCGCGATGCGTGTTCACTATACAATACTGGGTACAGAATGAGACTGGCGACCAACGGGGAGATCAAAAGGGCTTAGTAATTAAATTTAACTCCCCTCGAATCGTCTCCCCAAGTTGCCATGGCAACCGAAATAATATGGAATGTTCTAGAAGGAATTTCGTCAAGCGAATATCGACTGTATTTCTGAGAGATTTAAGTTCAAAACTCATTGATGCATTGCGTCTCGAATATTGCCTCCCCGGTTTTAAGGTTAGGTTTCACTGAGTATTTGTCTAGAGTATTTTTTTTTCTATTTGAATTTTACACATTCGCATATTTAATGTTTGTAAATTTTAGTTGTCAGGGCAAGTAGCTAAATCTAATAGAGCTCTTTATATAAAAAATTATTGATTTAACTCTAATTTTCAATACAATGATAGCTAAGAGGAAGTCATAAGTCGACACTAAAAAGAGGCACCATACTTACTTGAAGATTTTGAATTTAGATAGTTCCTCATCAATAATTTGATGCTCCAATACTCTTCCGCTAATGTTTTGATCTCTCCCAGACATAACAAAACGAATAATAATTTATGTGTTTCACGTGTGGAGACTACCCCTTAGTAAATCGCGCGCGGCTGCCACAGCTTCCACCCCTGTACCGGATTAAAGTCTAGACAGAGGGTGAAACTCGTTCCATGGCAATATAACTGCCGAATATTATTATATTAAATCTTAAAAAATGAAACAAGTTCCCGACAACATCGTACGATCACAGTACGATCTTATAATGCGAGAGTGGGAATGGATTATTTTTTTCTTCTGTTAATGTCTCCAGATTTGTACTAATAGTCTAAGTCTAACCTAAAAAAAATGTCATTTCCGACTAGACATAGTTTTCCCCTGTGAGTTGCTAAAAATATATAGTTTATTTTTTTTATTTTAAGATAATATTGTTATTTAAAGAAAAAAAAAACATTACTATTTATGACAATAAAAAAACGAAAAACAAAAGCAAGTCCGGTCGGACGCACACGATGGGATTTGAACCCACGCCTCCCGAACGAACATGTCGGGCGCTCTGTCCGCTAAGCTACGTGTGCTCTGCTAGTACCGTTGAATTTCTCCACCATATGAGTCGTATTTTCAATGTTTGTACGACTTTGGAGTCCTTTTTACGAATAATGCGCATTCGGAGGAGTATGAAATTTTGAATACCTAGTAGTCTTAAGTGTTTTGAATAAATAAATATTTTCTACAACAGATTTGATGAGCTTTAATAGTTTGATCATTGTCTCGTTTATGAAACCTTTGTCGTCGATTACTTGCAGCCTCCTTGGATCCCGGCAAGGTAAATGTCCTACAATAGAGACACAATACTAGCCATAACACGTGCCTGAGTAGCGACGCGAGACTGTTTGCGTATTCTGTGGACAGTATCTGCGAATATATAAAAATCGTATAAATAAAAATATATAAATATCTGCGAATGTATAGAAAAAAAATTGCAATGTAACTTTTATAGCAACATTTTACTTCTGCCAAACTGTATAACAGTTTGATGGCAGACGTAGAGAAATTAATATTTAATGAGGTCATAAGATAAATATGTAGTGAGCTCATGGATTTGATCCAATTTTTAAAAAGAGTCTGCGCTGTAAGCAGAATCGTTTTTACATACCTACCTAAAATAGGTTCGTGAAAACAGATGTTTCTTAGTGCATAATTGATTTAATGATCAGTATTAAGCCCAAAATATTGTGCTGCGTGTCATTAGTTCGTCATTCACGCTCTATGCTTTGTTGATAAAAGCCTTGACGGTCAAACAGACTGACAACAGAGTGATCTTATAAGATTCGGCTCTCGCTTAGGGCTCATGTGGTTAGGATTGCTGGTTACTTTATGATGATGAAGGTAGACGGTAGCCGCCGAAATTAACTTACTAATAAAACCTTTACGGGAATTTAAGTGTTAACAGAATATTGTTCTCGTAGAAATAGAAAAAAAAACACTTCTCATTTTATCATTTAAACCCGCGGAATTGCACCTTAGCCTTCCGTACCCGTAAAGAAAAAAATATTTAAAAGGAAACGCCAAAATCGAACTCTTTTCTAAATGTTATTGACTTATACTTTGGCCGTTACTGCACAAGTATTCTGTACTAGCTGTACCGCATTTTATGTGTTGCGGCATTCAGTTTTTGAAACAGAACTTTTTGTACCCCAACACAGACTATAGACCATACTACAAGAATGAGAGAGGCACATTTTTAACGCCACAATAAAACAAATGTTAACCAACTGATAACCTTTACAAAAAACAAAATAATTATTTTAAACAATTAATTAATTATTCAACTATTTACAACGGTTAATAATTTGAGTATTTACGACGATTAATTTGACGGAGTGAAATCTGGCGAGCGTGCGGGCCATGGCACGGGCCCGCCACGACCTATCCATTTGTTAACAAAATGAATGTTAAGGTACTCACGTACGCGCACCTGATAGTGCACGGGCGCTCCGTCATGTTGGTAGTACAAGTCCCGGTAGTTATTTAATGGCACGTCTTCCAGCATCTCACTCACTACATTATTTAAAATGTTTAAATATGATACACTGTCAAATCGTATTTGATGATGGTATTTGCCTGTTGGGGTACATTTCTCTGTACAAATTGACTGCAGCTCGCACACGATCATTTGATAGGGCGTAAGCACGAACCATATCCCAATATTCTTCATTTGAATTATTACATTACGACGACATTATTACACTACACACTAGGTAGGTACCTAACACTAGGAAATGCACTTTACGCGAATTTGGTAAACGGGAATGATTAGGCAATGCGAAAGTAGCGGCGCGTGCGCATAGACTGGCGGTCGCCGGTCAGCAGAGCGGGTGGTGCGGGGGCGCGTGGCACTCGTCGGCGACATCTCAAGGGGCGCGGGGGGGCTTGCGCTACCTTAGCGACAGCTGGGGCGGCACGTGTTTGGCGCGTGATATTAAGCATTTTGCGCTCGGGCCTGTGTGTTCATAAATACTGTATTTTATCGGATAATTATATGAAAAATTAAGGTCATAGTTTTTTTACATATTTGGGACGAAAATCGAATACTGACTACCCTCTTTCAATAAGTCCGTCGTTCAAATATACACGCTGTATATAAAATTTCAATGTCACAATGTTACTTACCGTACACTTCCAAAACGGCTGAACAGATTTTTACCAAATTTTATATGCGTATTCAGTTGGTCTGAGAATCGGCTACTATCTGTTTTTCATTCCCATTTTGTGTTTTTTCGCGAACGAAGTCGCGGGCAACAGCTAGTTAATAACGTTATGAGAATCATCTCATATTCATTTAACATAACAATTAACTTGGCCTGTCTATGTCAGTACTTTCATAGCACATACTTAGAGGGCTTCTGGTAAACACCATGACATTTTAGATTAAATTTTCTCATCAAGGCCTCTGTATGTAAGCCCTGTGTCTTCGAGTACACTATAAAATGGACCGAATTTCTTCCCTTAAAGCTATCCCGTCATATATGAGACTAAGAGTTATGATTTGTAGATAAACCAATTTATTTTAGTAGTTTTTCAAGCTATTTGATCATTAAAATGCACAGAAGCGTAAAATGTACATAAAATACAACCGGTGTCTTTTTATTTTAAACTTTGTACATCATTGAAACTAAATTACATTTATTGATACCGTGTTACATAATATTACTATGACGCACAGTCTAGGGCGAGGTAACAGTTTGCTAACCCCATCAAATATAGCAGGCGGCGGGACCCCAACCCTTTGCAATTATATTTCAAGGTTTTTAGGGCGCAATTAAAACCAGCGCTTACGGTGCAGAAACTTCATCTACGTAGTTTAAATGTTTGGAACTATTTTTGTATGATATAAAACCATTAATAATGCATTAATCAAAACATAAATTTTGTAATAGTATCACTACATAGTATAAAACAAAGTCGCTTTATCTGTCCTCTTGTCCCTTCGACCGCTTAAATCTTTGAAACTAGGTACGCAACGGATTTTGATACGGTTTTTTTAATAGATAGATGATTCAAGACAAAAGTTTATATAATATAGTATAATAACTTTCGTTAAATAGTATAGAAATACTGTGAACGTTGTATATAAAAACCTAGAGGCCCGCTCCGACTTCGCACAGGTATTAGGTACGCTGCCGCCGCCCGGCAAAAGATCCTTGTATTTATCCTTTTTAGGTTGGCATTGTCAGTCGCAACGAGGTCTATTCATACCCCAAAAATGTATTTTTTCAGTGTGGGCATTCGGAAGCTATAGTGGAAAAGTCACTATATAGGTAAGTAGCTTTGTGTAGTCTTGCAAAAAAAAACTATTAAATACAAATGTCTTTTGGTAACTAACTAAACTTTCACTCACAGTCCTTAAAATGTTGACCCTGAAATTATATTTCTACCGTGATAATGTGAATATTTTAACTTTAAATATTTTACACATATCATGACTGTATTTGATTATTTTCTAATATGCCGGCGGTGTTGCTAGTAAATATTATGCCACAAGAACACTTGAGTTAAACACGGCACTTTGAATGTATTCGTTCAATTCGCAGTACATTTCGTAAGACCGCGTGGTCTAATGGTAATGACGCCCGACTTCACTGTCGGGAGATGTGGGTTCGAATCCCGCTGCGGTTATTCTCCTCCTCTCTTGTTTTGCCTTTTTTATATATTTTTTATATTATGGAACTCTTTTAAATATATTTAGTTTGTTATTGCTTTTTTTTACTTAATAAAAGAGGTAATTTACTAGCGACCTACTCCAGCTTCGCACGGGTATGAAATATTTAAACTGTATCACTCAGTAAAAAAAATATTAAAATCGATCCAGTACTTTTGAATTATTCATTACTGCCCGTAGACCACGCGTTGCATCCATCTTTTGGCTGTTCTAGTTTTTAAATCTGTAATACTTTCGAAAATATTCATTTAAATCATATTATTATGCTGCCATATAAATCTACATTCAGTTAACAATGTATATAAAAATCGTATAAATAAAAAAATATAAATATCTGCGAATGTATAGAAAAAAAATTGCAATGTAACTTTTATAGCAACATTTTACTTCTGCCAAACTGTATAACAGTTTGATGGCAGACGTAGAGAAATTAATATTTAATGAGGTCATAAGATAAATATGTAGTGAGCTCATGGATTTGATCCAATTTTTAAAAAGAGTCTGCGCTGTAAGCAGAATCGTTTTTACATACCTACCTAAAATAGGTTCGTGAAAACAGATGTTTCTTAGTGCATAATTGATTTAATGATCAGTATTAAGCCCAAAATATTGTGCTGCGTGTCATTAGTTCGTCATTCACGCTCTATGCTTTGTTGATAAAAGCCTTGACGGTCAAACAGACTGACAACAGAGTGATCTTATAAGATTCGGCTCTCGCTTAGGGCTCATGTGGTTAGGATTGCTGGTTACTTTATGGTGATGAAGGTGGACGGTAGCCGCCGAAATTAACTTACTAATAAAACCTTTTTGGGAATTTAATTATTAACAGAATATTGTTCTCGTAGAAATGAAAAAAAAAAAAAAAATATCATTTAAACCCGGCGAATCGCGCACTAGCCTCCCGTACCTATAAGGAAAAAAATATTTAAAAGGAAACGCCAAAATCGAACTCTTTCCTAAATGTTATTGACTTATACTTTGGCCGTTACTACTAGCTGTCCCGGCGAACCCCGTACCGCATTGTATGTGTTTACGGCATTTTCTAATATGCCGGCTATGTATTTGATTATTTTCTAATATGCCGACGGTGTTGCTAGTAAATATTATGCCACAAGAACACTTGAGTTAAACACGGCACTTTGAATGTATTCGTTCAATTCGTAGTACATTTCGTAAGACCGCGTGGTCTAATGGTAATGACGCCCGACTTCACCGTCGGGAGATGTGGGTTCGAATCCCGCTGCGGTTATTCTCCTCCTGTCTTGTTTTATCTTTTGCCTTTTTTATATATTTTTTATATTATGGAACCCTTTTAAATATATTTAGTTTGTTATTGTTTTTTTTTACTTAATAAAAGAGGTAATTTACTAGCGACCCACTCCAGCTTCGCACGGGTATGAAATATTTAAACTATGTCACTCACTAAAAAATATATTAAAATCGATCCAGTATGTACTTTTGAATTAAATGTAATACCTTCGAAAATATTCATTTAAGACGAAAATGTAAAAACAGTTTGTATATCCGATAAATACTTACGGCTGTAAGACGTGGCCACTATTAAGGCGGAGCGCAAATGATCACTTATGTGTTAAATACAACCTGCTAAACCAATTTATCATACATTGCGAATCCGTAACTCATGACGATCAAATCTGTCCACTGTGTCTAAATTGGCATCATGTCCAGGTCACTTATAGAAAAATCAATTCCTACGAAGTCAGGATTGAAGGATTTGTAAGAGAAAGAAAGTTGCTGACATACTCGTAGCTTACAAATTGCAGTGATATCGCAAACTGAAGCGACAGTCTGTAAATATATTTGTATGTTATCTTTTCACGTTAAAACCGTCATCACTCGGAACGGTGAACCGTACAAAAATGTTTGAATTATATTCTTTTGGATAACTTTACAATTTCCTTAACTTCTTTTGTTACTACTTAAACGTTATAACGGTTTACTCACGCGTATTTATCGGGATAGCCCGACTAGTTTTCTTTTGTTACTTACTGTTGATGAACGATATTTCAGACAATTGACCTACAATTTATATATTTTCACACTTGCCGGATTGATGGGAGCTTTTGATATTTCAATTCAAGTGGTGTATTTAAGACCTCTACCAATCTTAAACTCTATGGAAGTTATCACTTACTTACCATTTACTTTCATGTATTTTGACTGGTACTTTTATAAAGGTTTTACAACAGGAGAAGAGTTATACAGCGTAATTACAGGGTAATTAATCAAATTAAAAGGTTTTTATTTCGAGTAGGCCTTTTCAGGCACTTTCAAAACGTTACTGACTATAGTTGTATTGTGCGGTTCCAAAATGTCATTCTTGAGGAGGCGAACCGGCAAGAAACTCCATAATATTATGTACTAGATTTTGAAGTATTTATGTATATTTATCACTTCTCTAGTATTTGTTATAAAAACCTTTCTTAGTTTAATAATGGATGGCGCTGGGAGAAAGTCGTGGTAATTTAAAATATTATTTATTCGACTATGACAAAATGTATCACTCAAAATCATGTTTCTCTTAAAATCTTGTTTGTGTACGCATCTCATTGTGTAATAGACGCAAATTCTGTATGCGTGTATCATTTACTTATTTGTCAAAGTACTTATAGGATAGCAGGGAGCAAAGGTATCAAGGCATAATACAATAAAAGACAGGTGTTCAAAGACGTAGGTTTTATTACTCAACATGAGCGCCTACGAATTTTATAAGCATCACACCTTAAAATTATTATACCCTTTAATTATTGCATTTGTTCGTAAATTCAATAATTATAAATACAAAGAACGCCACACCAAGTATTTCTTCTTCAGCTTTCCTCTTCTTGTACCAGTTTGTCGCACAGGGCGTCGCGTCTCCGGCAGTCAGATACTGGAAAACAAAGACATGGTTATTCCAAATGGTTGTCTTCATTAACAATAATTTTATTGCTGATCTTTGATGTTTGTTGGTTTCGATAGATTGTTTTTACCCGACTGCCAAGGAAGGGTTATGTTTTTCGCGCGTATCTTGTATGTATGTATGTATGAGCATAATATTCTTTATTACCTCATTTCTTCGAAACGGCTTGATGGATTTCGACAATCAGGGCATCGTTGGATTCGTCTTAATTGTCGGGACCCATTAAATAAACTAGACTAAAATCATTCAATATGGGTCCCGACTGTTACACTCAATTATGTTTCGCATAAGATTATTATTTTTTGTGTATTGATTATGAAATTATTTAATTTTGTGGTAATAGCATTGCTATCTACACTTTTAGACTAAGCTTGGTTTTTACTTTTCAGTTTTTATTTAAAGTGTTTTTTATGCAGTCGGGTTCTTAAATTTTTTTAATTTATTTATTTTTTTTAAACATGTATTTGGATAATATGGTGATTAATTTTTGAACCTTACAAAAATACATCCTACCAATGTAAAAAGAGGCAAGTTTGTAAGTATAGATGGAATTAGCCAACACCCTGGCTGGATTAACACAGGTTGCTATTCAAGGGACTGCATGGGAGGGGTAGGATTTTGCATTTTTTGGCAGCTATAACCTACAAACGTACGGATCCTATTACTAAGAATTCTCTATCTGGCTGCATTTCAAGAACCATGATCGTTTGATCAATCCATACATAGAACAATACTGTAATTTATTGAATATGCAAGTCTTGTATAAGATGTTAATTATTTTTGACACACAATAAAATAGAAATATTACTTAATACAGTCGGCTGTGTTTCATCAGTCAGTGATGAGATCGGATGCTTTACAAACTCAATACGAATCGTTTTCAATTCATTTAATGTTTGTGACAAATAAACCGGGTCACCTGATATTTTATGAAATTAGTTCGATTGAAAAACGAGCCATAGAGCCATGAGTATTTGAGTCAATTGGACAACTTGCCAAATAGAAAAACTTTGGCTAAAGTGTGTGTAGTTTTCGTACAATTTCAAGAATCTTTCAGCGCTTGTTCCTGCTACTAACATGAACCCTTATATACAATTTTAGTTTTACATACCTTCGTAAAAGCTCGCAACATTGAACATTCAGCCCCTGCCGTAGCCCCCAGCAGTTTGTCGTATCCCGAGGCACAGCAACCAACTGAAACACAACAAATCGAAATTTAGCACCAAAAAAAGTTTATCCAATTTTAAGAAGCTACTGCTTTGCTTTTACGTACCTAGTAACCGCCTCCTTTGATTCGTAGACTGCGCCATAGATTCCATCAGCCTAGTCGCACAGCACGTCACGTGTTGCAGCCAACTGGAATTAAAACAAGTCGATATTGAGCTTAGGAAAAAATGCTATAGAAACACAAAGTGTTATAAAATGGCGAACGGCGGCGTCCCTGACGCCAAACGCATCACGCCCCCCTCGCCACCCCACTCGGAACGCTTTACTACACTTTAACAAAGAAATAGATTTACTGATCCTGATTTAATTTAACTAGACTCGAATAAACTATTTGTGTAACACAAATATTTTTACTAAAGTTTTAATTAAATAAAAAGGTTAATTTAACTACCATTTCCAGAATTTTATAAGCTATCGAGAAAGCATGTGCGTTGATATGACGCGATGCTCCTTTCTTCTTAATCCCTATAGTGCACGCTTACGTTTGAATACATTAATGTAAAAGAGAAGGCATTACTCTTCTATACCAAAAACTTGTGTTTTCCAATGCTGGAAAATCTTACCTTGAAACACCAATCAGCTTCACCGGAACCACAAACACTTATCAGATTAATTATTATTTGTAAAAGATTACTCTTCACTTCAAAAAGTTATTAATATCTTCCAGAAAATAAATAGCAGCGCGTTGCGTGTTCACACTATACAATACTGGGTACTGAATGAGACTGGCGGCCAACGGGGAGATCAAAGGGCTTAATAATTAAATTGAACTCCCCTCGAATCGTCTCCCCATATTAAAGTTGCCATGGCAACCGAAATAATATGGAATGTTCTAGAAGGAATTTCGTCAAGCGAATATCGACTGTATTTCTGAGAGATTTATGTTCAAAACTCATTGATGCATTGCGTCTCGAATATTGCCTCCCCGCTTTTAAGGTTAGGTTTCACTGAGTATTTGTCTAGGTTATTTTTTTTTCTCTATTTAAATGTTACATATTCGCATATGTTCATGTTAGTAAATTTTTTATGTCAGGGCAAGCAGCTTAATCCGATAGAGTTTTTTATATATAAATTTATTGATACATCTCTAATTTGCGATATAATGATACCTGAGAGAAAGTCATAAGTTGACACTAAAAAGAGGCTTCATACTTACTTGAAGATTTTGAATTTAGATAGTTCCTTATTCAAAATATAACGCTCCAATACTCTTCCGCTAGTGTTTTGACCTCTCCCAGACATAACAAAATCGAATAATAATTTATTTGTTACACGTGTGAAGACTACCCCTTAGTAACTCGCGCGCGGCTGCCACAGCTTCCACCCCTGTACCGGATCAAAGTCTAGACAGAGGGTGAAACTCGTTCCACCTGAATGTAACGTCCGAATATTATTATAATGAATGATAAAAGGAAACAAGTTCCCGACAACATCGTACGATCTTTTAAAGCGAGCGTGGGAATGGATTATTTTTAATTTCTGTTAAGGTCTCCAGATTTGTAGTAATAGTCTACGTCTAACCTAAAAAAAATGTCATTTCCGACTATAGGTTACGACATAGTTTTCCCCTGTGAGTTGCTAAAAAGTAAATATATAGTTTTTTTTTTTTATTTTAAGATAATATTGTTTTTTAATGAAAAAAATATAGTTATTTAATGAAAAAAAAAAACATTACTATGTATGACAATAAAAAAACGAGAAACAAAAGCAAGTCCGGTCGGATGCACACGATGGGATTTGAACCCACGCCTCCCGAACGAACATGTCGGGCGCTCTATCCGCTAAGCTACGTGTGCTCTTCTAGTACCGTTGAATTTCTCCACCATATGAGTCGTATTTTCAATGTTTTTACGACTTTGGAGTCCTTTTTACGAATAATGCGCAGTCGGAGGAGTATGAAATTTTGGATACTGAAAGTTTATATAGAGAAGAAATGCCGTATGCAAATATTTTTTGGAAAATCTGCTCGTATGATACTTTATTTAAAGAAATCTATACTTCCTACTTATATTATAAACGTGAAAGTTTGTAAGTATGGATGTATGGATGTTTGTTACTCTTTCACGCTCAAACGGCTAAATCAATTTTGATGAAATTTGGTATGAAGTTAACTGGCGCCGTGGAATAACACATAGGCTACTTTTTAACCGACTGCGTCAGAGAGGGGTTATGCTTTTGCCACTAAATCTGATATTTGCGCGAGCGAAGTCGCGGGCAACAGCTAGTAAAACATACTACCAGGTTTTTGACATGATATGCCATGATTAACTATTATTGACTTATCTCCTTGTGTTTAGCTATATATGTTATGTTATATACCATAATTTAAACGATTTTTTTTATTTAATTTAATTTTTATTTTATTCAATTTTGTTTAATTTTGTTTTGCTACATTTCTTTTACATTATTTTCATTACATTTTTTTCAGCTCACAAGGCTTAATTAGCACGATGTGGCCACCTGTAATTAAGGAAGCACAAGAATTTTGGAACTTTTTTTTCTATTTCTAGCATGTAAGGCATTCTGTGTTGATGATCCTTAAAATAAATAAATTACGCGATAACAGTTATAATATATAGTAGCCGTGGCGAAATCTGATAGTATTGTAGAAGTACTAGTTATTGCTTGCGACTTCGTTCGCGAAAAAGGGATAAAAAATTGATAGTAGCCTATTCTACTGAATTCGCATATAAAATTTGGTACAAATCGGTAAAGCCGTGACACGCAAATTTTATATATAATAGGTACTAGCTGACCCAGCAGACTTCATATTGCTCCAATCTTTACATATGTATATGTATAAAAATCAATTGCTGTTCGTATCTAGAAGTATGTCATGAATTGTTATAGCAAGACATATACACATGTGATATTGTGTTTCTATTACCACTATAACAACACACAAAAATAAATAAGGTTAAACAACGGCTGGAAAAATCATAAATTTGATGGGTGACCAACTTTTATTGAAAATATATTTTTCTTTTCAACTGAAAAGAAAAATATATTACTATTAATAAATAAGCTAACTAGCTTATTTGTAAAGAACCATTTGTGTTGTAAGCCCGGTTTTATTATTTTCTGTTTGAAATCCGGTGCAGGCGATCAAATAACTTTATTTAAATTTTGTTTTCGGTAATTCCGCTATTACCATGGATGCTCTACAAGGAGAGATAACCAACCCTACTGCTTACCACTAAAATGCTTCCTCCCGACAACACTTTACCGCGGTCGACGTGGAAGTACATGAATAGATTACGGACTCAAATCGACCGGTGTAAGGATAACATGTGCCGCTGGGGCTACAGCCCACTTGAGCCATGCGAGTGTGGTATCTCTCCTCAAACCATGGCCAACTTAGAGAGCTGTCCAGTGTGTCCCACTACCAGCACATGTGAAGACCTATGCAAAGCCACTGACTGAGCTATCAGCGTGTCTGAGCACTGGACTAGGAAAATATGATTGTTTTTGATTGACATGCTGAGAAGAGGATACAATGCTCAGCAGCCTCAGTAGACCCTAAACATGAACATGCTTCAGACAATAGGAACAACATAAATATAGAACATCATCTATTGTATTTCTGCCTATTTCCATAACTTTTGAGTGGTTTACACTTGAAGTTCTTGACGAATATATTAATATTCGAGTATAACACTAGTCCGATTGGGAAGATCCAACATTAAAATCTAGCGTTTAGTTAGGAAGAAGCGTTTTTTTGTTGACAAAACCACAATGTTTCAAGATAAAGGGTTACAATTGGTATATATGGCCGGTGGAGACATTTAGCTGTAAGACGTGGCCACTGAGGATGAAATCACTTTTATGTTCAGTGCAACATTGCATTGAAAGTTCACACTACCAGCGAAGAATCGTTTTACTAGTTTCTCCGTTGTCGCTGATCTCCAACACATTTATAGTTTGTAATTCTACACGGTTCCCGTTCATCAATTCATCATCATCAACCAGCTTCATTCAGGAATGAGAAGACTCGTAGGGGAACGAAAGTGAGAAGCTAAAGTATGTGAGAATGTTTGTGTGCTACCTCTTCACTCTCAAAGATTCAAACCAACATATGCGGATCAGTAATTTCCGTACAAAAGGTTTTATTTTATTTATTTCATAATTTATGTACACACAAAACAGGTAAAAAAAACACAACATATCAAACAAGATGTTTTAATTCTATTCTTTTGAATAAATAAACTTTTATTTGACATCATTACATAGTATAAAACAAGGGAACGTCTCAATAGCACAGCGTATATTCGCAGTGGCGCAGCAATGGCTACAATGAAAACTTATTACTATTTACCTATTTATTCTAAATCTTAACATATATTACAAAAACAAAGTCGCTTCATGCGTGACTGATAAGATAAGATAAGATAAGATCTTTATAACAACGCAATGGATGTTGATGTGTTTGTTATTAATAATAGAATGTTCGATTCCCGCCCTGGACAAATGTTTGTGTGATGAGCACAATCATTTAATTTTGTTCTGTGTCTGGGTGTAATTTATCTATAATATGTATGTATTTAGAGATATATAAGTATGTTTACCTGTTGTCTAGTACTCATAACACAAGTTACTCTCGTATACCTAATTTGAGACGAGATGGCGTTGTGGGAATGTTAAGGAATATTTATATTACTCAAGATGAGAGTGCACGAATATTACAGGCATCATACATTAAAATTGTAACACTCAGGTAAATCGTTACATCTGCTGGTAAATATGACAGGCATCAACGCGAGCAAAGTCACACGAAGTATCTCTGCTTCACTCTCCTCTTCTTACAACGATGTCTCACAGGACGTCGCTTCTCCGGCAGTCAGACACTGGAAAAGAAGAAGTTAGGAAGGTTATCCCAAATTATTGTCTTCGAAACTATGTCAAAATGTGTGGAACTAATTTTCGAAAGCTGCAAAAACACATCCTACTAATATCATAACCGCGAAAGTTTGTAAGTATAGATGGATGGATGTTTGTTACTCTTTAACATTTAAATGTCTAGATCAATTTTGATAAACTTTGGTACGGCGTTAGCTGGCAGACTTTCTAACCGACTGCGCTAGGGGGTGCCATTCGGTCAACGGCGACTAATATATCGATACTATACTCCTTTTGCAATAAGTACAAAAAAGGAGGAGGTTCCTTACAATTTTTTTGTATGATTCATGTTTTATGCTCCGGCAGGGTTCCGTGCCAAAACTGGAGCCTATTACTGGGGCTCCACTGTCTGACGGCATCTTAAGAACCAGTAGTAGGTGATGAATCACAGTAAGGCAAATCTACACGTTAAACTGCAACGCCACCGCGACATTAACCTATCATTCTAAATCAAATTGTAGACGTAAATATAAAATGAAGATAATTTTCATCACAATTAAAGCTTGACATTATAATTAAAGCTTGACTTTTATTTTATAATGGCAGTTAAGTCTCTTATAATATCGGGTGCTTCACAAAATCGATATGATTCATTTTCTAATCAGTTAAAGGCTGTGTTTAAGATTATAATAATATTGAAATTATGTTTGTGGCAAAACCAACCTTTGTCGGACCAGCCGGTATTTTTCTGATATGAATGTGATAGAAATATCAATTAATGAGTTGAAATGAGGCAATTAAAAAAATTATCGAATCAGTAATGTATAGTAGGTAGTCAATTGCATACATGTGCCAAAAAGAAAAACTTAGTTTGGCCAAAGTAGGTGTGGACTTTATGCAATTTTAAGGACCGTTCAGTGCTTGTTACCGGTACCAATTTGAGGCCCTCACATTCTAATTTAGTTTTACCTACCTTCGTAACAGCTCGCAACATTGAACATTCAGCCCCTGCCGTAGCCCCCAGCAGCTTCTCGTATCCCGGTGTACAGCAACCAACTGGAACACAACAAGTCGGAATTAAACACCAAAAAAAGGTTAGGAAAATAAAAAATGAAATCGAATTTAAAGAAGCTAGCTATGGGTTTACTTCTACGTACCTTGTAACCGCCTCCTTTGATCTTCAGACCGCGCCGTAGATGCCATCAGCCAAGTCGTACCTCGATGCACAGCGCGTCACGTGTTGGAGACAACTGAAATCAGAACAAGTCGATATTGAGCATCGGGAAAATAGATCGGCATATAAAGTAATGATGAAACTTTAAGGATCTGATTCGTCCTACTGCTGGATGCAGTGTCAACTCTCTTATGAACTTTTTGATATTGTTATTGTTGGACTGCCAAGTCAAAGGTTCCACTTATTTATCGCATTAGTGAAATATCTTAAATGAAAAAACATTACCTTAGTGGTATGGTGCATGGGAATTCATACAAAGATAAAGTAGAGATTAAGTGTAGGTATCTGAAGTTAATTTAATCTTTAGACCCCATGCTGTCACTGCACAAAATAGTGCGTTACGTATAACCTCTTTGTACTTTAATTATTTATTTTAAACACTTTTAGAAACTCATCGTAAGATAAAATGGCGGATGTCGGAGTTTCCGAACCACCCTCACACAGAACGCATTACTACACTATTACAAAGAAACGGATTTACTGATCCTGATTTTAGATTTTGTGCTAAACACCATTTTTGGGTTAAGTTTTAAAATAATATCTAACTAGGATTTCAAGTGCATATGTGCGTTGCCATCGCATCCCTATCGGTTACGCTATCTCAAAATCTCCAGATAATTTTACCTTAAAACGCCAAACAGCTTCCCCGGAACCACTAATACTTCTAAGACTTGTTGTTAATTTTTTTTTTATTATTTCTCTACCAAATTTTCTTTTTCCAAAAATAAAACACCTCGTATTCACCTCAGGATGCCTGGCGACCAAATGGGCGATCGGAAGGGGTGCTCAATTCAACTCCCTCGATGCCGGCTCCCTACTTTAAAAGTTAAACTCCCTACTTTGAAGTTACTTTTAAAGTTAACTACGCAGTCGATATGTATACACAATGTTCTTGTGAAACCGCAAATATATATTTGTTTCCTATAGAATACAATTAACTGACATTTACAATTTCCCTTTATATGAAGCTAATATCCTATCTTGGTGCCAAACTTCAAGGTTCTAAGTTTACTAGATTACCTTAGACTGGTGATGATCAGTCAGATATTGAGTGAGTGATAAAATGGTGTAACTTTAATCGCTCATAACACGTAAACTATTGGTTCAAATGTCATGTAATCATAAAACTGAGCTTATTCTAGAACTTAATTTTGGTCATCGAAATCCTACCCCTTCAGCTTTGTCCACATCTATGATACACACGAAATATCCCTGAAATGCTTGGAGAAAAGCTTGGCTTGCATTTGAGACCTCTCCTTTTCGTCTGCTGACTGGGCCAAAATGCTTTCATGGACATTTAAAAATGAGCAAAGACAACCGGCGAATAGACTTGAATTAATGAAAAACAAGTTATCAAATGTTTCTACACGCACAAAGTTAGTCCCTACCTATGTATACAATTATATTTCTCCTCTTTATTGAGGCCTCTCAGTGTGTGTGATAAATGCTAATTCTGTGAACGTGTGTTGCCTAAAACACATTTGTTAAAGTATGGAATAGAAAGGGCAAAATTATATCAATTATAGATATTTATTAGATCTATTTATTAATACATTAATTTACAGACGTAGGTCTTAAGAGTTCAAAACACAAATCATTTATTGACTATCAGGCTACAATGTCTTCTACAGCTCTCTTCTTCTTGCAACGATTTGCAGTCCGACACTAGAAAACAAAGATAAGATTATTCCAAACTATGGTCTTCAAAAAACTGTATTAAGATGATGTGAAATTAATTTTCCAACTTTACAAAATACATTCAAATACAAATAGATGTTTGTTTTTCTTTTACGTTAAAAAGGCTAGATCAGTTTTTGATGAAATTCGGTATGAAATTAGGCGACACTTTGGATTATATAGCACAGGCTGCTTTTCAACCGACTGCGTTGGAGTGGTAAAGTTTTTGCAGCTATAATATATCTACATATATCTACATAAAATCTACGCGGATAAATACTCCTTTTTAACTTACTACGAAAAGTGTGAATGTGAAAAAGTGGGAGTGTGATCTTTGGCATGACGAACGTAACGCTTTTAAACTAGATGGTTTGCAACCGACATCCGGTGTTGTTTACTATGAGGATCTTGTTGCCACCAGAGCAAAATTTCCGTGCTTTCAGACGCTTTTGCCATACCTATAATTAGAATCAAAATAACAGCTCCTAAAATCATAGGACCCATTATATTTGTAAATTTAAATCCGTGGTGCCTGGCAACTGAGCCTAACTCAGTTGTGAAATCTCTATTCCTTGCTAATATTAGCTATTCCTTTTTGTCTCCCGCTTGCAATGGAGGGAGTGGAACCTATATTTTTCCTACTCCTCCTTTTTTACTGTTTCTGATTAATTTCGTTGCGGGATCCAAGACAGTCAATCATTTCCCCTGGGACACACCGAGCTTCACTGTTTCGGTGGTATCCGTTGCTCTCATTGTAGATCCTGGCTTACAGGAGTTGCAATGACGGGCATGTGTGGTGGGCTAGTCCCAATTTTATTACTACGAAAAATGAGAAAGTTCCTAATAAGCCAGTTATAAAAAAGCTGAAATTAAAATATTTGAACTAACATTAATATATGAAGTGTATGTTTGGAGGCAAACCAACTTTGGTCAGGTCGGCAGGTATTAAAAAAATCATTTAGCGTATCCCGCTACTAACTTCTACCCTTACATTCTATTTTAGGTTTACCTACCTTCTTAATAGCTCGCAACATTGAACGTTCAGCCCGCACTGCAGACCGCAACAGCTTGTCGTATCCCAATGCACAGCAACCAACTGAAACACAACAAGTCGGAATTTAACACCAAGAAAAGGTTAGAAAAATCTATCTACGAGTATATCTGTTACAGCCAAAGTAATTAATCTAGATATTATACATAATGACTAGTCATTATTAATAATATCTACTCAATTTGGATAAAGTGATAATTCACACAAAATTAATCACATTAACTAGCTATTATACATAATATCTTCAAAGAATAGGATAAAGTGATAAAACAAGTGGATATTCGTTTAAGAATAAATTTGTATTTCAATTTTTCTTAAGCATAACATAAGATAATATTTTCACCTCAATAAACATAGATTTTAACAAATAAAAAAAAAACCTAACCTCACCTAATTTAGGTTAGGTTAGGTTTTTTTTAGGCAGGAGTGTGGATATCAAATGAACATTATACCTTTTGATCATTAGCGCAAATGTTGATATAGCAAATAAATATTCGACGAACTGAAAATTATGTCAAACGACATTATACAAAGTGATGATTTTCTTAAACGTTGTTCGATTGAGTAATATTATATCAAACGTTGTTCGATCAAACAAGGGTGAACCTAAGATAAAGACCGTATTATTACTTTGGCTAACTTTGACACGATATTATGAATAATAACTAGATAATGTGATTAATTTATTACACTGTCTAGTGAATTTAGCTATTATTCATAATGACTAGTCATTATGTATAATCGCTCATTAATCACTATGACTGTAACATATCTATAAAAATCAATCGCTTTTTGTTAGTCTCGCTAAAACTCGAGAACGGCTGAACGGATTAATCTCATCTTGGTCTTGAATTGTTCGTGGAGGTCTAGGGAAGGTATAAAAGGTGAGTAAACCCTAAAAAGAGCCCTTTTCTTTTTCCTATACAAAAGTTTAGGTCTTTTATTTATCATTGGGGCAGTACGAAGTCTGCCGGGTCAGCTAGTAAAAAATAAAATCAAATTTTAAGAAGCTAGCTACGGGTTTACTTCAACGTACTTTGTAACCGCCTCCTTTGATCTTCAGACCGCGCTGCAGATGCCATCAGCCAAGTCGTACCTCGATGCACAGCGCGTCACGTGTTGGAGTCAACTGAAATTAGAAAAAGTCAATGTTAAGCATCAGGAAAATAGGATCTGATTCGACCATCTGAGGTACATTTCATCTTTCTTATGAATATTTTGGGTTTTTGCATTTATTTTGATGACATGAATTAAAACTGACTTGACATTAGCTTAAAAATAATAAATTACCTACTCAAGAGGCTGCAAAGCAGAGATTTAGTGTAACTGAAGCTAATTTAATCTTAAGACCCCGTTCTGTCTTTCAAAAAATGCAGAATCATGTATATATTGTAGAAATTAACACAGAAACTCATCGTAAGATAAAATGACGGACGTCGGCGTGCTCGACGCCGATCGCCTCACGTCCCCCTCCCTCCCACCCCCGGGCGCGCACCCTCACACGGAACACATCACTACACTTTTACAAAGAAACGGACTGACTGATTCTGATTTCAAATTACTGGTTTGGCATAAACTTTTTGTGTGACATAAACAGGTATATGCGTTTAAGTGTTAATAGAATAAGAAAGGGTAATTAAATCGTCAATTTTCAAATCCTTAATTGAATAACAAGCATATTATATGCGTTGCTGACGCGTCCCTATTGTGCACCCTAAGGTTTGACAGCGGCAGCAGCGCGAAAGAGTACGCGTTATGCGCTGCATAGCTCTATCTCTGTTAGTGAGATCTGCGCATGTCCACCAACTGTATTTGCCACGTCATCTCTCATCCCGCAAGAACCATGAACGTGAAAGAGATAGCTAAATATAACCGCCTCATGACGCTTCGGCATCGGCCATTTTGAGAATAAGATGAGGCTTTTGTTTTTTGAGAAAAAGATGTGGATGTTTTTCAGCCTCTTTAAATCTAAGTAACATCACATAAGATCTCAAAAGACAATGATCGGAACATCATCCTCATTTTTTGTTTTTTTTTTTTGACAAACCACGTTACCATCTTCTACACCCATAGATGACCGTTTTTATACATATATATGAATAGCTTCTGCCCTCGACTTCACCCACGAGAGCGTGGGTTCTAGCTTCAAAAACATTACCCCCTTTCTGACGCAATTGTTTAAAAAATACCCTATGTGTTAATCCACGGTGTTATCGAACTTAAATAATTGATCAAACTGTTTGATCGTGAAAAACTAATAAACATCCTACCATCCATCACATCGCACCGCGCCACGACCAATCCCATCTAAGCAGTGCCAGAAAGTCTTACCTTAAAACGCCCACCAGCTTCACCGGAATCACAAACACTTATGAGATTAATTGTTACTTGTAAAAGATTACTCTTCACTTTCAAAAGTAATTATTATGTTTCAAAAATTAAAAAGCACTGCGATGCGTGTTCACCTGAGTAAGACTGGCGACCAACTGGGCGATCAAAAGCGCTTCTAAATTAACTCACCTCGATATCGGCTCCCCATATTAAAGTTGCCATGGCAACCGAAATGTTATGGAATGTTCTAGAAGGAATTTCGTCAAGCTAATATCGACTTTATTTCTTAGAGGTTAATGTTCAATATTCATTGATGAATTGCGTCTCGAATATTGCCTCCCCGGTTTTAAGGTTAGGTTTCACTGAGTTTTTGTCTAGGGTATTTTTTCTCTCTATTTAAATCTTACATATTCGCATATTTTCATATTCGTACATTTTATATATATCAGGCCAAGCAGCTCTATCCAATAGAGCTCTTTGGTTATATAAGTTTATAGATATAACTATAATAATGATACCTGAGACAAGGTTCCATGTTAAAGCTGAACAGGTCCATTATTTAGATTTTGGCAGTTTTTCATGCAAGATATGGCGCTCTAATACTCTTCCGCTAGTACTCTTTTTCTTTCTCTGATATAAAATCGAAATAATAGCTATAATAATTTATTTATTACACGTGTGAAGACTACCCCTTAGTATCGCGCGCGGCTGCCACAGCTTCCACCCCTGTACCGGATCAAAGTCTAGACAGAGGGTGAAACTCGTTCCATGTCAATGTAACGTCCGAATATTATTATATTAAATCAAAAAAGTAAAACAAGTTCCCGACAACATCGTACGATCTTATAATGCGAGCGTGGGAATGGATTATTTTTATCTTCTGTTAAGGTCTCCAAATTTGTAGTAATAATCTACGTCTAACCTATAAAAAATGTCATTTCCGACATAGTTTTTCCCTGTGAGTTGCTAAAAATATATAGTTTTTTTTTTTTAATTTAAGATAATATTCTTATTTAAAGAAAAAAAAAACATTACTATTTATGACAATAAAAAAACGAAAAACAAAAGCAAGTCCGGTCGGATGCACACGATGGGATTTGAACCCACGCCTCCCGAACGAACATGTCGGGCGCTCTATCCGCTAAGCTACGTGTGCTCTGCTAGTATCGTCGAATTTCTCCATCATATGCGTCGTATTTTCAATGTTTGTACGACTTTGGAGTCCTTTTTACGAATAATGCGCAGTCGGAGGAGTATGAAACTTTGAATACATAAAGTTAATATAAAGAAGAAATGTCGTATGCAAATATTTTTTGAAAAATCTGCTCGTTTAATACTTTGTTTAAGGAAATAAAACAACCTACCAGGTTTTTGACATGATATGCCATTATTAATGCATAAATTCCTTTTGGATTATACTAACAACTCCTCATTATACACAATTTATATATTATAATAATAAAAGCTTGTCGCTCGATTTACCACAAATTATTATGATATAAAGGAATGTTGATAGGTATGTAAACCTCGCGACAAGCTTTAATTATTATATATAAATTGTGTATAATGAGGAGTTGTTAGTATAATCCAAAAGGAATATTTTATTTTCTTCTTTTTAGAGCGTTTAAATAAAAGCTTTTTCTTAAAAAGTTCTTTTACTTAAAATTTTTAATTTTTTACTTTTTAGTTATCGCTGGCTAGGTTCCTCAGTCTGTTCAAGTTATTATTACTCTCAAAATGCCCTCTTATTTGATACCCATATTGTAGAAGTAGACTAAAGGTAACTATTCCGCCATCCTGCATGGTCCGCCATATTGGATTCAGAATGACGTCATATTCTTTTTCTAGTCACTCTTAACAAGCCCTTTCATTTGATACCCATATTGTATAAGTGGATTAAATATAACTGTTCTGACATCTTGTATGATCCGGAATATTGAATTTAGAATGACGTCACATATCTTATCATATATTGTCATCCAAACAAGATGCGTCCACAAAATTTCAGCACAAACGGTTGAATATATCTACTTCAAAATTGAGTTCAAAGATTTCACCCGAACACACAAATGTACATACATTGCAAGTTAAATAAAAGCTTTTAAAAATCAATTGCTGTTCGTATCTAGTAGTATGACATGAATTGTTATAGCAAGACTTTTACACATGTGATATTGTGTTTCTATTACCAATATATCAACACACAAAAATAAATAAGGTTAAACATCGGCTGGTAAAATCATTTTTATTAAAAATATATTTTTCTTATTAGTTGGCTTATTTGAAGGAACCATTTGTGTTGTGAGCCCGGTTTTTTATTTTCTGTATGGAATCCGGTGCACAAATCGCTTTATTTAATTTTTTTTTCAGTAATACCGCTATTACCATGGATGTTCTCCAAGGGGAGATACCCAACTCTACTACCTACCACTGCAAATCTCCCTCCCGGCCACACCTTACCGTGGTCGACGTGAAAGTCCATGAATAGATTCCGGACCTCAATCGACTGGTGTAAGGAAAACTTGTGCCGGTGGGGCTACAGACCACCTGAGCCATGTAAGTGTGGTATCTCTCCTCAAACATTGACCCACTTAGAGAGCTGTCCAGCGTATCTCGCCACCAGCCCAGGCGAAGACCTGTGCAGAGTCACTGACTAAGCTATCAGCGTGTCTGAGCACTGGACTAGGAAAATATGATTGTTTTTGATTGACATGCTGAGAAGAGGATACAATGCTCAGCAGCCTCAGTAGACCCTGAACATGAACATGCTTCAGACAATAGGAACAACATAATATAGAACATCATCTATAGTATTTCTGCCTATCTCCATAACTTTTGAGTGCTCTACACTTGAAGTTCTTGACGAATAATAATATTTGAGTATAACACTAGTCCGATTGGAGGATCCAACATTAAAATATAGCGTTTAGGAAGCTGCGTTTTGTTTTTTTGTTGACTATACCACAGTGTTTCAAAATGGGTTACAATCAGTATAGTTGGCCGGTGGAGACTTTTACCTGTAAGACGTGGCCACTGAAGATAAAATCACTTTTGTGTTCAGTGCAACATTGCATTAAAAGTTCACACTGCCAGCGAAGAATCGTTTTACTAGAATCTTCGTTGTCGCTGATCTCCAACTCGTTTACAGTGTGTAGTTCTACACGTTTCCCGTTCATCTTGCTGGTGAGCCACTGCTGCATTCAGGAATGAGAAGACTCGTAAGGGAACGAAAGTAAGAAGCTAAAGTATGTGAGAATGTTTGTGTGTTACCTTTTCACTCTCAAAGATTCAAACCAACACATGTGGATCAGTAATCCGTACAAAAGATTTTATTTTATTTATTTTACTATAATTATTATTTATGTACACACAAAACAGGTAAAAAAACACAACATATCAAACAAGATGCTTTAATTCTTTTCTTGTGAACAATTTCTCGGTGTACAATTTTGTCTCACCTATTTTTGCAATAACATTTGCTTACTGTTGACGCATATTATTCTTCGTATTTGTCGAATCAGTGGGCTTTTAATATGGTGTATTTGAAACCCTACAAATTTTCTTCTATGCAAACTATCACTCACCATTTACTTTCGTCTTTTTTACTGGGCTTTTAGTACTATAATTTTTACAAGTCGCAAGTTATCTTAAAGATTTATCAGTTAGAATGCTTTCTTGTACCTAATCCTAACACCCGTACTCTATAATATATTTAGACTGTAGTACTATTATGAAGATTTCAAAAAGAGCCAGGGAATAGGTAAATAAACTTTTATTTGACATCATTACATAGTATAAAACAAAGGAACGTCTCAATAGCACAGCGTATATTCGCAGTGGCGCAGCAATGGCTACAATGAAAACTTATTACTATTTACCTATTTATTCTAAATCTTAACATATATTACAAAAACAAAGTCGCTTCATGCGTGACTGACTGCCAATGATTAGATCTTTATAACAACGCAATGAATGTTGATGTGTTTTTATTAATAATAGAATGTTCGATTTCCGCCCTGGACAAATGTTTGTGTGATGAGTACGATCATTTGTTCTGTGTCTGGGTGTAATTTATCTACAGCGTGTATATTTGAACGACGGACTTATTGAAGGAGGGTGGTCAGTATTCGATTCTCGACCCAAATATGTAAAAAAACTATGACCTTAATTTTTCATATAATTATCCGATAAAATACAGTATTTATGAACACAAGCGCAAAATGCCTAATATCACGCGCCAAACACGTGCAAGCCCCCCCGCGCCCCTTGTGATGTCGACGACGAGTGACGCGCAGTGAAATGCATTCATACCTACGTCGGCGTCGGTCATTGACCGCGCATATGTTCGATAAGCGCGAGGGTGTTAAAACGTTGCGAAGTTATTAGGACTTTTTTGGAACGATTTTGTTCGTCATTAATCAGGGTTTTTTTATTGTTTATACGTTTATTGGTGAAGGCTATGCATAAACTATTGGTGGTTTGAATAAGTCCGTCGTTCAAATATACATACTGTATAATATGTATGTATTTAGAAATATATAAGTATGTTTACCTGTTGTCTAGTACTCATAACACATGTTACTCTCGTATACTTAATTTGAGACTAGATGGAGTTGTGGGAATGTTGAGGAATATTTATATTACTCAAGATGAGAGTGCACGACAATTACAGGCATCATACATTAAAATTGTAACACCCAGGTAAATCGTTACATCTGCTCGTAAATATGACAGGCATCAACGCGAGTAACGTCACACGAAGTGTCTCTGCTTCAGCACTCCTCTTCTTACAACGAATTGTCTCACAGGGCGTCGCTTCTCCGGCAGTCAGACACTGGAAAAGAAGAGGTTAGGAAGTTATTTTCGTTTATTCCAAATTGTTGTCTTCGATACTATAACAAAATGTGTGGAACTAATTTTCGAAAGCTGCAAAAATACATCCTACTAATATCATAACCGCGAAAGTTTGTAAGTATAGATGGATGGACGTTTGTTACTCTTTCACATTTAAATGTCTAGATCAATTTTGATGAAATTTTGTATGGCGGTAGCTAACAGACTTTCTAACCGACTGCGCTAGGGGGTGCCATGTTCGGGAGCTACAACCGACATTTGCGCAGGCGAAGTTTCGGTCAACGGCGACTAATATATCGATACTATACTCCTTTTGCACTAAGTACAAAAGAGGAGGAGGTTCCTTACAATTTTTTTTGTATGATTCATGTTTTCTGCTCCGCTCAGGGTTCCGTGCCAAAACAGGAGCCTATTACTGGGGCTCCACTGTCTGACGGCATCTCAAAAACCAGTAGTAGGTGATGAATCACAGCAAGACAAATCCACACCTTAAACTGCAAGGCCATCGCGACATTTTACCTATCATTCTAAATCAAATTGTAGACGTAAATATAAAATGAAGATAATTTTTTATCACATTTAAAGCTTGACATTATAATAAAGCTTGACTTTTACTTTATAATGGCAGTTAAGTCTCTTATAATATCGGGTGCTTCACAAAATCGATATAATTCATTTTCTAATCAGTTAAAGACTGTGTTTAAGATTATAATAATATTAAAATTATGTTTGTGGCAAAACCAACCTTTGTCGGACCAGCTGGTATTTTTCTGATATTAATGTGATAGAAATATCGATTAATGAGTTGAAATGAGTCAGTTTTAAAAAATAATCGAATCAGTAATGTATTACTTATCACTATAGTAGTCAATTGCATACACGTGCCAAAAAGAAAAACTCAGTTGGAGTAGTGTAGTTGTAGATTTTATGCAATTTCAAGAATCGTTCAGCGTTTGTTCCCGCCACTAACGTGAACCCTTACATACAATTTTAGTTTTACCTACCTTCGTAACAGCTCACAACATGGAATGTTCAGCCTCTGCCGTAGACTCCAGCAGCTTGTCGTATCCCGATGCACAGCAACCAACTGAAACACAACAAGTCGGAATTTAAAACCAAGAAAAGGTTAGAAAAATAAAATCGAATTTTAAGAAGCAAGTTACTGCTTTACTTCTACGTACCTTGTAACCGCCTCCTTTGATCTTCAGACCGCGCCGCAGATGCCATCAGCCAAGTCGTACCTCGATGCACAACACGTCACGTGTTGGAGACAACTGAAATTAGAACAAGTCGATATTGAGCATCGGGAAAATAGATCGGCATATAAAGTAATGATGAAACTTTAAGGATCTGATTCGTCCTACTGCTGGATGCAGTGTCAACTCTCTTATGAACTTTTTGATATTGTTATTGTTGGACTGCCAAGTCAAAGGTTCCACTTATTTATCGCATTAGTGAAATATCTTAAATGAAAAAACATTACCTTAGTGGTATGGTGCATGGGAATTCAAACAAAGATAAAGTAGAGATTAAGTGTATCTGAAGTTAATTTAATCTTGAGACCCCATACTGCCACTGCACAAAATAGTGCGTTACGTATAACCTCTTTGTACTTTAATTATTTATTTTCAACACTTTTAGAAACTCATCGTAAGATAAAATGGCGGATGTCGGAGTTTCCGAACCACCCTCACACAGAACGCATCACTACACTATTACAAAGAAACGGATTTACTGATCCTGATTTTAGATTTTGTGCTAAACACAATTTTTGGGTTAAGTTTTACTAAGATAAGGATATCTTATTAGGTTTTCAAGTGCACATGTGCGTTGCCACCGCGTCCATATTGGTCACGCTATCTCAAAATCTCCAGATAATTTTACCTTAAAACGCCAAACAGCTTCCCCGGAACCACTAATACTTCTAAGACTTGTTGTTATTTTTTTTAATTATTTCTCTACCAAATTTTGTTTTTCCAAAAATAAAACATACCGCGACATGTAGGTATTCACCTCAGGATGCCTGGCGATCGGAAGGGCGATCGGAAGGGGTGCTCAATTCAACTCCCTCGATGCCGGCTCCCTACTTTAAAAGTTAAACTCCCTACTTTGAAGTTGTCAATATGAATACACAATGTTCTTGTAAAACCGCAAATATATATTTGTTTCCTATAGTATATAATTAACTGACATTTACAATTTCCCTTTATATTATGCAGCTAATAACCTATCTTGGTGCCAAATTTGAAGGTTTTAAGTTTTCTAGATTACCTCAGATTTGTGATGATCGGTCAGTGAGTGAGTGACAAAATGGTGTAACTTTGATCGCTCATAACTCGTAAACTATTGGTTCAAATGTCATGTAATTTTGAAACTGAGCTTATTTTAGTACTTACTTAATTTTGGTCATCGAAAACCTACACCCTTAGCTTTGTCTACATCTATGAAACACATGTAATATCCCTAAAATGCTTGGAGAAAAGCTTGGCTTGCATTTGAGACCTCTTCTTTTCGTCTGCTGACTGGACCAAAGTACTTTCATGGACATTTAAAAATGAGCAAAGACAACAGGCGAATAGACTTGAATTAAAAAAAAATAAGATATCAAATGTTTCTACACGCACAAAGTTAGTCCCTACCTATGTATAAAATTATATTTCTCCTCTTTATTGAGGCCTCTCAGTGTGTGTGATAAATGCTAATTCTGTGAACGTGTGTTGCCTAAAACACATTTATTAAAGTATGGCTATCCCATACTTTAAAAGGGTAAAATTATAATAATTATAGATATTTATTAGACATTTATTAATACATTAATTTACAGACGTAGGTCTTAAGAGTTCAAACACAAATCATTTATTGACTATCAGGCTACAATGTCTTCTACAGCTCTCTTCTTCTTGCAACGATTTGCAGTCCGACACTGGAAAACAAAGGCATGGTTATTCCAAATTATTGTCTTCAAAAAACTGTATTAAGATGGTGTGAAATTAATTTTCCAACTTTACAAAATACATTCAAATACAAAGTGCTTGGTCGACTCCACCCGTGATCAGAGGGCTGGACTGTATTTCGCGCAAAGAATTGGTATTGCCATTCAGCGTGGTAATGCGGCCAGTCTCCTGGGCACGTTTCCCGCCATTGACGGAGATGAGGATATTTTTTTCGACGCTTTGTAAATATGTAATTTTTTTAGTTACATAAGTTTAGTCATAAATGTAGATATTTCTTGTTTTAGTATTGTTTCTGTTAAATAGAGCCTTTATAATACAAATAGATGTTTGTTATTCTTTTACGTTAAAAAGGCTAGATCAGTTTTGATGAAATTCGGTATGAAATTAGGTAACACTCTGGATTATACAGTAGGTACAAGCTGCTTTTCAACCGACTGCGTTGGAGGGGTAAAGTTTTTGCAGCTATAACCTACATCCTACATCGACATATGAGAAAGTTCCTAATACGCCAGTTATAAACAAACTGAAATTAAAATATTTGAACTAACAATAGTATATGAAGTGTATGTTTGAGGCAAACCAACTTTTGTCTGGTCGGCAGGTATTAAAAAAATCATTTAGCGTATCCCGCTACTAACTTCTACCCTTACATTCTATTTTAGGTTTACCTACCTTCGTAATAGCTCGCAACATTGAACGTTCAACCTGCACTGCAGACCGCAACAGCTTGTCGTATCCCGATGCACAGCAACCAACTGAAACACAACAAGTCAGAATTTAACACCAAGAAAAGGTTAGAAAAATCTATATATCTTCTTATGTATAAAAATCAATTGCTGTTCGTTAGTCTCTCTAAAACTCGAGAACGGCTAAACGGATTTTTCTCATCTTGGTCTTGTTCGTGGAGGTCTAGGGAAGGTTTAAAAGGTGAGAAAAAATCAAATGATTGCCGGTCAAACCCTAAAAATAACCCTTTTCTTTTTCCTATACAGAAGTTTAGGTTTTTTAATTTATTTATCATTGGGGCAGTACGAAGTCTGCCGTGTCAGCTAGTAAAAAATAAAATCGAATTTAAAGAAGCTAGCTCCGGGTTTACTTCTACGTACATTGTAACCGCCTCCTTTGATCTTCAGACCGCGCCGTAGATGCCATCAGCCAAGTCGTACCTCGATGCACAGCACGTCACGTGTTGAACAACTGAAATTAGAACAAGTCAATATTGAGCATCGGGAAAATAGGATCTGATTTGACCATCTGAGGGACATCTCATCTTTCTTATGAATATTTTGGGTTTTTGCATTTATTTTGATGACATGAATTAAAACTGATTTGACATTAGTTTAAAAATAATAAATTACCTACTCAAGAGGCTGCAAAGTTCGCCGTTCTGTCTTTCAAAAATGCAGAATCATGTATATATTGAAGAAATTAATACAGAAATTCATCGTAAGATAAAATGGCGGACGTCGGCGTCCCTGACGATCACCTCAAGCCACCCTGCCCCACGCGCGCACCCTCTCACGGAACGCATCACTACACTTTAACAAAGAAGCGGACTCACTGATCTTATTTTAATTTTACTGACTTAGAATAAACTTTGTGGTCAACACAACTTTTTGAATTAAGATATGAATATCTTATTAGCATTCCAGTGCGCATGTGTCAAATTGTGCGCAAAATCTTACCTTAAAACGCCGAACAGCTTCCCCGGAACTGCTAACACTCCTAAGATTAGTTGTTAATTTTTTTTAATTATTTCACTGCCAAAAAATGCTTTTCTTTTTCCAAACATAAATCACACCACGACACGTGTTCACCTTAGAATGCCTGGCGACCAACTGGACGAACGAAAGGGGTGCCCAATTCAACTCCCCTCGATGCCTCCCTACTTTGAAGTTGCCATGGCAACCGAAATATTATGGAATGTTCTAGAAGGAATTTCTGCAAGCAAATATCAACTTTACTTCTGAGAGAATTATGTTCAAAATTCAGTGATGAATTGCGTATCCAATATTGCCACCCGGCACGGCCCAACCCCCCATTATTGTTAGGGCTGTGTCTCACAGATTTTGTCTGGAATATTTTTGTTTACTCTCTATTTCAATGTAACATAACATATAACGTGTGTATATTTTCATGTTTGTTCTTTTATTCTGCCCAACCACACAGTTCAATCCAATAAAGCTCCTTGGCTATATAAATGTATTGATATACTTCTAATATGTGCTACAATGATACCTGATACAAGGTTACATGTTGAAGCTGAGCAGTTTCCATAATTAAACCTTTTGAATTTTTGGCAATTCCTCCTCTAAAACTTGATGCACCTATACTCTTCCGCTAGTGTTCATTGCCTCTTCCAGTCATAAAAAATAAAAACTGTAATAACTTATTTGTTACACGTGTGAAGACCCTTAATAAATCGCGCGCGGCTGCCACAGGTTCCACCCCTTTGCCGGATTAAAGTCTAGACAGAGGGTGAAACTCGTTCCATGTCAATGTAAATGTTCTAAATTAACTCCCCTCGATATAAGCTCCCCATATCAAAGTTGCCATAGAAAACCGAAATGTTATGGAATGTTCTAGAAGGAATTTTGTTAAACCAATATCGACTTTATTTCTTAGAGTTTAGGATTCAAAATTCATTGATGAATTGTGTCTCGAATATTGCCTCCCCGGTTTTAAGGTTAGGTTTCACTGAGTCTACGGTATTTTTTTTCTCTATTTCGACGTTACATATTCGCATATTTAAATGTTAGTAAATTTTAGATGTCAGGGCAAGCAGCTTAATCCAATAGAGCTCCTTATACATAAATTTATTGATACATCTCTAATTTGCGATACAATGATACCTGAGAGAAAGTCACAAGTTGAAACTAAAAAGAGGCTTCATACTTACTTGAAGATTTTGAATTTAGATAGTTCCTCATCCAAAATATGACGCTCCAATACTCTTCTGCTAGTGTTTTGATCTCTCCCAGGCATAACAAAATCGAATAATAATTTATTTGTAACACGTGTGAAGCCTACCCCTTAGTAACTCGCGCGCGGCTGCCACAGCTTCCACCCCTGTACCGGATTAAAGTCTAGACAGAGGGTGAAACTCGTTCCATGTCAATATAACTGCCGAATATTATTATATTAAATCATAAAAAGTAAAACAAGTTCCGAACAACATCGTACGATCTTATAATGCGAGTGTGGGAATGGATTATTTTCATCTTCTGTTAAGGTCTCCAGATTTGTAGTAATAGTCTACGTCTAACCTATAAAAAATATAATTTCCGACATAGTTTTCCCCTGTGAGTTGCTAAAAATATATAGTTTTTTTTATTATTTTAAGATAATACTGTTTTTTAATGAAAAAAAAAAACATTACTATTTATGACAATAAAAAAACGAAAAACAAAAGCAAGTCCGGTCGGATGCACACGATGGGATTTGAACCCACGCCTCCCGAACGAACATGTCGGGCGCTCTATCCGCTAAGCTACGTGTGCTCTGATAGTACCGTCGAATTTCTCCACCATATGAGTCGTATTTTCAATGTTTGTACGACTTTGGAGTCCTTTTTACGAATAATGCGCTGTCGGAGGAGTATGAAATTTTGAATACATAAAGTTAATATAGAGAAGAAATGTCGTATGCAAATATTTTTTGAAAAAGCTGCTTGTATAATACTTTGTTTAAAGAAATAAAACATACTACCAGATTTTTGACATGATATGCCATTATTACACTATAACAGTTTAGTAGCCGTGGAGAAATATGATAATAGTGTAGAAGTACTAGCTATTGCACGCGACTTCGTTCGCGAAAAAAAAGTATGAAAAATAGATAGTAGCCTATTCTACTGAACACGAATATAAAATTTGGTAAAAATCGGTGAACACCTTGACACGGGAATTTTATATATTATTATAATAGGTACCAGCTGACCCGGCAGACTTCGTACTGCCCCAATTTGTATACAAACATAATTATATAATATATGAAAATCAACTGCTGTTCGTATCTAGTAGTATGTCATAAACTGTTATAACAAGACATTTACGCATGTGATATTATGTTTCTATTACCACTATAACAACACGCAAAAATAAATAAGGTTAAACAACGGCTGGAAAAATCATAAATTTGATCGAAGACCAACTTTTATTGAAAATATATTTTTCTTATTAGGTTGTTAGCTTATTTGTAAGGAACCATTTGTGTTGTAAGCCCGGTTTTATTATTTTCTGTATTAAATCGGGTGCATGCAAACAAATCGCTTTATTTAACTTTTATTTTCGGTAATACCCCTATTACCATGGATTCAGTTCAGCAGTAGGGTTGGTTATTCTCCAAGGAGAGATAACCAACCCTACTGCTTACCACTAAGAAGCTTCCTCCCGGCAACACCTTACCGTGATCGACGTGAAAGTCCCTGAATAGATTCCGGACCCCAATCGACTGGTGTAAGGAAAACTTGTGCCGGTGGGGCTACAGCCCACCTGAGCCATGCGAGTGTGGTATCTCTCCTCAAACATTGACCCACTTAGAGAGCTGTCCAGCGCGTCTCGTCACCAGCACACGCGAAAACCTGTGCAGAGCCACTGACTAAGCTATCAGCGTGTCTGAGTACTGGACTAAGAAAATATGATTGTTTTTGATTGACATGCTGAGAAGAGGATACAATGCTCAGCAGCCTCAGTAGACCCTAAACATGAACATGCTTCAGACATGGAACAACATAAATATAGAACATCATCTATAGTATTTCTGCCTATCTCCATAACTTTTGAGAGCTCTACACTTGAAGTTCTTGACGAATATTAATATTCGAGTATAACACTAGTCCGAATGGGAAGATCCAACATTAAAATCTAGCGTTTAGGAAGCTGCGTATAGTTTTTTTGTTGACTATACCACAGTGTTTCAAGATAAAGGGTTACAAATGGTATATATGGCCGGTGGAGACTTTTAGGTGTGAGACGTGGCCACTGAAGCAGAATGCAGATGAAACCACTTTTGTGTTCAGTGCAACATTGCATTAAAAGTTCACACTGCCAGCGAAGAGTCATTTTACTAGTTTCTTCGTTGTCGCTGATCTCCAACTCGTTTTCAGTATGTAATTCTACACGTTTCCCGTTCATCACTGCTGATGGGACCACTGCTTCAGTCAGGAATGAGAAGACTCTTAAGGGAACGAAAGAGAGAAGCTAAAGTATGTGAGAATGTTTGTGTTACCTCCTCACTCTCAAAGATTCAAACCAACACATGCGGATCAGTAATCCGTACAAAAAGTTTTATTTTATAATTTATGTACACACAAAACAGGTAAAAAAACACAACATATCAAACAAGATGTTTTAATTCTTTTCTTGTGAACAATTTCTCGGTGTAGAATTTAGTCTCACCTGTTTTTGCAATATAAATTTGCTTACCGTCGACACATATTATTCTTTTCGCTTGTTGTATCAGTGGTCTTTTAATATGGTGTATTTCAGATCCTACAAATTTTCTGCTGTAAGCAAACTATCACTCACCATTTACTTTCGTCTTTTTTACTGGGCTTTTAGTACTATTATAAAGATTTCAAAAAGAGCCAGGGAATAGGTAAATACACTTTTATTGGACATCATTACATAGTATAAAACAAGGGAAAGTCTCAATAGCACAGCGTATATTCGCAGTGGCGCGGCGGTGGCTATAATGAAAACTTATTAATATTTACCTATTTATTCTAAATCTTAACATATATTACAAAATCAAAGTCACTTCATGCGTGACTGACTGCCAATGATAAGATCTTTATAACAACGCAATGGATGTTGATGTGTTTTTATTAATAATAGAATGTTCGATTCCCGCCCCGGACAAATGTTTGTGTGATGAGCACGATCATTTAATTTTGTTCTGTGTCTGGGTGTAATTTATCTAGAATATGTATGTATTTAGAAATATAAGTATATCTGTTGTCTAGTACCTACTCATAACACAAGTTACTCCCGTATACTTATTTTAAGACTAGATGGCGTAATGGGAATATTTATATTACTCAAGATGAGAGTTCACGACAATTACAGGCATCATACATTAAAATTGTAACACCCAGGTAAATCGTTACATCTGCTGGTAAATATGACAGGCATCAACGCGAGCAACGTCACACGAAGTATCTCTGCTTCAGCTCTCCTCATCTTACAACGATATGTCTCACAGGGCGTCGCTTCTCCGGCAGCCAGACACTGGAAAAGGGAAAGAGAAAAGAGGTTAGGAAGGTTATCCCAAATTATTGTCTTCGACACTATATCAAAATGTGTGGAACTAATTTTCAAAAGCTGCAAAAATACATCCTACTAACTAATCATAACCGCGAAAGTTTGTAAGTATAGATGGATGGATGTTTGTTACTCTTCCACCTTTAAATGTCTAGATCAATTTTGAAACCGACTGCGCTAGGGGGTGCCATGTTGGAGCAGCTGCAACCGACATTTGCGCAGGCGAAGTTTCGGTCAACGGCGACTAATATATCGATACTAGGTATACCTTTTGCACTAAGTACAAAAAAGGAGGAGGTTCCTAACAATTTTTTTTTGTATGATTTATGTTTTCTGCTCCGGCAGGGTTCCGTGCCAAAACAGGAGCCTATTACTGAGACTCCACTGTCTGAAGGTATCTCAAGAATCAGTAGTTGGTGATGAATCACAGTAAGACAAATCCACACCTTAAACTGCAAGGCAGACATTTTACCTATCATTCTAAATCAAATTATAGACGTAAATATAAAATGAAGATAATTTTCGTCACATTTAAAGCTTGACATTATAATTAAAGCTTGACTTTTACTTTATAATGGCAGTTAAGTCTCTTATAATATCGGGTGCTTCACAAAATCCATATGATTCATTTTCTAATCAGTTGAAGACTGTGTGTAAGATTATAATAATATTAAAATTATGTTTGTGGCAAAACCAACCTTTGTCGGACCAGTTGGTATTTTTCTGATATTAATGTGATAGAAATATCGATTAATGAGTTGAAATGAGTCAGTTAAAAAATAATCAAAAAAAAGAAAAACTCAGTTGGGGCAGTGTAGGTGTGGATTTTATGCAATTTTGAGAATCGTTCAGCGCTTGTTCCCGCTACTAACTTGAACCCTTATATACAATTTTAGTTTTACCTACCTTCGTAACAGCTCGCACCATTGAACATTCAGCCTCTGCCGTAGACTCCAGCAGCTTATCGTATCCCGATGCACAGCAACCAACTGAAACACAACAAGTCGGAATTTAACACCAAAAAATATTAGGAAATAAAAAATAGAATTGAATATTAAGAAGCTAGCTACGGGTTTACTTCTACGTACCTTGTAACCGCCTCCTTTGATCTTCAGACCGCGCCGCAGATGCCATCAGCCAAGTCGTACCTCGATGCACAGCACGTCACGTGTTGGAGCCAACTGAAATTAGAACAAGTCGATATTGAGCATCGGAAAAATAGAGCGGCATACAAAAATAATTAAACTTTAAGGATCCGATTCGACCTACTGCTGGTCGTAGTCTCAACTCTTTTATGAACTTTTTGATATTGTTATTGTTGGACTGCCAAGTGAAAGGTTGTAGCTTCAACATATCGCATTAGTGAAATATCTTAAATGAAAGAACATTACCTTGGATTGCCTTGCATTATGGTGCATGGGAATTCAAACAAAGATAAAGTAGAGACTTAGTGTATCTGAAGTTAATTTAACCTTGAGACCCCATACTGTCACTGCACAAAATAGTGCGTTACGTATAACCTCTTTGTACTTTAATTATTTCTTTTAAACACTTTTAGAAACTCATCGTAAGATAAAATGGCGGATGTCGGCGTTTCCGAACCACCCTCACACAGAACGCATCACTACACTATTACAAATAAACAGATTTACTGATCCTGATTTTAGATTTTGTGCTCAACACTATTTTTGGGTTAAGTTTTAATAAGATAAGGATATCTTATTAGGATTTCAAGTGCACATGTGCGTTGCCACCGCGTCCCTATCGGTTACGCTATCTAAAGATCTCCAGAAAATTTTACCTTAAAACGCCAAACAGCTTCCCTGGAACCACTAATTTAATACTTCTAAGACTTGTTGTTATTTTTTTTTATTATTTCACTGCCAAATTTTCTTTTTCCAAAAGTAAAACATACCGCGACACGTAGGTATTCACCTCAGGATGCCTGGCCACCAAATGGGCGATCGGAAGGGGTGCTCAATTCAACTCCTTCGATGCCGGCTCCCTACTTTAAGAATTAAACTCCCTACTTTGAAGTTACTTATAAAGTTAATAACGCAGTCAATATGTATACACAATGTTCTTGTGAAACCGCAAATATATACCTATTTGTTTCCTAAATTAACTGACATTTACGATTTCCCTTTATATTATGTAGCTAAAATCCGATCTTGGTGCCAAATGTGAAGGTTCTAAGTTTACTAGATTACCTTAGACTTGTGACGATCGGTCAGTGAGCGAGTGATAAAATGGTGTAACATTGATCACTCATAACTCGTAAATTATTGGTCCAAATGTCATGTAATTTTAAGACTGAGCTTATTCTAGAACTTAATTTTGGTCATCGAAAACCTACACCCTTAGCTTTGTCTACATCTATGATACACATGTAATATCCCTAAAATGCTTGGAGAAAAGCTTGGCTTGCATTTGAGACCTCTCCTTTTCGTCTGCTGACTGGGCCAAAGGACTTTCATGGACATTTAAAAATGAGCAAAGACAACAGGCGAATAGACTTGAATTAATAAAAAATCAAGATGTCAAATGTTTCTACACGCACAAAGTTAGTCCCTACCTATGTATACAATTATATTTCTCCTCTTTATTGAGGCCTCTCAGTGTGTGTGATAAATGCTAATTCTGTGAACGTATATTCCCTAACACATTTGTTAAAGTATGGGATAGAAAGGGCAAAATTATATCAATTATAGATATTCATTAGATATTTATTAATACATTAATTTACAGACGTAGGTCTTAAGAGTTCAAACACAAATCATTTATTGACTATCAGGCTACAATGTCTTCTACAGCTCTCTTCTTCTTGCAACGATTTGCAGTCCGACACTGGAAAACAAAGACATGGTTATTCCAAATTATTGTCTTCAAAAAACTGTATTAAGATGGTGTGAAATTAATTTTCGAACTTTACAGAAACAAATTCTACTAATACGCGAAAGTTCGTAAGTATAGATGGATGGATGTTTGTTATTCTTTCATGTTGAAATGGCTAGAACGGTTGGTATGAAATTAGGTGATACTTTGGATTATATAGCACAGGCTGCTTTTCAACCGACTGCGTTGGAGGGGTAAAGTTTTTGCAGCTATAACCTACATCCGCGCGGATCAAATCTACATAAAATCTACGCGGATAAATACTATAGGTACTTCTTTTTAACTTATTACGAAAAGTGTGAATGTGAAAAAGTGGGAGTGTGATCTTTGGCATGACGAACGTAACGCTTTACTAGATAGTTTGAAACCGACATCCGGTGTTGTTTACTATGAGGATCTTGTTGCCACCAGAGCAAATTTCCGTGCTTTCAGACGCTTTTGCCATACCTATAATTAGAATCAAAATAACAGCTCCTACTCATTCAATTTGTAAATTAAATCCGTGGTGCCTGGCAACTGGGCCTAACTCAGTTGTGAAATCTCTATTCCTTCCTAATATTAGTTATTCCTTTTTGTCTCCCGCTTGCAATGGAGGGAAGTGGAACATATATTTTTCCTACTCCTCCTTTTTTACTATTTCTGATTAATTTCGTTGCGGGATCCAAGACAGTCAATCATTTCCCCCGGGACACACCGAGCATCACTGTTTCAGTGGTATCCATTGGTCTCATTGTAGATCCTGGCTTACAGGAGTTGCAACGACGGGCATGTGTGGTGGGCTAGTCCCAATTTTATTACTACGAAAAATGAGAAACATCCTAATACGCCAGTTATAAAAAAACTGAAATTAAAATATTTGAACTAACATTTATATATGAAGTGTATGTTTGGAGGCAAACCAACTTTGGTCGGGTCGGCAGGTATTAAAAAAATCATTTAGCGTATCCCGCTACTAAATTCTACCCTTACATTCTATTTTAGTTTTACCTACCTTCGTAATAGCTCGCATCTTTGAACGTTCAGCCCCCACTGCAGACCGCAACAGCTTATCATATACCGATGTGCAGCAACCAACTGAAACACAACAAGTCGGAATTTAACACCAAAAAAAGGTTAGAGAACGGCTGAACGGATTTATCTCATCTTGGTCTGGAATTGTTCGTGGAGGTCTAGGGGAGGTTTAAAAGGTGAGAAAAAATCGAATAATTGCCGGGCAAATCCTAGAAACAGCCTTTTTCTTTTTCCCATATAAAACAATTTTGAGATAATTTTAGGTCTTTTATTTATTGATTGGGGCAGTACGAAGTCTGCCGGGTCAGCTAGTAAAAAAATAAAGTCGAATTTTAAGAAACTACCTACGGGTTTACTTCTACGTACCTTGTAACCGCCTCCTTTGATCCTCAGACAGCGCCGCAGATGCCATCAGCCAAGTCGTACCTCGATGCACAGCGCGTCACGTGTTGGAGACAACTGAAATTCGAACAAGTCGATATTGAGCATCAAGAAAATAGGATCTGATTTGACCATCTGAGGAACATCTCATCTTTCTTATGAACATTTTGGGTGTTTGCATTTATTTTGATAATATGAATTAGAACTGACTAGACATTAGTTTAAAAATAATAAACTTCCTACCCAGGAGGCTGCAAAGTAAAGATTAAGTGTAGCTGAAGCTAACTTAATTTTAAGACCCCGAAAAGTAAAGTCTTCATTAATACGCTGAAAAAATTCAATCTATATTTAACTATTAATAAGCCCACAAGAATAACATCTCATTCAGCTACATGTATTGATAACATCATAACTAACCATAAAAAAATGTAAATCCGAAGTATGGGATTTGGGTATTTCAGACCATACTGCACAAGTTGCTATGATACCATGTAACTTAAGTTTTAAACAGAGGTTTTGGTATGTATATAAACGGAAAATTAATGAAAATATGGAAATATTTTTAAAATATATATCACAAATTAAGTTCACTGATGTGTTTAAAGAAAGTGATACCAATGCAGCCTACGAAAAGTTTTTTGAATTATTTAGCCTCATTTTTAACTTATGTTTTCCTGTGAACAAAATCAGAATTAATAATAAAAAAACAAAAAATTGGAAAACGAGAGGTATTGTTACTTCTACTAAAACTAAAAGAATTATGTATTTACAAAATATGAAAAATTCAGATGATAAAGTAACATATAATAAATATTGTAAAATTTTAAAACGTGTAATTAAACAATCAAAGAAAAATACTAATACTAAGTTCATCTCACATAGTACCAATAAAACCAAGGCTACTTGGGCTTTAATAAAACAACAAACCCAAATTACAAATGTTATCAAACCTTCAATAGACTATATAGTACTTAACAACAATGTCATAAGATCTCCTGTAGAACTAGCTAGTGCTTTTAACAACTTTTATATTAACCAAAACCGTAACACATCATCATCAAACAATAATAAACCACAATCAATTTCAAGTTCAAATTCAAATAGTATTTTCTTATATCCAGTAGATAGATGTGAAGTAATGACTTTAGTTAAACATTTAAAAAATAAAACAAGCTATGGACATGATAACATACCTATCAAAGTCATTAAAGAGAGTGTACATTTTATTGCGGATCCACTCGTGCATATCCTAAACTTAATGTTAGAAACTGGAGAATTTCCAAGTAGTCTCAAAAAAGCACTCATAAAGCCACTGTATAAAAAAGGATCACGGCACGATATAAATAATTATAGACCAATTGCATTGTTGTCAAGTTTCTCAAAGATTTTTGAAAAAGTTATTTACTCCAGAATCATAATTTTTTTTGATATTAATAACATTTTAAATGTAAATCAGTTCGGATTCCAAAAGAAGAAAACCACATCATTGGCAATATATAAACTATTCAACACCATTTGGGAAAATGTAAATGACAAAAAACAATGTGCTGCTATTTTCATTGATATGTCAAAAGCTTTTGATTGCGTAAAATATGACATTCTGTTAAATAAACTGGAAGGTGTCGGCATAAGAGGAGTAGCACTAAAATTAATCGAAAATTACTTAAATAACAGAATGCAGGCAACTGTTATTGATGTTTATAATGAATCCACGAAAACTATGCAGGTTTTACAATCTGAATTTGAAAATGTCATACTGGGTGTACCTCAAGGGAGTATATTGGGACCTCCATTATTCCTGTTATATATAAATGAGCTTCCAAACATAATTGACCATCTTTGTGTAATGTATGCAGATGATGCAACTATATTTATTTCTAATGATGATACAAGTGAATTTAGTTATGAAAATGAAGTTAACAAAACGTTAACAATGGTAACTAATTGGTTGCAGTCAATAAATTTAAAAGTAAACCTTACTAAAACTAAACTAGTCCAATTTCGAAATTACAAAAGTAAACCTGTAAAACTTAATGTAACCGTGTCTAATACAGTGATAGAAGAAGTAAAAGATATAAATTTTCTAGGAGTAACCATAGATCAGCATTTAAACTGGAAGGCACATATTGAAAAAATAAATAATAAAATATCCAGTGCTTGTTATGCACTGTCTATCCTGGCAGAGACTACAAATGTTAATATTACTAGAAATGCGTATTTTGGAAATGTCTATCCAATCTTAACATATGGTATTATATACTGGGGAAACTCCACAAACATCCAATCCACATTCATTCTACAAAAAAAAATGTATTAGGACAATATATAATATACACAGTACTGATTCTCTAAGAGATATTTTTAGAAAACAAGGTCTTTTAACACTGACTGGAATTTATATATTGGAGTTATGTTTATTTGTAAAAAACAACCTGCAATATTTTAATTTTAAGCTGGATTCTAAAAGGAATATCCGTACACAATATAAATATAATATAAAACTACCTAATATAAAAAATATGATGTATTACAAGAGTACTTATATAACTGCTATTCGAGTTTACAACCAGTTACCGCCAGCTATTAAGCAATTAAGTGGTAATCTTTTTAAAGTAAAATTAAAGAAAATGTTAATTGAAAATGTTTTTTATGATCTAAATGAGTTTTTTGGTAAAAAATAATGTCAGTAGATATTATAGTTAATAATTATTATATAGTTTATACATTATTGCATGCCCGACGTTGGTAGACTGTTTGAACCAAAAATTTGTTTTTACATTTTAAGACCTCATGTACACAGTTATGCAATAAATATATCTTTATCTTTATCTTTATCTTTATCTTTATCTTTATCTTTATCCCGTTTTGTCTCTGCACAAAACGCAGAACTGTATACATTGTAGAAATTAATATAGAAACTCATCGAAAGATAAAATGGCGGACGTCGGCGTCCCCGACGCTGATCGCCTCAAGCCACCGTGCCCCACGCGGAACGTATCACTACACTTTTACAAAGAAACGGACTCACTGATCTTGATTTAATTTTACTGACTTAGAATAAACTTTGTGGTCAACACAACTTTTTGAATTAAGATATGAATATCTTATTAGCATTCCAGTGCGCATGTGTCAAATTGTGCGCAAAATCTTACCTTAAAACGCCGAACAGCTTCCCCGGAACTGCTAACACTCCTAAGATTAGTTGTTAATTTTTTTTAATTTATTTCACTGCCAAAAATGTTTTTCTTTTTCCAAACATAAATCACACCACGACACGTGTTCACCTTAGAATGCCTGGCGACCAACTGGACGAACGAAAGGGGTGCCCAATTCAACTCCCCTCGATGCCTCCCTACTTTGAAGTTGCCATGGCAACCGAAATATTATGGAATGTTCTAGAAGGAATTTCTGCAAGCAAATATCAACTTTACTTCTGAGAGAATTATGTTCAAAATTCAGTGATGAATTGCGTATCCAATATTGCCACCCGGCACGGCGCGGCCCTCCATTATTGTTAGGGCTGGGTCTCACTGAGATTTTGTCTGGAATATTTTTGTTTACTCTCTATTTCAATGTAACATAACATATAACGTGTGTATATTTTCATGTTTGTTCTTTTATTCTGCCCAACCAAGCAGTTCAATCCAATAAGCTCCTTGGCTATATAAATGTATTGATATACTTCTAATATGCGCTAAAATGATACCTGATACAAGGTTACATGTTGGAACTGAGCAGTTTTCCTAATTGAACCTTTTGAATCTTTGGCAGTTCCTTCTCCAAAACTTGATGCACCTATACTCTTCCGCTAGTGTTCATTGCCTCTTCCAGTCATCAAAAATAAAAACTATAATAATTTATTTGTTACACGTGTGAAGACCCTTAATAAATCACGCACGACTGCCACAGCTCCCTCCCCTGTACCGGATCAAAATCTAGACAGAGCGTGAAACTCGTTCCATGTCAATATAAATGTTCTAAATTAACTGCCCTCGATATCGGCTCTCCATATTAAAGTTGCCATGGCAACCGAAATGTTATGGAATGTTCTAGAAGGAATTTTGTCAAGTGAATATCGACTTTATTTCTAAGAGGTTAATGTTCAAAACTCATTGATGAATTGTGTCTCGAATATTGCCTCCCTTTTTTAGGGTTAGGTTACACTGAGATTTTGTCTAAAGTATTTTTTCTCTCTATTTAAATGTTACATATTCGCATATTTTCATATTCATACATTTTATATATAAGGCCAAGCTGCTCTATCCTATAGAGCTCTTTGGCAATATAAGTTTATAGATATAACTATAATGATACCTGAGACATGTTAAAGCTGAGCAGGTTTCTTATTTAAATTTTGGCAGTTTTTCATCCAAGATATGTTGCTCCAATATTTTTCCGCTAGTACTGTTTTTCTTTCTCTGACATAAAATCAAAATAATTACTATAACAATTTATTTGTTACACGTGTAAAGACTTCCCCTTATTAAATCGCGCGCGGCTGCCACAGCTTCCACCCCTGTAGCGGATTAAAGTCTAGACAGAGGGTGAAACTCGTTCCATGTCAGTGTACCGTCCGAATATTATTATATTGGATGATGAAAGGAAACAAGCTCCAGACAACATCGTACGATCTTATAATGCGAGCGTGAGAATGGATTATTTTTATCTTATTTAAATTACATCTAACCTTCTGTTAAGATTTTTCTAGAATTGTCAAAAAAATACTTAAAGTAAACGAATGACAGCGTGCGGCTGGGGAGTTTGTTGCGTCGTTTCTTCTCCCGTAGCGAAAGCACATATAGCGGTGAAGGGTGGGCAATGGAGTGCTATCTATATAATTTTGACGTTCTAAAAATGCTACGTTGTAGCCTAATTTGAATAAATGACTTTTGATTTCGATTTTAGACTTTGGCTAACTTAGGTTATATTAGACAAAGTTTTCCCCTGTTCGCTGCTAAAGTCACTTGATCCATTCACTTTAACTCCTCACTGACCTATGTTTCAAACAGATCATGACGTCATTTGATTACGGAACCACCGTCAAAGAACAACCTAGAACCGGTGCAGTACAGCTACCATCAATGCTAACATTCCAATTCGTGTCGTCAGCCAAACACTCCCACTATACATTTCCTGCCTTCACTATACTACCTAAGTGGAGGACATTGTGGGCCTGTGGGTAGCAGCGCGTAGAGCGTGCGCAAGCAATCCCGCGACTATGGTTTTGGCAATAGAAGGGGCCCGGGGTGTTTTTGGCCGGTGTGAGTCCGATATATCCCCTCGCCGTGCCCTCGACGTGAGTTGAAAACATTAGAGTTTCACTCCGGAAAACAAAAAAAAAGGCGGTTGCCAACTAAAGGATGGGCCCAATATTATACCACCACAATAGGCAGCAGAGAAGAGAGACACCGATTTCACCATTGCGGGTCCGTTTACCCGCCCCGGGTATGTTAAGGCAAGAAAGAGCTGAAAACCCTCATAAAAAGTGCCCCAGCGGCATTCAGATTCCGCTGTGTCACCGCTCACAAACAGCTCACCACATTCAGCCTTGCGGATGTAAGCTCCTACAGGACCTCTTCAGCTACATTTTTTATTTCAACCTCAATGTTTGAAAAAGCAAGCCAATGTGCCCTCAGATATTGCGTTATCCCCATGAAGTCAGAAACAAGTGTATGAAAAAAATTTGTTTCTTTTTTCTTTCGAATATAAGCTGAGGGTAGGTGACAAATCCGAAAATATCTTAAGTACTAGTGCCATAACTAGTAAAAAAAAATGTACTGCGTGCTTTCACTTCGGGCTTTGGCCCCTGGGAGCGTTCAAAGTTACAACTTTCTTGTAGTACATTGTGATAAATTCTTTTATTATTTTTAGTTTTTTTTCGGTTCATTAATATTATCTCGTTTACAAAAATAATATCAGTGTATTACAGGCAAAAGAAAGTTATAACTCTTTGTAATATTGCCATTTACAAAACCCTCGATTCAAACCTCAACTAAAAGTGCAATAACTAATTTAAAAACAATACAAAATTTAGTTTCGTTAGCCCCACTCCTTCTCTTCCCCCTTAGTAACAGGTTGACAAAGAATTTTTGAAAAATGTTAAACAAATCGTGTAAACTTGGATATTTAATGGGAAACGAGCAAAGTGAAAATATTAAGATGTCTTTATTTCTTATATTTGGATTAATACTATCATCATAGTATTACTACAGTCGTTAATTATATAATTTGCCATCGCAAATTGTATGTTTAACCGACTTCCAAAAGGAGGAGGTATCAGATATTGTGGCTTCTGTCTACCCGTAACGCCTGCCAAGGACGTAAAAAGAAAAGCTAGGAGCCATAATTTAAAGTGCCTTCTGAAAAATATATGGCCTCGTTATGACCTAAATGGCTCCCATCCACGTACGGATTGCAGCAACGCTCGTTGCTTAACCTGTGAAACTGTTAAAGAGCTACAAGCTCCTCGTTTACCGTGACTTCAATTTTATGTATTTTCACCGTTTACTCAAAGGAAGAAGGACGGAAGAAAGGAAGTACCTGATTTCCGAATGGATCCGGATCATGTTTAAAGCATACCCTATAAATAAAAAAAAGAATTTTGCAAATCGGAACAGGCTCTTTTGAGAAAACGGTGAAAATACATAAAATTGAAGTCACGGTTAACGAAGAGCTTGTAGCTCTCTACCAACTTCACAAGTCAAACCGTCACATGTTAAGCAAAGAGCGTTGCTGCAGTGCGTACGAGGACGGGAGCCATTTAGGTCATAGCCATTAGGTTTAAATTATGGGTCCCAGCTTCTCTATTTACTACCTTGGCAGGCGTTACTGGTAGACAGAAGCCACAATATCTGACAACTCCTCGGGCTCGGCGCACGGCGTGGGGATACGTCAGACTCGCTCCGACCAAAAATATCCCGGTTCCCTTCTATTGCCAAAACCAGAGTCGCGGGATCATTTGCGCATGCTCTACGCCTCTCTGGCAAGCCTCAGTCCTGCTGGACTTCTTCTCTAAAGGGTAGATGTAAAGAGTACCACCTGCCATCCACGGGCTCGACCTCACGGTGGCCGCAGGTCGTTCCGTTGTCGACGCCTGAGACGTCTCCGACGCGATGGGATTGCGCCCTGACAACAAGTCCTACCTTGGGGCACCGTGTTGCCTGGATAACTGGGCTGAGAAGGTCAAAGCTGCCTGTCACACCTATACACTGGCACTTAGCTACATCTCGTTAGTCTGAAAGCTGGCCTCAACCGAGGCTAGGTAGATAATGGTCACCGGCGAATAACGCCTCGTTTGGGTTGAAATATGGCAAAATCATCTATTTTCATGGATGGTAATCAATTTATCGGTAATCATCGGTCCATCATTTAGATTTACACACATATTTTTACTAGATGATCGACTTCTTTAGTGTTATGCTAAATTAAAAATACAATTCGATTTTGAAAAAAATGTTTTTTTTTTATATTTTATCCATTTTTTTAGAAAAGTGCATACAATATACTGTAAAATAAGCCTTGAATCTTGAAAATTTCTACAGCTACACGTAAATTTAACCAAAGCCTTCGACTGAATTCAGCATGTTAGAAAGTTTAATAGAGTAGTCATAGACTTTTATTATAAGCTCTGATCTTAGTCAGGTTTTATCAGGCTTTAAATCTTGAATAACTATGCGAAAAATAAAATAATGTTCCTTAGAAGAAATATTTTATTAAGCTTCCACCAAATAATGAGGGTCCCACAAGGCGCAGTTCCTGTACATTTTTTTTTCTGATTTTATTGTTTTTATTTTCCAGCATGAATTATTAATAGCTATAAAATTTACTCATAACTCAAATTATATTTTTTTTCTACTTTTATGGTCAAAATTATTGCAAAACCCAGTAAACTTATAAAATACGCTGAAAAAAATGCATCATTGAATTTTTTCCATCAAAATACCTCTACATCCCCAAGCTTTTATATTTCAATTCATTTTAATTGTTGATAGGTTTATTCCGGGCGCGCTATCGCCCCGGAGTAAACCTACCAACTGACGTGATTCTGAGTGTAACCTTCTATCTGGATGCCGCACTTGCCGCATCCGTCGGCTGACATGCGCACTGAGATAAATCTTTAATGCACTCTGAAACAGACTGTAATTCAGTGCCTGAAAGTCGAAATACCTGCATGCATCGACAGCTGAGGATAAAATTTAAAAAGCAGGTGAATTGTGCTGTACCTCTTTACATATATGTTTCATTCGATTAATGTTTGGGTATTGTTAGTGAACCAAGCGTTTTGGATATAGATTTATTAAACGTGGCGTCAATATCAATAAGGTTTTATATTGAACCTCAAATAAATTTACTCCGACACATTATTAGTGCCTTAAACAAACATATGATACAAAAATCCAAGTTAAGTTAGCTAGAAAAGCAAAGTGAGTGATGGGTAACTATAGAAAATGTATTTTTTTTAAGATTAATGCGAGGAGACGAAGAAACCATCGGCTTCCTGTCAACCATGACTCTATTTTTATAACCTTCTAAAAGTCTTTCGTCTTGACTTAAAAAAGTTTTAATTTCTGGCATCTATTTATCGGAGTAACGATAAGCCTAATTGTAAGTTTGTTTTCTTGTACTGAATTGTCTGAAGCTTTCTAGATCTAAGTCGTTTCCGCAGTTTTATTCAAAGGTGAACAAGCTGATAATGCGAATTGCGGTCGTAACAGAAAAAACGAAACTAGACGTAGTAAATTAAACCATCCGCTAATTATTGTGTCAGCTAATTATTATTATTATTATTACTAGCCTGAGATGTCCCACTGCTGGGCAAAGGCCTCCCTACTCTTCTTCCACTTGCCTCTCTCAAGAGCAATGTAATTAATGTCCTTAAAATTTATTTAACCGTTTAAGTAAAAAAAGTAACAAAATAATATCCATCCATCTATCCATACGTCCATCCATCATTCTATACTTTCAAACTTTCTCCGTTATAATGTGAATAAGATTAATAAATATTAGTCATCGTAATAGTAGCGTTTGTACTAGCTTCACTAATCATAAAAATCACTTACCTAGTTAATATTGAGAGTACAGTAATTAATGTGTCGAGATTCTACGATTCCAACATTGACTTTTGTGTCCGAGAGAATGATATGTTTTCTACCAGCGATACGTGTAGAACGGCGCTTACAGATGTGACAATATTAGGCTGACCGCACATTGGAGTCAAGATTGTTTAAAGACAGACTATTGCCATACATGCTATATGAAGGTGCGCATACTTCAAACAAAACGTCTCATAGACAAAGGAGAATGCCAAAATACGGCTTGTCACGAAACTTTTCACCGACAGTCAATTCATTTTAATTGTTGTTTATATTTTATTATACTTTAAATTATCAATTATTAATAAGACTAAAAAAAGCACACCGTTACGATTATTTTTTGTAAAGTCGATCAACGATTATTGCATCAAAAATACGACATTTACAAAAAACTTGCCAGCAAAATGAAAAAATGAGTAATCAATTGGATATCGATAGTCATTATGAATTATTCATTATAAAAGTGAAAACAAAAATACAATAAATACCTTGTTTATTATTTTGTCCTTTGGTACTCAAAAATATTTTTACAGTTTTACATAATCATAATTATATTAAAAAAAATAAATCGTTAATTTTTTAACCATCGATATTAATCGAATGGAAACGATATAATATTCAATAGTGGCAACACTTTTTTAATTGTCATTGTCATTAATCAACATAATATTGGGGTTTATTTCGTTCGGTGTTTATTTTTACATGTTGCTTTTATTTTATAGATCCTTTTTGATGACTTAAAGGTTTTTGGCCTTAACCTAAACCCATAATGTAAATTGGCCTTTGCCAATTCAACGAGAATCTATGTAGGTTATTGTCGAAAAAAAACAATAACTATTTTTAATATAACTTTTTTGTGAACTTTTATTGAAAATGTAATGAGCGCATAAACTTCTATATTTTTTGCCCTTTTTTTTAATATAACATTTATCCCTGTCGGTTCTAGCCGAAGTTTCTATAGAGACTTGGCATTGTCCATTGTCCAAATCGCACCACACGTCTGACTAACGTTTGTCGGCTACCCTTTTTTAGTTATGCGGGCGCGCACATCAACGACAAAACAGTCTAGTCAACGCAGGTATAAGGCAGACTTGTCTATGTGAGGAAAGTCTGTCTTAAAACTGTTGTGACTCCAATGTGCGGTCAGCCTTAATCGAGCGGTTGTATTGTGCTCTACCTGCATTTTTATAAGGCTTAATATTCTCTGCCATAGCTTCAAAATATCGTAGTTTATCTGCCGACTGTGGGGTGCTCGTGAAGGGGATAGAACGATTTCATAAACAACGACACTTGTGTTGTTTTCAATCAATTTTATGTTTTTACAAGACACTGTAAACTGTTGTGTATTTTCATTTTTTATATTATTACGCCCGTGCGAAGCCGGGAAGGGCCGCTAGTGTGTTATAAAACTTGAAACAGACATATTTTTTTAAAATACTACAACCCAGTTCTCCATTAGCGTAATCTAGCAGTTTATGTACTACTAGCGACCTGCCCCGGCTTCGCACGGATGCAATGCTGATATTCAGTATAGGTACCTACTGTAGAAAAACTGAATTATGTAGATATATAAAAACAGCAAATGCAAACGCTACGTCCCGCAATTTTAAATCTGTGATATCTTCGAAAATATTCATTTAAATTTTGTGCTGTAAAGTACCTTGTACATCTATATTAAATCAACAATGTAGGTAGTTAAGAAGACAAGACTACCGAATAAGTAACCCGAAAAGAATAAACATACGCATATATACCATTTCATTCGTAGTTAAACGATTTTACAAATCATGTCTAGTGGTAGGCCATAACTTTTGCAAGTCAAGATTTATAAGTGTAAAATGCATAAAAATACTAGAAACAATTAACACAAAATTACAAAAAGTTTAGAAAAGATTGAACTGGATCTGTGTCAGGTGTGGGATTCGAACCCACGCTCCCAATAGGGAACCAGAGCTTAAATCTGGCGCCTTAGACCACTCGGCCAACCTGACATGTTAACATAACGTAAAATTACGGGTACTGTACCTACAGATCGCTTGATAAATAAGTTAAGCAACATGATTTTTTTTCTTGTCTACTAGCGACCCACCCCGGCTTGGCCCGGGTGCAATGCTGATACTAAAGAAGAATAAGAATATTTATTTGCACAAAACATGGTATAAAAGATGTTTCAATAGTCCAATTTGATCACATGTTTAGCTAAAATAATGTAACATGCAAAATTGTTATTTACTTTACATTTTTATTTTATTTCTAGAAATTGTTTGACACTATAAAAATTATTATCATTTAACCATTTGTGCAGTTTTATTTTGAACTGTCTTGTATTTAAAGTTTTAATGTTAGATGGTAACTGTAAAATGAATTATGTTGTATAAAAACCTAGCAAACGCAAACACACACATCACACACACACACACATTAGAATCCTCAAAACTAACAGTATTTCTATACTATTTAAGGAAAGTTATTATAATATATTATATAAACTTTTGTCTCGAAACATCTGCTTTCACGTACTTATTTTAGGTATGTGAAAACTCCCCTGCTCCCAGCGCAGGCTCTTTTTATAAACTGGATCACGTGTATGACCTCATTAAATATTAATTTCTCTACGTCTGCCATCAAACTGTTATACAGTTTTGCAAAAGTAAACTGATTGTATAAAAGATAGATTGCAATTTTTTTTTAAACATTCGTAGAGGGCATACAATCCACGGAATTCGCAAACAGTCTCGCGTCGCTACTCAGGCACGTGTTATGGCTAGTATTGTGTCTCTATTGTAGGACATTTACCTTGCCGGGATCCAAGGAGGCTGCAAGTAATCGACGACAAAGGTTTCATAAACGAGACAATGATCAAACTATTAAAGCTCATCAAATCTGTTGTAGAAAATATTTATTTATTCAAAACACTTAAGACTACTACACATATTAAAATAGCATAGCGATAGTATAGCGTGTACACATTGAAAAGGTCTACCGAAAACTCTTTGTACCGTCGCGATAGTATATAAATAATATGTCTATCTCTTATGGATATCTCACAGTAACATATTATGTCATGAACTTTGTACGTCAAATAATGGCTAATTTTCGAAGCAATTTTAACCAATACAGCATTAATCCTTTTCCAATTAAATATCTTAAATACATTGTTGACTTAATGTAGATTTATATGGCAGCATAATAATATGATTTAAATGAATATTTTCGAAGGTATTACATTTAATTCAAAAGAACATACTGGATCGATTTTAATATATTTTTTTGTGAGTGACATAGTTTAAATATTTCATACCCGTGCGAAGCTGGAGTGGGTCGCTAGTAAATTACCTCTTTTATTAAGTAAAAAAAAAAACAATAACAAACTAAATATATTTAAAAGAGGTTCATAATATAAAAATTATATAAAAAAGACAAAAGATAAAACAAGAGAGGAGGAGAATAACCGCAGCGGGATTCGAACCCACATCTCCCGACGGTGAAGTCGGGCGTCATTACCATTAGACCACGCGGTCTTACGAAATGTATTACGAATTGAACGAATACATTCAAAGTGCCGTGTTTAACTCAAGTGTTCTTGTGGCATAATATTTACTAGCAACACCGCCGGCATATTAGAAAATAATCAAACACCTACAATCATGATATGTGTAAAATATTTAAAGTTAAAATATACACATTATCACGGTAGGAATATAATTTCACGGACAACATTTTAAGATCTGTGAGTGGAAGTTTAGTTAGGTACCAAAAGACATTTGAATTTAATAGTTTTTTTTTTTGCAAGACTACACAAGACTACTTACCTATACAGTGACTTTTCCACTATAGCTTCCGAATGCCCACACTGAAAAAAATACATTTTTGGGGTATGAATAGACCTCGTTGCGACTGACAATGCCTACCTAAAAAGGATACCTACTAGGATCTTTTGCCGGGCAAAGGATTTTATATACAACGTTCACAGTTTTTTATAGTATTTTTAGTATCAGCATTGCACCCGTGCGAAGCCGGGGCGGGTCGCTAGTCTTTTATATAAAATTCCCGTTTCACAATGTTAGTTACGTACGTAATTTTAAGCGGTTGAAGGGACAAGAGGACAGATAAAGCGACTTTGTTTTATACTATGTAGTGATACTATTACAAAATTTATGTTTTAATCAATGCATTATTAATAGTTTTGTACAAAAATAGTTCCAATAATTTAAACTAGATGAAGTTTCTACACCGTAAGTGCTGCTTTAAATTGCACCCTAAAAACCTTAAAATATAATTAAAAAGGGTTGGAGTCCTGCCGCCTGCTATATTTGAAGGGGTTAGCAAACTGTTACCTCGCCCTAGACTGTGTGTAGTAATAATATGTAACACGGTATCAATAAATGTAATTTAGTTTCAATGATGTACATTTTAAAACAGACACCGGTTGTATTTTATGTACATTTTACGCTTCTGTGCATTTCAATGATCAAATAGCTTGAAAAAATACTAAAGTAAATTGGTTTATCTATACAAATCATAACTCTATATCTCATATATGACGGGATAGCTTTAAAGGAAAAAAATCAGTCCATTTTACAGTGTTCTCGCAGACACAGGTCTTACATACAGAGGCCTTGTTGAGAAAATTTAATCTAAAATGTCATGGCATTTACCAGAAGCCCTCTAAGTATGTGTTATGAAAGAACTGACATAGACAGGCCAAGTTAATTGTTATGTTAAATGAATATGAGATGATTCTCATAACGTTATTAACTAGCTGTTGCCCGCGACTTCGTTTGCAAAAAAACACAAAATGGGAATGAAAAACAGATAGTAGCCGATTCTTAGACCAACTGAATACGCATATAAAATTTGGTAAAAATCTGTCCAGCCGTTTTGGAGGAGTACGGTAACTAACATTGTGACATTGAAATTTTATATGTATGATGAATTTCTGTAATTTTGTCTCGCCAAAACACTAAAATGGCTAGACAGATTTGGATCATTTTAATCTTGAAATATTTGTGGAAGTTCGGGTTAGGCTTAAACTACAAAGTAAATAAAAAAAGAAATTCGAAGTACTAAAAAACTATCATAAAAAATTCCAATATTAGCTGTTTCAAGCTATAGGAATAATTAATTATTTGTTTAAAATAATTATTTCTTTTTTCAGAGGTAGACGATTGTCAGTTGGTTGACATTTGTTTTATTGTGGCGTTCAAAAATGTGCCTGTCTCATTCTTGTAGTATGGTCTATAGTCTGTGTTGGGTTACAAAAACGTTCTGTTTCAAAAACTCTATGCCGTAAACACAATGCGGTACGAGGTTCGTCGAGACAGTTAGTAAAGAATACTGGTGCAGTAACGGCCAAAGTATAAGTCAATAACATTCAGAAAAGAAATCGATTTTGGCGTTCACCAATACGAAGCAATTTTAACCAATACAGCATTAATCCTTATCCAATTAAATATCTTAAATACATTGTTGACTTAATGTAGATTTATATGGCAGCATAATAATATGATTTAAATGAATATTTTCGAAGGTATTACATTTAATTCAAAAGTACATACTGGATCGTTTTTAATATATTTTTTAGTGAGTGACATAGTTTAAATATTTCATACCCGTGCGAAGCTGGAGTGGGTCGCTAGTAAATTACCTATTATATTAAGTAAAAAAAAAACAATAACAAACTAAATATATTTAAAAGAGGTTCATAATATAAAAATTATATAAAAAAAGGCAAAAGATAAAACAAGAGAGGAGGAGAATAACCGCAGCGGGATTCGAACCCACATCTCCCGACGGTGAAGTCCGGCGTCATTACCATTAGACCACGCGGTCTTACGAAATGTACTACGAATTGAACGAATACATTCAAAGTGCCGTGTTTAACTCAAGTGTTCTTGTGGCATAATATTTACTAGCAACACCGCCGGCATATTAGAAAATAATCAAATACATAGCCGGCATATTAGAAAATGCCGTAAACACATACAATGCGGTACGGGGTTCGCCGGGACAGCTAGTAGTAACGGCCAAAGTATAAGTCAATAACATTTAGGAAAGAGTTCGATTTTGGCGTTTCCTTTTTAATATTTTTTTTTCTTATAGGTACGGGAGGCTAGTGCGCGATTCGCCGGGTTTAAATGATAAAATGAGAAGTGTTTTTTTCTATTTCTACGAGAACAATATTCTGTTAACACTTAAATTCCCGAAAAGGTTTTATTAGTAAGTTAATTTCGGCGGCTACCGTCCACCTTCATCATCATAAAGTAACCATCAATCCTAACCACATGAGCCCTAAGCGAGAGCCGAATCTTATAAGATCACTCTGTTGTCAGTCTGTTTGACCGTCAAGGCTTTTATCAACAAAGCATAGAGCGTGAATGACGAACTAATGACACGCAGCACAATATTTTGGGCTTAATACTGATCATTAAATCAATTATGCACTAAGAAACATCATTCTGTTTTCACGAACCTATTTTAGGTAGGTATGTAAAAACTATTCTGCTTACAGCGCAGACTCTTTTTAAAAATTGGATCAAACCCATGAGCTCACTACATATTTATCTTATGACCTCATTAAATATTAATTTCTCTACGTCTGCCATCAAACTGTTATACACTTTGGCAGAAGTAAAATGTTGGTATAAAAGTTAGATTGCAATTTTTTTTCTATACATTCGCAGATATTTTTATTTATAGGATTTTTATATATTCGCAGATACTGTCCACAGAATACGCAAACAGTCTCGCGTCGCTACTCAGGCACGTGTTATGGCTAGTATTGTGTCTCTATTGTAGGACATTTACCTTGCCGGGATCCAAGGAGGCTGCAAGTAATCGACGACAAAGGTTTCATAAACGAGACAATGATCAAACTATTAAAGCTCATGAAATCTGTTGTAGAAAATATTTACACTTAAGACTACTACACATATTAAATAGCATAGCGATAGTATAGCGTGTACACATTGAAAAGGTCTACCGAAAACTCTTTGTACCGTCGCGATAGTATATAAATAATATGTCTATCTCTTATGGATATCTCACAGTAACATATTATGTCATGAACTTTGTACGTCAAATAATGGCTAATTTTCGAAGCAATTTTAACCAATACAGCATTAATCCTTTTCCAATTAAATATCTTAAATACATTGTTAACTTAATGTAGATTTATATGGCAGCATAATAATATGATTTAAATGAATATTTTTGAAGGTATTACATTTAATTCAAAAGTACATACTGGATCGATTTTAATATATTTTTTAGTGAGTGACATAGTTTAAATATTTCATACCCGTGCGAAGCTGGAGTGGGTCGCTAGTAAATTACCTCTTTTATTAAGTAAAAAAAAAACAATAACAAACTAAATATATTTAAAAGAGGTTCATAATATAAAAATTATATAAAAAAGGCAAAACAAGAGAGGAGGAGAATAACCGCAGCGGGATTCGAACCCACATCTCCCGACGGTGAAGTCGGGCGTCATTACCATTAGACCACGCGGTCTTACGAAATGTACTACGAATTGAACGAATACATTCAAAGTGCCGTGTTTAACTCAAGTGTTCTTGTGGCATAATATTTACTAGCAACACCTTTGAAGCTGTGATAGCTTAGTGGCAAGACCGTAGGACTGCTAAGTCAGAGGTCTTGAGTTCGATCCCCACGGCGCGCACCGACTTTTCGAATGTTTGTGTGCATTTAAGAAATAAATATCACAGCTTCCGTGTTTCGGAAGGCACGTAAAAATGTGGGTCCTGCGCCTGATCTCTCTCCGGTCGTGTCGGATTACCGTCCCATCGGGCTATGAGAGTAAAAGGAATAGAGAGTGCACCTGTGTTTGCGCACACGCTTGTGCACTATAATATGTCCTGCGTAGCTGGCTGGTGTCATAGTAACACTGGCCGCCGTGGCCGAAATCGGTCCGGACCGCTATTATTACTAGCAACACCGCCGGCATATTAGAAAATAATCAAATACATAGCCGGCATATTAGAAAATGGCGTAAACACATACAATGCGGTACGGGGTTCGCCGGGACAGCTAGTAGTAACGGCCAAAGTATAAGTCAATAACATTTAGGAAAGAGTTCGATTTTGGCGTTTCCTTTTTAATATTTTTTTCCTTATAGGTACAAATCAAATCAAATCAAATCAAACATTTATTGCGATCATGAGTAAATACATAGGATGTTATAAATGGTAAAAGTACATACATGATACCCTGTTAGGGCAAACAATTTTAATATAATTATAATTACTTACTAACTATTTATCAATCTTTTATTACACAATGATATATACCTATATTATTATTTAATCATATATTTATATTATTTACTTTAATTTTTCATTAGAATTATTTTATATTTCAGTCTTACAGTTTAATTCTGTCCTCGAAAAACTCTTTTATTCTGTAGTAACATTTTTTGATCAAGTATATTTTTAATTTACTCTTGAATATATTGAAGCTGGAGGTTTCTTTTAGTTGTTGTGGAATTTATTATATATTTTAATGCACATTACATATGGCCCAGAATGAAAAATTGATTATTTTGATGTCGGTAAGGCGAGTGAATTTTTATGTCTTAAGTTACGAGGTTGTGAGTAGTGGTCGTTCTGTAAGGAGAATAGGTGGATATGTTTTTTGACAAATAGACATATTTCAAAAATGTACATGGATGGTAGTGTTAGTATGCCAAGTTCAATAAAGTGTGGCCTGCAGCTATCCATTCCGCCGATGTTTGCAAGAATTCTGATACATTTCTTCTGCAATTTAAATAGAACATCTGCGTTTGTGCTATTACCCCATAGTATTATTCCATACACTATCCATGAGTGTGCATATGTATAGTAGGCAGCAGTTGCTGATTTTAGGTCTGTAGCTTTTTTAATTGGAGTAAAGCATATGTGAACCTAGATAGCCTCCCGCTAATTTTATGGATGTGGGATTTCCAATTTAGGTTAGTGTCTATGTGTATGCCTAATAGTTTAAAAGAGTCAACGCATTCTATTTTTGTGTTATGGTGGGTATAGTTAATTACTAGTGGACGTTTTTGATAGGGTCTGAACTGCATAATTTTTGTTTTAGCAAAGTTAACATTAAGGTTATGGTCTTCGAGCCACGCTATGATTTCGGAAAGGGTTTTACTAATTTTGGAGTTTAAATCGAATAGGTTATTACATGGAAATATAACTGATATATCGTCAGCAAATAGGATGCTTGCTGAATCTATAATTTTTGGGAGGTCGTTAATATACAGCAAGAACAATATACAACCTAATACACTGCCCTGTGGGATAGAGTTTTTGATATCATTCTTTTTTGAACGGACATGTGATATTTCACCGGTTTGTGAATTAAGGTGTTCAATTTCAACATATTGTGTACGAGAGTTGAGATAAGACGAAAACCAATCGTAAGCAACACCTCGAACTCCGATACCTTCCAGCTTATTCAGCAATATTTTATATGAGACCCTATCATAGGCTTTAATCATATCAATCAGGATACCTACAGCATACTTTCTATCATTTATGTAGTTTAGAGCTTGTTGGATGTATCGGTATACTGCATCTAATAGGTGGTAGATCTGTTCTTTCTGAAACCGTTTTGGTTTTCATCAAAGATGTTAAATTTTTCACAGAATGAATAAAGGCGTTTCGAGATTGCGGTTTCTATTATTTTTGAGAAGGTTGACAAAAGGGCTATTGGACGGTAATTTGTGCAGTTAGTAACATCGTCTTTTTTGTGTATAGGTTTTATGATGGATATTTTAAGTAGGTCCGGGAAGACACCTTCTGAGAATGATTGGTTTATCAAATATACCAGTGGCAGCACGAGTTTTTCGGCACATTTTTTTATTAGTGTGGGAGGGAGTTCGTCGTGACCGAAGCTCTGTTTATTTTTTAGGTTTGTAATTATGGTGAAGATTTCAAGAGGGTGAACTGGTTCTAAGTATATAGAGTTCTCCGAACGTGTTAAGACTGGGTGCCCCGGTTGGTCGCCAGGTGTACCTCCGACTTCAACGAAGAAGTCATTAAAAATATTCGCTATTAAATTCGGCTCTTCAGTGATTTTATTTTAAATTTTTAATTTAATATTATTTCTTATCTTTTTCGTTGTTTTATTTGTACGCTCTTTTATGATTTGCCACATTGTTTTTGACACGTTATCACTTTTTTTTATTTTTTGTATATAATGTAATTTTTTTTATTTATTTACGCATTTTTTCAGTATGTTTTCATATTTTTTGTAATAGGTTTTTAGAATAGGGTTGTCGTTTAGTGTAATGAATATTTTTAGTAGACGTTTTTGTTTGCAGGATGATTTTAATCCCGATGTTAACCATGTGGTCTTACGTTTGTTTTTTATTTTTATTTGCGTTTTTGGAATACACTTATTTAATATATTATTTATTGTATTGTGGAATAATTCGTAGTTAGTGTTTACGTTATTGTTTTCAGTGATAATTGTTTCCCAATCTATTTGCCCTAGTTCTGTTTTGAATTTTAGTGCATTATTTTCATTAAATATTCTTTTATTTATGTACCAGGTTTTCCTATCAATGGCCAACATATTACATTTACTGACAAGTACACCTCTATGGTCTGAGATTCCATAATCATTGACAGTTATTTTTGTTTCCTTCACAGCAAAATTTGTAAAAATTAAATCAATACAGGTGGCACATGTACTTGTTATTCTGGTTGGTTCTTTAACTTGCTGATGGAAGTTGAAACTTTTCATTATGTTTAATAGAGATAAAATTGCTTGGCATTTTTCTAAAATGTTAACATTAAAGTCACCACCTATAATTATGTCTTTTTTACTGTCTTTTAACAATAATATGTTTAAGAGTTTTTCGAGTGAACTATAAAAAACATCTGGATTCCTATTTTTTTGAGGCCAGTAAATAACTACAATTACAAGATTTTCTTTGACTAATTCTATTGCACATGTTTCAAATATGAACTCGATAGTTATATCATCTATATCCCTACGTTTAGTGAATTGGATATTTTCCTGTAATAATATACATACGCCTCCTCCTGCGTAGTTTTGTCTGCAGTACGAAGATGCCATGGTAAATCCATCCAAGAGTAGTGAATCTACTTTAGCTTGCGTGAGCCACGGTACGGGAGGTACGGGAGGCTAGTGCGCGATTCGCCGGGTTTAAATGATAAAATGAGAAGTGTTTTTTTTTCTATTTCTACGAGAACAATATTCTGTTAACACTTAAATTCCCGAAAAGGTTTTATTAGTAACTTAATTTCGGCGGCTACCGTCCACCTTCATCATCATAAAGTAACCATCAATCCTAACCACATGAGCCCTAAGCGAGAGCCGAATCTTATAAGATCACTCTGTTGTCAGTCTGTTTGACCGTCAAGGCTTTTATCAACAAAGCATAGAGCGTGAATGATGAACTAATGACACGCAGCACAATATTTTGGGCTTAATACTGATCATTAAATCAATTATGCACTAAGAAACATCTGTTTTCACGAACCTATTTTAGGTAGGTATGTAAAAACTATTCTGCTTACAGCGCAGACTCTTTTTAAAAATTGGATCAAATCCATGACCTCACTACATATTTATCTTATGACCTCATTAAATATTAATTTCGCTATGTCTGCCATCAAACTGTTATACAGTTTGGCAGAAGTAAAATGTTGGTATAAAAGTTAGATTGCAATTTTTTTTCTATACATTCGCAGATATTTATATATTTTTATTTATAGGATTTTTATATATTCGCAGATACTGTCCACAGAATGCGCAAACAGTCTCGCGTCGCTACTCAGGCACGTGTTATGGCTAGTATTGTGTCTCTATTGTAGGACATTTACCTTGCCGGGATCCAAGGAGGCTGCAAGTAATCGACGACAAAGGTTTCATTAAGGAATCAATGATCAAACTATTAAAGCACATGAAATCTGTTGTAGAAAATATTTATTTATTCAAAACACTTAAGACTACTACACATATTAAATAGCATAGCGTTAATATAGCGTGTACACATTGAAAAGCTCTACCGAAAACTATTTGTACCGTCGCGATAGTATATAAATAATATGTCTATCTCTTATGGATATCTCACAGTAACATATTATGTCATGAACTTTGTACGTCAAATAATGGCTAATTTTCGAAGCAATTTTAACCAATACAGCATTAATCCTTTTCCAATTAAATATCTTAAATACATTGTTGACTTAATGTAGATTTATACAGCGTGTATATTTGAACGACGGACTTATTGAAGGAGGGTGGTCAGTATTCGATTCTCGACCCAAATATGTAAAAAAACTATGACCTTAATTTTTCATATAATTATCCGATAAAATACAGTATTTATGAACACGAGCGCAAAATGCCTAATATCACGCGCCAAACACGTGCCGCCGCTAAGGCAGCGAGCGCGCAAGCCCCCCCGCGCCCCTTGTGATGTCGACGACGAGTGCCGCGCAGTGAAATGCATTCATACCTACGTCGGCGTCAGTCGTTGACCGCGCATATGTTCGATAAGCGCGAGGGTGTTAAAACGTTGCGAAGTTATTAGGACTTTTTTGGAACGATTTTGTTCGTCATTAATCAGGGTTTTTTTTATTGTTTATACGTTTATTGGTGAAGTCTAGGCATAAACTTTTGGTGGTTTGAATAAGTCCGTCGTTCAAATATACATACTGTATAGCAGCATAATAATATGATTTAAATGAATATTTTCGAAGTACATACTTTCATTCAAAAGTACATACTGGATCGATTTTAATATATTTTTTAGTGAGTGACATAGTTTAAATATTTCATACCCGTGCGAAGCTGGAGTGGGTCGCTAGTAAATTACCTCTTTTATTAAGTAAAAAAAGAACAATAACAAACTAAATATATTTAAAAGAGGTTCATAATACACCGTGATTTTTAGGTCGTTTTAAAAAAGTCGTCCACACAATGTATCCGTCATAAAATACCTCTAGGCGCGAATATAATTTTTTTATCATTAATTAAAATAATATGCATGAAAAAAATAAATAATACATTGGAAATATGAAACATCCTGTTAAAAATGTTTACGTATCAAACTGTTGAAGATACATGCTACATACTTACTGCGAACATTATGATTGCAATAGTAAGACAGCTGTTTTACGCTAAGGTGAATGACCTGTGATAAGACGCCGCCGCGCCACCCGCGCGGCCCCTTTGGCACAAGGTTCGGACCGCGCTCACTACAGAGTGTTCGTAAAACTGCCTTGTGTCATAATAATGAATAATATTTTTATTCATTCAAATCTTAAAAAAAACATATTTTTTTATTATAAACGTTTACTAGTCATTGGATACATGAACTGGGCTGCTTTTTTAAAACGACCTAAAAGTCACGGTGTATAAAAATTATATAAAAAAGGCATAAGACAAAACAAGAGAGGAGGAGAATAACCGCAGCGGGATTCGAACCCACATCTCCCGACGGTGAAGTCGGGCGTCATTACCATTAGACCACGCGGTCTTACGAAATGTACTACGAATTGAACGAATACATTCAAAGTGCCGTGTTTAACTCAAGTGTTCTTGTGGCATAATATTTACTAGCCACACCGCCGGCATATTATAAAATAATCAAATACAGTCATGATATGTATAAAATATTTAAAACACAAACTTTTAAAGGACTGGGAATGAAAGTTTAGTTAGGTACCAAAAGACATTTGTATTTAATAGTTTTTTTTTTGCAAGACTACCTACTCAAAGCTACTTACCTATATAGTGACTTTTCCACCATAGCTTCCGAATGCACACACTGAAAAAATACATTTTTGGGGTATGAATAGACCTCGACTTTGCGACTGACAATGCCTACCTAAAAAGGATACCTACTAGGATCTATTTAATTGCCGGGCGGCGGCAGCGTGCCTAATACCCGTGCGAAGTCAGAGCGGGCCGCTAGGTTTTTATATACAACGTTCACAGTTTCTCTATAGTATTTTAAGTATCAGCATTGCAAGATTTAAGCGGTCGAAGGGACAAGAGGACAGATAAAGCGACTTTGTTTTATACTATGTAGTGATACTATTACAAAATTTATGTTTTAATCAATGCATTATTAATAGTTTTGTACAAAAATAGTTCCAATAATTTAAACTACATGAAGTTTCTACACCGTAAGCGATTGTTTAAATTGCGCCCTAAAAACCTTGAAATATAATTGCAAAGGGTTGGGGTCCTGCCGCCTGCTATATTTGAAGGTTAGCAAACTGTAACCTCGCCCTAGACTGTGCGTCGTAGTAATAATATGTCACACGGTATCAATAAATATAATTTAGTTTCAATGGTGTACAACGTTTTAAAACAGACACCGCCGGTTGAATTTTATGTAGCGCTTCTGTGCATTTTAATGATCAAATAGCTTGAAAAAATATTAAAGTAAATTGGTTTATCTGTACACATTATAATTCTATCTATACTAATATTATAAAGCTGAAGAGTTTGTTTGTTTGTTTGTTTGTTTGTTTGTTTGTTTGTTTGAACGCGCTAATCTCAGGAACTACTGGTTAGAATCGAAAAATTCTTTTTGTGTTGAATAGACCATTTATCGAGGACGGCTTTAGGCTATATAATATCACGTTGCAACTATTAGGAGCGAAGAAATAATGGTAAATGTGTAAAAAAACGGGGAAAATTTTTCATCCTTGAGGGCTTCTGTTGCGTGCGCTGCGAAAACGGTTCAAGATACACACAATATATGTATGTAAGAATTATTCCTATTGAAATGATCTAAAAAAATGTCCGCGACAGTATATGTCTATCTTTTAAGATTAACTCACTAGAACCGTTTTTATGGTAATCAAATTCGATCGAAATTAATGCATCAACGCACAGCCCAAACTACTGGACGGATCGGGCTGAAATTTGGCATGCAGGTAGATGTTATGACGTAGGTATCCGCTAAGAAAGGATTTTGGTAAATTCTATCCCCAAGGGGATAAAATAGGTGATGATTTTTTTTATGAAACTTTGTCAAAATTAAACCGATCGGGCTGAGACTTTACATGCACATAGGTACTATAATGTAGGCATCCGCTAAGAAAGATTTTGATAAATTCCACACCTAAGGGGATGAAATAGGGGATGTTTGTAGAAATCTTCTTAGATTTTTGACTAGCCATGACTATAAACAAGTCTCAGGGGCAAACTCTCAAATTTGCGGGTATTGACTTGAGAGAACATTGCTTCTCTCATGGGCAGTTCTATGTTGCTTGCTCACGAGTAAGTTCTCCCAGTAGCTTGATAGGTTTAGCGCCAAATGACAAATTAGTTAAGAATATTGTGTACAAGGAAGTTTTGTAGGCCCTAATTTTTACACTAACTTGCTAAACAATAATACTTCTTAACGCGTGCGAAGCCGCGGGCAAAAGCTAGTGTCTCATATATGAGCTTTAAGGGGAGAAAATTAGTCCATTTTACAGTGTACTCGAAGACACAGGTCTTATATACAGAGGCCTTGTTAAGAAAATTTTATCTAAAATGTTATGGCATCTACCAGAAGCCCTCTAAGTATGTGCTATGAAAGAACTGACATAGACAGGCCAAGTTAATTGTTAAGTTAAATGAATATAAGATGATTCTCATAACGTTATTAACTAGCTGTTGCCCGCGGCTTCGTTCGCAAAAAAAACACAAAATGGGAATGAAAAACAGATAGTAGCCGATTCTTAGACCAACTGAATACGCATATAAAATTTGGTAAAAATCTGTCTAGCCGTTTTGGAGGAGTACGGTAACTAACATTGTGACATTGAAATTTGATATACTTACATGATGAATTTCTGTAAGTTTGTCTCGCTAAAACACAAAAATGTCTAGATAGATTTGGCTAATTGTACAAAAACTATAATAAAATTTTCTAATATTAGCTGTTTCTAGCTATTAATAGGAATAATTAATTAATTGTTTAAAACAATTATTTTGTTTTTTGTAAAGGTTATCAGTTGGTTGACATTCGTTTTATTGTGGCATTCAAAAATGTGCCTGTCTCATTCTTGTAGTATGGTCTATAGTCTGTGTTGGGGTACAAAAAGTTCTGTTTAAAATACTCAATGCCGTAAACACATGAAATGCGGTACGAGGTTCGTCGAGACAGTTAGTACAGAATACTGGTGCAGTAACGGCCAAAGTATAAGTCAATAACATTCAGAAAAGAATTCGATTTTGGCGTTCACCAATACGAAGCAATTTTAACCACTACAGCATTAATCCTTATCCAATTAAATATCTTAAAAATTGTTGACTTAATGTAGATTTATATGGCAGCATAATAATAATATGATTTAAATGAATAATTTCGAAGGTAATACATTTAATTCAAAAGTACATACTGGATCGATTTTAATATATTTTTTAGTGAGTGACATAGTTTAAATATTTCATACCCGTGCGAAGCTGGAGTGGGTCGCTAGTAAATTACCTGTTTCATTAAGTAAAAAAAAAAAAACAATAACAAACTAAATATATTTAAAAGAGGTTCATAATATAAAAATTATATAAAAAAGGCAAAAGATAAAACAAGAGAGGAGGAGAATAACCGCAGCGGGATTCGAACCCACATCTCCCGACGGTGAAGTCGGGCGTCATTACCATTAGACTACGCGGTCTTACGAAATGTACTACGAATTGAACGAATACATTCAAAGTGCCGTGTTTAACTCAAGTGTTCTTGTGGCATAATATTTACTAGCAACACCGCCGGCATATTAGAAAATAATCAAATACATAGCATACAAATATATTAGAAAATGCCGTAAACACATACAATGCGGTACGAAGTTCGCCGGGACAGCTAGTAGTAACGGCCAAACTATAAGTCAATAACATTTAGGAAAGAGTTCGATTTTGGCGTTTCCTTTTTAATATTTTTTTCCTTATAGGTACGGGAGGCTAGTGCGCGATTCGCCGGGTTTAAATGATAAAATGAGAAGTGTTTTTTTTTTTCTATTTCTACGAGAACAATATTCTGTTAACACTTAAATTCCCGAAAAGGTTTTATTAGTAAGTTAATTTCGGCGGCTACCGTCCACCTTCATCATCATAAAGTAACCATCAATCCTAACCACACGGGCCCTAAGCGAGAGCCGAATCTTATAAGATCACTCTGTTGTCAGTCTGTTTGACCGTCAAGGCTTTTATCAACAAAGCATAGAGCGTGAATGACGAACTAATGACACGCAGCACAATATTTTGGGCTTAATACTGATCATTAAATCAATTATGCACTAAGAAACATCTGTTTTCACGAACCTATTTTAGGTAGGTATGTAAAAACTATTCTGCTTACAGCGCAGACTCTTTTTAAAAATTGGATCAAACCCATGAGCTTACTACATATTTATCTTAGGACCTCATTAAATATTAATTTCTCTACGTCTGCCATCAAACTGTTATACAGTTTGGCAGAAGTAAAATGTTGCTATAAAAGTTAGATTGCAATTTTTTTTCTATACATTCGCAGATATTTATATATTTTTATTTATAGGATTTTTATATATTCGCAGATACTGTCCACAGAATACGCAAACAGTCTCGCGTCGCTACTCAGGCACGTGTTATGGCTAGTATTGTGTCTCTATTGTAGGACATTTACCTTGCCGGGATCCAAGGAGGCTGCAAGTAATCGACGACAAAGGTTTCATAAACGAGACAATGATCAAACTATTAAAGCTCATCAAATCTGTTGTAGAAAATATTTATTTATTCAAAACACTTAAGACTACTACACATATTAAATAGCATAGCGATAGTATAGCGTGTACATATTGAAAAGGTCTACCGGAAACTCTTTGTACCATCGCGATAGTATATAAATAATATGTCTATCTCTTATGGATATCTCACAGTAACATATTATGTCATGAACTTTGTACGTCAAATAATGGCTTATTTTCGAAGCAATTTTGACCAATACAGCATTAATCCTTATCCAATTAAATATCTTAAATAAATTGTTGACTTAATGTAGATTTATATGGCAGCATAATAATATGATTTAAATGAATATTTTCGAAGGCATTACATTTAATTCAAAAGTACATACTGAATCGATTTTAATATATTTTTTACTGAGTGACATAGTTTAAATATTTCATACAAGTGCGAAGCTGGAGTGGGTCGCTAGTAAATTTCCTCTTTCATTAAGTAAAAAAAAACAATAACAAACTAAATATATTTAAAAGAGGTTCATAATATAAAAATTATATAAAAAAAGCAAAAGATAAAACAAGAGAGGAGGAGAATATCCGCAGCGGGATTCGAACCCACATCTCCCGACGGTGAAGTCGGGCGTCATTACCATTAGACCACGCGGTCTTACGAAATGTACTACGAATTGAACGAATACATTCAAAATGCCCTGTTTAACTCAAGTGTTCTTGTGGCATAATATTTACTAGCAACACCGCCGGCATATTAGAAAATAATCAAATACAGTCATGATAATTATGTGTAAAATATTTAAAGTTAAAATATTCACGTTATCACGCTAGGAATATAATTTCAGGGACAACATTTAAAGGACTAGGAATGAAAGTTTAGTTAGTTACCAAAAGACATTTGTTTTTTTTGCAAGACTACTCAAAGCTACTTACCTATACAGTGACTTTTCCACTATAGCTTCCGAATGCCCACACTGATAATTTTTTGGGGTATGAATACGACGGGTCCTACGTATACTGGTGTAACCCGCAAAACACCAAAATACGTTTTTTTGCACCAAAAGCCTTAAAATTACCTTATCTTTATACCCTGTAAAAATTATATTATTTTATTCAGTAATTTCAGAGATACAAACTTGTAAACTAATATAAGTGACATGATTTTCGGCCACACGACCATCTACACTGATGTAAGTCACTTGCACCAGTGTAGGTAGTCGCGTGCGCCGCGTCACGTACGCGCAAGTGCCATTTACTCCAGTATGCGCGCTGCGACGGAGTCGGGAGCACGTTAACACTGGTATAACTGCGTTAACTGCTAACGTATTCTTCTGTATCAAAACTATTTCGTGGCCTGTTTTTAGGGGTTGTGTTACTTTTTTTACATATTTAACAAGTTTTGTTTGCTTTGAGTAAGTAGTGGTGAGAATTCACAACAATTAAGGGCTCACGAGGTCAATTATTAATAAATTTATGCGTTAAAAATTGACAAACAAATTACTAAGTTGACAGTACTAATATTTCTACAAAAGGGTTTAATTAATGTTCACCTAATGCAAGATACAGATTGTACTGCTTGTAGATTTGTTTGTGCCGCCTGCATTAATTTTTTTCGTATAAATTATATAAGGTAGACGCACGGTGTACTGCATACTCTTCACACTAAATTATAAAGTTTGTTTTTCCCTTTTTAGTTAATGGTTGACTTTTTACAGTCGGGTTTTTTGTTTTTTTTTTTATTATTATTTTATTCTTTCAATAAATTTTACACTTATATCAGTAGGAATACAAAGTAGTAGTATACGAAGTCACATGTGACTTTGTTTTATTTTCTTGATATTGTTATCTGACGTAACCTACATTATTTTAATAATAATATCTATTTACTAATAAAATATAAAGCGATACTACTTTTAATACATTTTTTGCAGCAATTAACGTAAGGAGTTACCAAATTTTGCTACTTGGTAACTGACGAGACAATTTTTTTTTATGTACCCAAGTACATCATTTTTAAAGGTGTAGAAATATTCCAGAGGTAAACAATATAACAATATTCGCAACCTCAGTTTATTTTGGTAAAGTTGTAGTATTGAAAAAACAATTAAGTTCAATCAAAACTTAAGTATAGTAATACAAAAGACATTCAAATTAAACTTATAAAGGACTTAGTGGTCGCCCGCAACTTCGACCGCACGAGTGTCGGTTATAACTGCAAAACATTGCCCTCCTCTGACGCAGTCGGTTAAAAAGTCTATGTTTTAATCCAGGTTGTCAGCTAACTCCATACGAAATTTCTTCAAAATTGGTTAAGTCGTTTGAGCGTCAAAGAGTAACAAACATCCAATCCATACTTATGCAACTTTCGCGTTAACTATATTAGCAGGATATTTTCAAATGTATAAAATGCATATTTAAACAAGTATGACGAGTGTGGTGATGTGATGAGGCATTCGTATGAAGGGTGTCCTACACAAATCACCATTTAATACAAGTTGTAAAAATGTAATGAATTTTCCATCATCTGATTTAGACTCTAAGGTCTCATTGCCCTGTTTTTAGGGGTTGTGTTACTTTTTTATACATTTAACAAGTTATGTACACAACTATTCACTTAATAGAAGCACATAGTTCGAAAAGAGTTGCACAAAGGTTATACTAATTTCTTTAAAATACCTATTCTAGCGGATCTGCAAAGGGAGAAATAAATTAGAAACATCAACGTACAAAAACTAGTGGACGTAACTGAACAGACGTAACGTACGTAACTGACGTAACGTAACTGAAAAAAAATAGTGGAAATGCTATTTATAAGAAAAATGACACGAAATTCAAGACAAGCTAGTCTTAAAAAAAAAAAAAACAATTAGGTATTATCGTAAGAAAACCTTTTTAAAAATCAAACCTTTTTTTACTTAAAATAAGAAGATTAATTTTTTTTGTTTTATTATTTTTAAGATTGCAAGGCCAATGATTTTATTATTCATTATTAAGAATGCTAGTATGTAATAATAAAGTGTTATTTTGTATTTTAAATGTTTTTTTTTACTTCTTGCCACACTAATTTAAATATTCACAGTTAATAATAATACAGCAAACTGTTGCAAGTAGCTTTCCAGTACTGAGTAAACTGTTGTAAGTGTTAAAAAGTCGATAAAAGTAGATAAAAGTAGGTATTTTTTTTAATATTATAACCTCATATTGGTCAATAACACGGAAATACTATGTTTAAAGAGTAAAATTCTTCAGATTTGCTTTATTATAAGTATAAGCAAGTACACTATATACTGGTATAAGTGGCCACTTGTATCAGTTTACAGGTTCTACTGTAGTAAAGAAAACAAGCTACATCAATGCAAATCAACCTATTTTCCAAAGTATAAAAAAAGAAGAAAAACCAATAATGAAGTCTTATTTCTTAAATATCAAAATATAACATACTAAAGTTTCAAGTGTTTTTATTGATTTACGACAAAGTTACAAGCTTTTGAACCTTTAAACCGCTCTCTTGAAAAGTTGCATTTTTGCACTTGTACTAGTCTACGTAGGACCCGTCGAATAGACCTCGACTTTGCGACTGACAATGCCTACCTAAAAAGGCTACCTACTAGGATCTATTTAATTGCCGGGCGGCGGCAGCGTGCCTAATACCCGTGCGAAGTCGGAGCGGGCCGCTAGGTTTTTATATACAACGTTCACAGTTTTCCTATAGAATATTTAGTATCAACATTGCACCCGTGTGAAGCCGGGGCGGGTCGCTAGTCTTATATGTATATAAAATCCCCGTTTCACAATATTAGTTACCGTACTCCTCCGAAACGTTTTTTACCGATTTTTATCATTTTTTTTATGCGTATTCAGTAGGTCTGAGAATCTTTTATTTATTTATATCGCGAATGAAATCGCGGGCAACGTCTAATAATAACGTATAATAACAATCAATAAATAATTCTTTATTTAAGCTTTCGTCGCAAAGCAACTACTAAAACAGTTGACAAACAAATATCGGATTACACAATCAATTGTACTTCAACAATCAGTGCTACTAACTCAAATCGTGCTTTAGAAGTAACATTAATTATTTGTAATGTTACTTTACAACTTAACCGGTTACCGGTTTAAAGTTCCCCTCGTGATTTCATCTGCCTGGCCTGCGTCAGACGGCTAGGGGAGGCTGCACGAAGAGCGGACGTCAAAGGGATATACATATCGTTCAATTATCGAGCTTTGATGGCGACGTACATTATTAAGCAGGGTTTACATGGTTTACAGACTTTTGTGCACATCAAATCAATTTATCATTATGTAAGTATACAGTTTTAGTCTTTTTTCAGACGTGAATATTGTTAAAAAATGCCGCAATTTTGTTGGCCGAGCAAACGTTGTACACACTATATACCTAGTACTTGTATTTAATTATTAAAGAACATGATAAAGTAAATATAAGATAGAAAAAGGCGTAAGGCAGGTATACTTCCTCATTTACAGGAGACCACAGCATTCTTATAAAATTATTACAGCAATATATAAAATATTGGCTAAAATAAACTGACATGCCAGTCAATATGCCTATTTTCTTGAAACACTCTCTGAAAGAATCCCTAGCCCCCAACTGGTACATTGATCTATTTGCCCGATTTTGCTATTACCATCGAGTCGTTATCAATTTAAATTACCGTCGTGTAAACCCCGCGTTATTCACCCAGACGATTGTTATGCGTAACTATAGCAACGAGTATTGTATTACTAAAGACCTCGAGAGTATTTATAACATAATCAATATTGAGAGGCTGTTTTATCTTAATTTTCATCTTCAAATATTATTGCGAACTGCGTAGTAACTGTTTTTCTCTTACATTTGATTGCTTGCTAAGCTTAGACGATTTTTTTTGCGATTAATTTATACTAATTATGTTGTTATTAGGAGTTATGTTGTTTGTAGGAGGAATCACCCGTGTGGTGTCCGAATGTAAAGAATAGCACCACCCTATATCCTCCACTGGGTGTCGTAAAAGGCGACTAATGGACCTTAAGACCCAGTGCACTGTACCAAGCACCTTGGGTCACCCGAATGGTGGCGGGTAAGCCATCAACAAAGGCATTCCCAAAGAGGGTTAGTGTCAGGCTGGCGGCCGACTATAAAACCATAGCCAAAACTTTAAGCAACATGTCTAGAAGACGTGTTGCGCCGACCCCTAGTGAAATGGGATAAGGGCAGGAAGATGATGATGTTGTTAGTAGGAGAATAAATTGGTATGGATGTTATATTAATATACTTAGAATTAACATGTGAACTTGTGTGTTAGAATCCACGTATCAACTTTTATTGAAATTTCGCTATAAGAGTTTTACAGTACTTAAAATTAAAAAATTGGATATCTCACCGTAGGGATCAATTTTAATACAATTCGACATTTCAATTAACTAAGCTTTGAAAATATAATTCGTCTTTGTACTTAATTACCTGTTGCCAGGGGTAAACACGCTTTTTATTTTAAATTTATTTTTATACTCACCACAGAAGTTATCATATTCTGTCTCATGTTTACTCTTACACAATTCATCTACCTATCTCGGTTTTCCCTGCCTGTAATCAATGTTATATTCATATTCCTATAGTTCGATTCTCCCTACGTCCTCGTGTGTCCATAGCAACATCCCGCCGTCAGTCCAGTTAACACTCTCGAGTATTCAAAGATCAAAGGGATGGGGAGATAGCAAATCAATTGGAAGCATTCGCAAATTGTAAGCCTATGCAGATATGTCGAATGAAGGATATATGTATAGATTTTAATTGCAAAATTCATTTCAATTATTGTAATGAAGTTACACATTTAAATCGTAACGTTTAAATATTTTAAATCTAGCAATAGGCCCCAGTTTCGCTCGGGTGCAATACTGATAAATAAGACACAGAAACCTCCTTCTTTGAATATTCTCGCTACTAACAAAATCCGCATCAAAATTCTTTGCGTAGTTTTAAAGATCTAAGTACACATAGCAACAGACAGCGGGTAGCAACATTTTTTTTATACTGTAATGATACAAAATAAAAGAAAGAAAAACAAAACCCTTGAAATATCGAGAGTACTTAAGATATTATATTTTTGTTCAGCGCCTCTTTACTCGGTAATATAATGTAACGTATTACAGATTTAAAAACTGCAACATCCAAAAGATGGATGCAACGCGTGGTCTACGGGCAGTAATGAATAATTCAAAAGTACTGGATCGATTTTAATATTTTTTTAGTGAGTGATATAGTTTAAATATTTCATACCCGTGCGAAGCTGGAGTGGGTCGCTAGTAAATTACCTGTTTTATTAAGTAAAAAAAAACAATAACAAACTAAATATATTTAAAAGAGGTTCATAATAGGTATAAAAATTATATAAAAAAGGCAAAAGACAAACAAGAGAGGAGGAGAATAACCGCAGCGGGATTCGAACCCACATCTCCCGACGGTGAAGTCGGGCGTCATTACCATTAGACCACGCGGTCTTACGAAATGTACTACGAATTGAACGAATACATTCAAAGTGCCGTGTTTAACTCAAGTGTTCTTGTGGCATAATATTTACTAGCAACACCGCATATTAGAAAATAATCAAATACCTACAGTCATGATATGTATAAAATATTTAAAGTTAAAATATTCACATTATCACGGTAGAAATATAATTTCAGGGACAACATTTTAAGATCTGTGAGTGGAAGTTTAGTTAGTTACCTAAAGACATTTGTATTTAATAGTTTTTTTTGCAAGACTACTCAAAGCTACTTACCTATACAGTGACTTTTCCATTATAGCTTCCGAACACTGAAAAAATACATTTTTGGGGTATGAATAGACCTCGACTTTGCGACTGACAATGCCTACCTAAAAAGGATACCTACTAGGATCTATTGCCGGGCGGCGGCAGCGTGCCTAATACCCGTGCGAAGTCGGAGCGGGCCGCTAGGTAAGGTAGGTAGGGTAGGTTTTTATACACAACGTTCACAGTTTTCCTATAGATTATTTAGTATCAACATTGCACCCGTGCGAAGCCAGGGCGGGTCGCTAGTCTTATATATAAAATCCCCGTTTCACAATGTTAGTTACCGTACTCCTCCGAAACGTTTTTACCGATGTTTATCAATTTGTTATGCGTATTCAGTAGGTCTGAGAATCTTATATTTATTTATATCGCGAATGAAATCGCGGGCAACGTCTAATAATAACGTATAATAACAATCAATAAATAATTCTTTATTTAAGCTTTCGTCACAAAGCAACTACAAAAACAGTTGACAAACAAATATCGGATTACAAAAACAATTGTACTTCAACAATCAGTGCTAACTCAAATCGTGCTTTAGAAGTAACATTTATTATTTGTAATGTTACTTTACAATCTAACCGGTTACCGGTTTACAGTTCCCCTCGTGATTTCATCTGCCTGACCTGCGCCAGACGGCTAGGGAAGGCTGCATGGAGAGCGGACGTCAAAGGGATATACATATCGTTCAATTATCGAGCTTTGATGACGACGTACATTATTAAGCAGGGTTTACATGGTTTACAGACTTTTGTGCACATCAAATCAATTAATCATTATGTACCTAAGTATATAGTTTTAGTCTTTTTTCAGACGTGAATATTGTTAAAAAGTGCCGCAATTTTGTTGGCCGAGCTAACGTTTAAACATAAGTATTTGTATTTTGTCTAATATATAAAATATTGACTAAAATAAACTAAGAAGTGACAGTCAGTATGCCTATTTTCTTGAACCGCTCTCTGAGAGAATCCCTAGCCCCCAACTGGTGCATTAATCTATTTGCCAGATTTTGCTATTACCATCGAGTCGTTATCGATTTAAATTACCGTCGTGTAAACCCCGCGTTATTCACCCAGACGATTGATACGCGTAACTATAGCAACGAGTATTGTATTACTAAAGACCTCGAGAGTATTTATAACATAATCAATATTGAGAGGTTCTTTTATCTTAATTTTCATCTTCAAATATTATTGCGAACTGCGTAGTAACTGTTTTTCTTTACAGTTTATTGATTGCGAGGATTAATTCTGAGATTATTTTACACTAGCTGTCCGCTCGCGGCTTTGCCCGCGTGTACATTTGGTTACTTTGGTTGATTTTTTTCAGTTGGTGTCCGAAAATTCCAAATATCTTACGGAACAGATTTTTTTTTTTCGAAATAAAATATAGTCGATGTTACTTGTGGATAATGTAGCTTTCGAATGGTGAAAGAATTTTTAAAATCGGTCCAGTAGTTTTTGAGCCTATTCATTACAAACAAACAAAGTTTTCCTGTTTATAATATTAGTCTAGATTATAGTGTAGACTAAGTATTTTGCTATTGGGAAATCATTTGGTATTGATGTTTAAACTGACACATTGATATATGTACTTAGAATTAAGATGTAAACCTTATGTTCGCGTTGACGAACCGCTATAAGACTTTTACAGTGCTTAAAATTAAGACTTCAAAAATTGGATATCTCACCGTAGGGATCAATTTTAATACAATTCGACATTTCAATTAACTAAGCTTTGAAAATATAATTCGTCTTTGTACTTTATTACCTGTTGTCAGGGGTCGTTAAACACGCTTTTTGTTTTCAATTAATTTTTATACTCACCACAGAAGTTATCATATTCTGTCTCATGTTAAATCTTATACAATGAATCTCACCTATCTCGGTTTTCCCCTGCCTGTAATCAATGTTATATTCATATTCCTATAGTTCGATACTCCCTACGTCCTCGTGTGTCCATAGCAACACCCCAGCGTCTGTCCAATTAATACTCTCGAGTATTCAAAGATCAAAGGGATGGGGTGATTGCAAATTAATTAGATGCATTCGCAAATTGTAAGCTTATGCAGACATGTCGAATGAAGGATATGTGTATAGATTTTAATTGCAAAATTCATTTCAATTATTGTAATGAAGTTACACGTTTAAAAATATTTTGAATCTAGCAATAGGCCCCAGTTTCGCTCGGGTGCAATACTGATAAATAAGACACATAAACCTCCTTCTTTGAATATTCTCGCTACTAACAAAAACCGCATCAAAATTCTTTGCGTAGTTTTAAAGATCTAAGTACACATAGCAACAGACAGCGGGTAGCAACATTTTTTTTATACTGTAATGATACAAAATAAAAGAAAGAAAAACAAAACCCTTGAAATATCGAGAGTACTTAAGATATTATATTTTTGTTCAGCGCCTCTTTACTCGGTAATATAATGTAACGTATTACAGATTTCAACATCCAAAAGATGGATGCAACGCGTGGTCTACGGGCAGTAATGAATAATTCAAAAGTACTAGATCGATTTTAATATTTTTTTACTGAGTGATATAGTTTAAATATTTCATACCCGTGCGAAGCTGGAGTGGGTCGCTAGTAAATTACCTCTTTTATTAAGTAAAAAAAAACAATAACAAACTAAATATATAATAATTTAAAAGAGGTTCATAATATAAAAATTATATAAAAAAGGCAAAACAAGAGAGGAGGAGAATAACCGCAGCGGGATTCGAACCCACATCTCCCGACGGTGAAGTCGGGCGTCATTACCATTAGACCACGCGGTCTTACGAATTGTACAACGAATTGAACGAATACATTCAAAGTGCCGTGTTTAACTCAAGTGTTCTTGTGGCATAATATTAACTAGCAACACCGCCGGCATATTAGAAAATAATCAAATACAGTCATGATATGTGTAAAATATTTAAAGTTAAAATATTCACATTATCACAGTAGAAATATAATTTCAGGGACAACATTTAAAGGACTGGGAATGAAAGTTTAGTTAATAAATAATAAATAATACAAAATAAAAGAAAGAAAAACAAAACCCTTGAAATATCGAGAGTACTTAAGATATTATATTTTTGTTCAGCGCCTCTTTACTCGGTAATATAACTTAATACCTTCCACGTGTCTCGGATTTCGTTTAAGTGCGTATCTAATACGCCTAATTGATTCGTTTATAAAAACAACTTTATTTATAAACATGTTGCTGAGATAAATATCTTCAATATCGAGTACCGAGAACCGAAATCCCTGTCAGTTCTAAGTAGCTATTAAAGCTCTTGCTATCTCTTTCACTCTTCAGGGTTAATTAGCGATCGATAGACTTTTAATAAAGTCTCAAAATTATTGTATTTTTGTGTATTCGAGGAATAATTCATTAGTACTTTTTGCAATCGAAAATGACCCTTATTAGTTACACTCATTTGTACCGTAAGACAAGGTCAATAAGGGTGATAATTCTATGCAATACATATAGTAGGGTGCGGAGATGGATTTGAACGTAACCTTGATTAGGTACCTCTTTATTGTGAAGTACAAAGAAATGATGAGGGGAGATCCGATTCAAAGGTTGTTTGCAAGTATTGGGACTGACCTTGAGAGGTGTATTCAAATTATAGAATATTATGTTTGGCTCCCTTTGGTTATAATGTAGGTCAGTGATCATTGTGTGATTTTAAAAGCGAGTAAAGACGATACGAAATACGTTACATCTTTTTATATTAACTTGCTAACGTTGCGTTTCTTATTAAACTGTAGTGTTTTGTTACTCTAACAGTCTACCAAAATCGGTGTACAGTCACGAGTAAAAACATGTATATAATATACGACCAAACAGTTGCAGTAGATTTCTTATGCGAAATTTTTGAAGATTATGAAATATTTCAGACATTGTAAGCCAACATAAAATGTTGTATTTCAAAGAAAATTTCACGATTTCATAAATCATTTGACTAGGACTTAATCTTCAATTGTTTGGTTGTATAAAATTTTTTCGACCTTTTATATGGACATGAAATTGAATATTAATGTTACATAGTAACAGTCGAACAACATACAGAAAATTCTCAGACTAAAACAAACTTTTGGGTTATTCCGACAGGTGCTGCAGTTAACACGCTTTCTGCGTCATTAGACGCAGTGTTTCCACCCTTTGGCTATCTGTCCAGTTAAGTCAGCCCTTTGTGACTGCACAAATAACCCAGTAGCATAGGTCACCACGTCATTGACAACGAATCGATATCGTAGAACAAACATTATTATGTGAGATGTAAAAATGTGTGATTTAGTTAGATATTCTTTCTGGGGAAGCAAGAAAAGTCGTATATTTTTAAAGAGCAGAAAATTTATTTCTTTTGTTTTTATTGGCAGAAGTGACAACAGTAGCCGGTGCTGGATGAAGGCAGTCTCAGACCCTTGGGACAAAACCAGGAAGTGAGTGAGTGGTAGTGACGTCACCGTTTCCTTCTGGAATTCCCCTGGCGAAGGCGAGGGGTGCACCCGCTTCGACTGCAGCAACGGCTGGCTTTGGGCCAACATCAACTGCCAAGCGAGATTCAACAATATCTGCCAACACTGTAAGTTCAAATTCCATTGCAGCTTCGCTTGCAAACTTAGTCTGTATAACTACTTATTCAGGTAAACTTTTCTGCTAAGCAAATTTGAATTTTGTTGTAGTAATTTCATATATGAAAATGCATTTTCCGATTAATCTGTCTGGCTCCATTAATTTGAGAGAATTTGGGCGCATTTAGGGAGCGATGCGAACTTCATGCTCAGCTAAATACTCACCATCTGCGATTTATCTGCCTAGCAACTGTTTATAAATGTGTACTTAAAATTAAGTATATTTTATAAGCTTGCTATATTGAGATTTAGTCGGTAAAGGACGACTATTCAATCTTGATTCATTCGGTGGGGTTTAGAATCTCGTGTATTGAGTTTAAAATGTTATAAAAGGGCTAGGTGCCCTTGGACGGACTTGCTATCAAGGCCAATCATTCGGTAGGGGACGACCCTTCGCCAATTTGTTCCCCAGCAAAGCTCGCTTTTGTGCACGACACTCGATGATTTTATGGCGTTCTGATTTAGCTTACAATCTCTTGAAACTGTGAATTATGATAATTTTAAGGTGATGAAATAAAAGAGATACAATTTTTATTTTATTAATTAAGCAAAATCCGAAGACCAATAATAGCCTCATGTTAAAGCAACTTTTAGTTCCCCTGTCCTTTTGTCTTTAATCAAAACTATGCGAGTTACACTTAAACCAGTTCCCAGTTTCAGGTTGCGCTGAAAGCTTGCGTGCATGTAATTACGTGACAATGCAATTTTGAGATGACAAGAAGCAGATCTGCTGCTGGACCTGGAAAAATAGGCACACATTTAGAATTCAGGCTCATTTGATTCGTATTTACAAATACTTTGATCCCGTATAATATATTTAGCAACATAGCTTTGGACACTGGTGTTTAAAAGTATTTGTTTAGCAAAAAAAGCTTGTTATTCGCAAGGGAACTCAATTAACCTTCATATCTCGGCCTGCCGCCGAGATATGAAGGTTCTTCCATTTATACCTACTTAAAATTCTTCGCGAATTCTGCCCCTTGTGTTGTTAGTTAGCAATGTATAGTGTAAGCATCCTATGTGTGATATCAGGGTGTCAACTAACTCTATCAAATTTGAAAACCTACCAAAGTATGCAGGTTCTTTTCCACAGAATGCTGTGGAAGAGAACCTACATACTTTGGTAGGTTTTCTGGCAAACGATATTATCCATTCATCTTCAACGACTTCAATTTTTAAACGACTGTACAAAATAGATGACAGATATATCTAATCATAAATGTATGAGCAGATAATTGAGAGTGCAGACAAGCCACCTCGTCGCGGGCCCCGAGCGCGGGGGGTCGTCTGTACCAATAACGCCGATATGAAATGTTGAGCCCTATGTAGCGCGCTATGTGTCTGCTGCCGGCTACATGCCTCTGTGAGGGATGGAGTACCTGTGCTAAGTGGATGGGTTTATGAAAAGTGAAGCAAGAATAGGACGGCATTTAAAATTGAAATATTTTTATCGAAAAACGTATTTTTATACAATCGTAAAAAATAATCTTCCTTCGAAGTACTCGAATTGCGATATATTGATACATTTATATTTCGACTTAATCCAGACTAACTCAAAAAGTCGTTTATTTTTGTATTATCGCCAAACTTCTACAAAGTGCCCAGTACAAATACCGAGACAGGTGAAAGTAAACAAAATCTTCCAGCTACCTTTTAAACGCTTCGTAAACTTGCTACGAACTGCATGAGTATTGCCAAACAAACGCAATTAGCTCTCCCCTAGCGTTTGTATTCGTGTATTTGCCTTCCCCCGTGTCTGGACCAGCACCCTCGCCACCCTGTCTGCACGAGACAGAGGTACAAACATACTTAGCTACCTAACAGTCACCCTAAGTCTGGGAAAAACCAATTGTGAGTAATAAGTCATACGTTACGTCTACATTTTAAAACAGAGGTAAATCGAATTGTGTCTTCAATTGTTTTGAGTTATCTATACTATTTGAATAGATTGGAAATTAAAGATATTTTTTTTTAGACTTTGGAATCTAATCGATGTTTATAATCGGAACTCAAACTCGGTGTGATTTTTATCATGAGTTTCAGTTCGTACACAGTTTTTTAATTGAATTCCAAAGTAATTGAAGTTACGGAGGACCTTTAAAAATACAGATTTAGATATAGCAAAAATAAATCGTAACTGTCTAAAAAAAGACTTATAACAAAACATAACATTAGGCTTCAATTTTGTATTCTTAGAATAACAAATTTCATCATTCGTTAAGACGAAAACACTGCTTTACGTAACCAAAAGTTTGTTTTGTTGGGGTTTCAGTATATTTTTATTTATCTTACGTTACTAAACTGGAAATGTTAGGAGGAAAATTAATAAACAAATTCTTGAAATAGCTTTCGATTTGCGTAAACAGTTTAATTATCCTCGTTTATAAACTTCTCGAAGGTTTTCTTTTTAAGGTTTTTGTGATGCTGAAATTAGAATATAAATTCAGTTTTATGTAATGTTTGCTGTGCAAAAGAAACATCGACATATAACGTACTCTTATTGAAAATGAAACGTTTGTAATTATGAACGGCTGGAGTAATTTTGATGATATTTGGTATGGAGTTAGCTGACAACCTAGATTAGCACATAGGCCAATAGCCAATAGCCAGCTGCGTCAGATGGGTGTCAGTAATGTTTTTAAAGGTACGCTAGTGATCGACTTAATTAAAAAGTTATATTATTATTAATATTTTTTTTAATTGCGTGTGTTGTGTTAGTGCTGTGATATTTGATAAGTAATGGATATACTCGTAGTTACAGACAAGCATAAAAATGCGAAAGAGTCTTAAAATAATACATTTGCGGTAAGTTTTTAATTCAAAACCTTTATAACTTAAACCTATCTTTGATAAATGAAGGGTGATTTGATTTCTAATTATTCCATATCACATTTTAATGTAAAGTTTATTCAATGCTTATCTACAACACAGCCTCAAAGCTTTTTGTCAAGTGACTAACAGAAATCTAGAAAGACTAAAAGTAATGAAATAAACAAAGGGAATATCAAAGTTTATAATGTTGCGTTACTAGCTTCCCCTTTGACCTATGCTAGTCGACATAGGGTGTAGGTAAAGACTACACTGCAGAGGAAAAGGGTGGGTTTTTCCCGCCGTCGGGCGCACCAGAGGAAAGGGGTGGGTTTTTCCCGCACTCACCCCTATAATTTTGGCCCGCCGCGTTATTGCATGAGTGTGCGTGTGCCACGGGGAGTCTTACTAACAAAAGAACTGCAACTCGGCCGTATCTATAATATAAATACCGCGTGGTAGCTAAACATGCGACACGGCTGCAAAAATTTAATTGCGTATGCCTATTTTGAGTTTTATTTGACTGATTGATACATTTTTTAACTAAATGAAATACTTTCGAATGAAGTAGGGGAAGTGTTCAAACTAATGCATTTTGTATTATGACTCATTTACAAATTGGGTTTTCAAATTTCCCTATGTAACTGTGTAGGTTTCTAGCTCGCGTGTCGTCCGCTTGTGTGCCTATAAATATTTAATACTATACGACAGTATTCCCGTGCAGCAGCGGGGTAAGGTGCGAGGGGTGGGGGGGTGCATCGATCGGCATAACCGCCTGCGGATAACCGGGTGCGTTCCTTTGTCCGCCAGTCTGCTGCTAGCCGCGCCGGCGAACGAACGTGTCGCCTCGTTTTCTTTGTTCCTAAATATCTGTTTGCATAAGTGAATATAATAAACGTAATTAACTGTAAATTTAGAATCAGTGAGTGAATCAAGACGCAGCTTGCGGCCTGAGGCGGTTTCGAGAATGCTGAAGGTAGGATTTTGATATTTTTGTAGAGACATGTCACAGGCCGCGGAGACGACTGATGTGGGGAGGGGGTGGGTGGTGCAGGGATTCTGTTAGGGCGCGGATATTCTAATTGAGGTTATGTTAACCGAGTATCTGCAATGCAGCTATTGGCAGTAGGGTGATCCACGTTAACATAAAACGCGTTTTTGGTGTACTGCGGCTTTCGTGAAGGCGCGTTTTGGAGAACGGCAAAGGGTAGGGGGGCGGGGGTGGTCAGACACAGCGGTGCGGCGAGCATTGATTGGCATATCAATCGGCAGATTACCAGGCACCTACGTGCCAAGTAACATCATTTTTCAAAATTATCAATTTGCCCAATTAATTTTAATTATCTTATGGAGGCATGGCGTTATCGGTTGCTATGACGGGAGGTGGGGGAGTTGTTGCATCATAACGTTTCTTTTATCCAAAACGTTTCGACATTAGGGTAGAGCGAGGGGGGAGCGGGTTAGCGGGGCAGGGCGGGGGTGACGTAAAAATGCGGCTTAGGTCTACTGAAGTTGGTCGAGTATCCACAACGTGGCTTATGACTGAATTTATTAGCATAGCGGGCTATAGGTATACACGATTATAGATAATGCGAGCTGGGCGAGTGGGTAGTAAGGACGGTTGGTTTAATGCGGGGGCAGTGCGAAGTGTTAGTGAGCCGTGGGTGTCTAGATAGCGAATGTGTCGCATTTTTTTCTTAAAAATTAGTTCGATTTTTTTATGGACTTATAGAGTCATTGATTGCTTTGCAAAGCGAAGGAGAGTGGAATTCCGGTTTTTAAACGTTTTTATTAACGGGGAACAAGGTAAGAACACGCTGCGGCATCCAACTGTCCTCGAGAATTCATGTTTTTGGGCGCTGCGACAATCATGTCAGGGGGCGAGAAGCGGGCGGAAGTGGCGGGGGTGGTGTAAAGGTGCAGGAGCCTAACCTATGATTATGGTAACAGAGTCTCCGCAACATGGCGCGTGGTTCATCTGATTTTGGTAGCGAGGTGCTCTACATATACCAGGTATTTGGTAATACAACGCTTATGGCGTCTCGCGGTCTTCGAAGAACCACTTTGTCATGAGCTGCGGCAATTACTGCGAGGCGAGGAGGGGGAGGTACGGCGCGGACGGTTGGTGCGGTACGAGGTGGGGGGCGTACGTATGCTCAGTTCGGTGCGGGGGGCTATACAACGTGCATCGATCGGCATAACCGCCTGCGGATTACCGGGCGCGGCCCTACGCCCGCCAGTCTGCTACTAGCCGCGCCGGCGAACGAACGTGTCGCCTCGTTTTCTTTGATCCTAAATATCTGTTTGCATAAGTGAATGTAATTAACTGTAGATTTAGAGTCAGTGAGTGAATCAAGACGCAGCTTGCGGCCTGAGGCGGTTTCGAGAATGCTGAAGGTAGGATTTTGATATTTTTGTGGAGACATGTCACAGGCCGAGGAGACGACTGGTGTGGGGAGGGGGTGGGCGGTGCAGTGATTCTGTTAGGGCGCAGATATTCTAATTGTAGTTATGTTAACCGAGTATCTGCAATGTACCATGTGGCTTATTCGATATTGGCAGTAGGGTGATCCACGTTAACATAAAACGCGTTTTTGGTGTACTGCGGTTTTCGTGAAGGCGCGTTTTCGAGAACGGCAAAGGGTAGGGGGGCGGGGGTGGTCGGGCACAGCGGTGCGGCGTGCATTGATCCGCGTATCAACCTGCGGATTCTTCTTATCTATCTATTATCTTTTTTCTAAATTATCAATTTGCCCAAATAATTTTAATTATCTTATGGAAGCATGGCGTTATCGGTTGCTATGGGGGTGTCTTTTATCCAAAACACTTCGACATTAGGGTAGAGCGAGGGGGGAGCGGGTTAGCGGGGCAGGGTGGGGGTGATGTAAAAATGCAGCATAGGTCTACAAGTGTTGGTCGAATATCCGCAACGTGGCTTATGACTGAATAATATTCGCATACCGAGCTATAGGTATACACGATTATAATGTTTTTCGATACTATACGAGATAATGCGAGCGGGGCGAGTGGCTGGTAAGGACAGTCGGCTTAATGCGGGGGCGGTGCGAAGTGTTAGTGAGTCGTGGGTATTTAGGTGGCGAATGCGTCGTATTTTTTTCTTAAATATCAGTTCCAATTTTTATGGAGATTTTGAGTCATTGAGTGCTGTGCGGAGAGAAGAAGGGTCGACAATTCCGGCTTTTCCACGTTTTTGTTAACGAGGAACAAGGTAAAAACACGCTTGCAAGGTCCAACTATCTTCGAGAACTCATGTTTTTGGGCGCTAGGCTGTGACAATGAGGTCAGGGGGCGAGAAGCGAGCGGAGGCGGCGGGGGTGGAGTAAAAGTGCAGGAGCCTTATCTATGCGCGTGGTGCGTGGTTCATCTAATGTTGGCATCGCGGTGCTCTACATATACCAGGTATTTGGTAAAACAATGCTTATAGCGTCTCGCGGTCTTCGAAGAACCACTTTTTCATGAGCTGCGCGGATTTGTGCGGGGTGGGGAGGGAGGAGGTACGTAAAGCCAATTTGACGCTAACGGACGGGTCGGTGCGGGGGGGGGCGAACGTATGGTTCGTTCGGTGCGGGGGGCTATGCTTCGTGCATCGATCGGCATAACCGTCTGCGGATTACCGGGTGCGGCCCTACGCCCGCCAGTCTGCTACTAGCCGCGCCGGGGAGCGATCGTGTCGCCTTGATTTCTTTGTTCTTAAATAACTGTTTGCATAAGTGAATGTAATTAACTGTAGATTTAGAGTCAGTGAGTGAATCAAGACGCAGCTTGCAGCCTGAGGCGGTTTCGAGAATGCTGAAGGTAGGATTTTGATATTTTTGTGGAGACATGTCACAGGCTGCGGAGACGACTAGTGTGGGGAGGGGGTGGGCGGTGCAGGGATTCTGTTAGGGCGCCATTATTACAAATTTAGTAGTGTTAACCGAGTATCTGCAATGCAGGATGTGGCTTATTAGATAGTGGCAGTAGGGTAATCCACGTTAACATAAAACGCATTTTTGGTGTAGGGGGGCGGGGGTGGTCGAGCACTGCGGTGCGGCGTGTTTAATTTATTAGCATACCGGGCTATAGGTATACACGATTATAGATAATGCGAGCGGGGCGAGTGGCTAGTTAGGACGGTCAGTTTAATGCGGGGGCAGTGCGAAGTGTTAGTGAACCGTGGGTGTCTAAGTAGCGAATGCGTCGCATTTTTTTCTTAAATATCAGTTTGAATTTTTATGGAGATGTTGAGTCATTGACTGCTTGGCGGATCCAAGGAGAGTAGACCATTCCGGCTTCTTCATGTTTTTATTTACGGGGGACCAGGTAAGAACAATCTCTCGGGATCAAACTGTCTTCAAGAATTCATGTTTTTGGGCGCTGCGACAATGAGGTCAGGGGGCGAGAAGCGGACGGAGGCGGCGGGGGTGTGAAGGTGCAGGAGCCTAACCTATGATTATGGTAACAGAGTCTCCGCAACATGGCGCGTGGTTCATCTGATGTTGGTAGCGAGGTGCTCTACATATACCAGGTATTTGGTAATACAACGCTTATAGCGTCTCGCGGTCTTCGGAGAACCACTTTGTCATGAGCTGCGGCGATTACTGCGAGGCGAGGAGGGGGAGGTACGGCGCGGACGGGCGGTGCGGTACGAGGCAGGGGGCGTACGTATGCTCAGATCGGTGCGGGGGACTATACAACGTGCATCGATCGGCATAACCGCCTGCGGATTACCGGGCGCGGCCCTACGCCCGCCAGTCTGCTGCTAGCCGCGCCGGGGAGCGATCGTGTCGCCTTGTTTTCTTTGTTCTTAAATATCTTTTTGCATAAGTAAATGTAATAACTGTAGATTTAGAATCAGTGAGTGAATCGAGACGCAGCTTGCGGCCTGAGGCGGTTTCGAGAATGCTGAAGGTAGGATTTTTATCTTTTGTGGAGACATGTCACAGGCCGCCTAGACGACTGGTGTAGGGAGGGGATGGGTGGTGCAGGGACTTTGTTAGGCCGCGGATATTCTAATTGTAGTTATGTTAACCGAGTATCTGCAATGTACCATGTGGCTTATTAGATTTTGGAAGCTGGGAGCCCTACTTAATGGTAAAATACGTTTTTAGTGTACTGCGGCTTTTCGCAGGCGCGTTTTCGAGAACGGCAAAGGGTAGGGGGCGGGGGCGGAGGGTTGCAGTGGTGCGGCGTGCATTGATCACCAGGCACCCACGTGCCAGGTAGCATATTTTGTCTAAATTATCAATTCGTCCATTTAATTTTAATCACCTTATAGAGGCATGGCGTTATCGGTTGCTATGGGGGTGTCTTTTATCCAATCACTTCGACATTAGGGTAGAGCTAGGAGGGCGGATTAGCGGGGGTAGGGCGGGGGTGATGTAAAAGTGCGGCTTAGGTCTACTTATGTTGGTTGAGTATCCTCAACGTGGCTTATGACTGAATATATTCGCATACCGAGCTATAGGTATAAACGATTATAATTTTATTCGAGACTATACGAGATAATGCGAGCGTGGCGAGTGGGTTGTTAGGACGGTCGGTTTAATGCGGGGGCGGTGAGAAGTGTTAGTTAAGTGAGCCGTGGCTGTATGGGGCATATTACTAAATCAGATAATCAACCTACGGATAATTGGGTCTCCCGCGTGCCCTGCCACGGTACTAGGTAGCAAATGCGTCGCATTTTTTTTTTCTAAATATCGATTCGATTTTTTATGGAGATATAGAGTCATTGAGTGCTGTGCGGAGCGAAAGAGGATGGAATGCCGGCTTTTACACGTTTTTATTAACGGGGGACAAGGTAAGAACACGCTTGTGGGATCCATTTGTCTTCGAGTATTCATGTTTTTGGACACTTCGTCAATGAGGTCAGGGAGGCGAGAAGCGGGAAGAAGTGGTGTGAAGGTGCAGGAGCCTAATCTTAAGTTATGGTAACAATATCTCCGCAACATGGCGCGTGGTTCATCTGATGTTGGCAGATTGGCAGAAGGTGCTGGTAAAACAACGCTTATAGCATCTCAAGGTTTTCGAAGAACCAAATTATCATGAGCTGCGGCGATTGCTGCGTGGCGAGGCGGGGGAGATACGGCGCGGACGGGCGGTGCGGTACGAGGTGGGGGGCGTACGTATGCTCAGGTCGGTGCGGAGGGCTATACAACGTGCATCGATCGGCATAACCGTCTGCGGATTACCGGGCGCGGTCCTACGCCCGCCAGTCTGCTACTAGCCGCGCCGGGGAGCGATTGTGTCGCCTTATTTTCTTTGTTCCTAAATATCTATTTGCTTGAGTGAATGTAATTAACTGTAGATTTAGAATCAGTGAGTGAATCGAGACGCAGCTTGCGGCCTGAGGCGGTTTCGAGAATGCTGAAGGTAGGATTTTGATATTTTTGTGGAGACATCTCACAGGCCGCGGAAACGACCGGTGTGGGAGGGGGAGGGAAGTGCAGGGGATTCTGTTAGGACTCGGCTGTACTAAATGTAGTTATGTTAACCGTGTATCTGCAATGCAGTATGGGGCTTATTAGATCTTGGTAGCAGGGCGCCCTACGTAATGGTAAATCACGATTTTAGTGTACTGCGGCTTTCGGGAAGGCGCGTTTTCGGGAACGGCAAAGCGTACGGGGGCGGGGGTGATCGGGCACAGTGGTGCGGCGTGCATTGATCGGCATATCAATCTGCGGATTATCGGACACCAAGTAGCGTCTTCTTTCTAAATTATCAATTTGCTCAACTAATTTTAATTATCTTATGGAGGCATAACGTTATCGGTTGCTATGTCGGGGGGTGGGGGAGTTGTTGCATCATAACGTTTCTTTTATCTAAAACACTTCGACATTAGGGTAGAGCGAAGGGGGGGGGCGTTAGCGGGGCAGGGCGGGGGTGATGTAAAATGCGGCTTAGGTCTTCTTATGTTGGTCGAGTATCCGCAACGTGGCTTATGACCGAATATATTCGCATACCGAGCTATACACGATTATCCTGTTTCGATACTATACGAGATAATGCGAGCGGGGCGAGTGGCTAGTAAGGACAGTCGGCTTAATGCGGGGGCGGTGCGAAGTTTTAGTGAACCGTGGGTGTCTAAGTACCGAATGCGTCGTATTTTTTTCGTAAATATTAGTTTGAATTTTTATGGAGATGTTAAGTCATTGACTGCTGGGCGGATCCAAGGAGAATAGACCATTCCGGCTTCTTCACGTTTCTATTAACGGGGAACAAGGTAAAAACACGCTTGCAAGGTCCAACTATCTTCGAGAACTCATGTTGTGGCGCTGTGACAATGAGGTCAGGGGGCGAGAAGCGGGCGGAGGCGGCGGGGGTGGTGTGAAGGTGCAGGAGCCTAACCTATGATTATGGTAACAGAGTCTCCGCAACATGGCGCGTGTTTCATCTAATGTTGGCACCGCGGTGCTCTACATATACCAGGTATTTGGTAAAACAACGCTTATAGCGTCTCGCGGTCTTTGAAGAACCACTTTTTCATGAGCTGCGGCGATTGCTGCGAGGCGAGGAGGGGGAGGTACGATGCGGACGGGCGGTGCGGTATGAGCGGGGGGCGTACGTATGCTTAGTTCGGTGCGGGGGGCTACACAACGTGCATCGATCGGCATAACCGCCTGCGGATATCCGGGCGCGGCCCTACGCCCGCCAGTCTGCTACTAGCCGCGCCGGGGAGCGATCGTGTTGCTTTGATTTTTTATTCCTAAATATCTGTATGCATAAGTGAATGTAATTAACTGTAGATTTAGAGTCAGTGAGTGAATCAAGACGCAGCTTGCGGCCTGAGGCGGTTTCGAGAATGCTGAAGGTAGGATTTTGATATTTTTGTGGAGACATGTCACAAGCAGCAGAAACGACTGGTGTGGGGAGGGGGTGGGCGGAGCAGGGATTCTGTTAGGGCGCGGATATTCTAAATTTAGTTATGTTAACCGAGTATCTGCAATGCAGCATGTGGCTCACTAGATATTGGCAGTAGGGTAATCCACGTTAACATAAAACGCGTTTTTGGTGTACTGCGGTTTTCCTGAAGGCGGGTTTTCGAGAACGGCAAAGGGTAGGGGGGCGGGGGTGATCGGGCACAGCGGTGCGGCGTGCATTGATCGGCATATCAACCTGCGGATTACCAGGCACATACGTGCCAGGTAGCATCTTTTATTTAAATTATCAATTTGCCCAATTAATTTTAATCATCTTATGGAGGCATAGCGTTATCGGTTGCTATGTCGGGGGTGGGGGAGTTGTTGCATCATAACGTTTCTTTTATCCAAAATACTTCGACATTAGGGTAGAGCGAGGGGGGGCAGGTTAGCGGGGCAGAGTGGGGTGATGTAAAATGCGGCTTAGGTCTACTTAAGCTGGTCAAGTATCCGCAACGTGGCTTGTGACTGAATTTATTAGTATACCGGGCTATAGGTATACACGATTATAGATAATGCGAGCTGGGCGAGTGGGTAGTAAGGACGGTCGGTTTAATGCGGGGGCAGTGCGAAGTGTTAGTGAGCCGTGGGTGTCTAGAGAGCGAATGTGTCGCATTTTTTTCTTAAATATTAGTTCGATTTTTTTATGGACTTATAGAGTCATTGAGTGCTGTGCAAAGCGAAGGAGGGTGGAATTCCGGCTTTTAAACGTTTTCATTAACGGGGAACAAGGTAAAAACACGCTAGCGGCATCCAACTGTCCTCGAGAATTCATGTTTTTGGGCGCTGCGAAAATGATGTCAGGGGGCGAGAAGCGGGCGGAGGCGGCGGGGGTGGTTTGAAGGTGCAGGAGCCTAACCTATGATTATGGTAACAGAGTCTCCGCAACATGGCGAGTGGTTCATCTGATGTTGGCAGCGGGGTTCTCTACATATACCGGAGTGATGGTAAAACAACGCTTATAGCATCTCAAGGTTTTCGAAGAACCACTTAGTCATGAGCTGCGGCGATTGCTGCGAGGCGAGGAGGGGGAGGTACGGCGCGGACGGGCGGTGCGGTACGAGGCGGGGGGCGTACGTATGCTCAGTTCGGTGCGGGGGCTATACAACGTGCATCGATCGGCATAACCGCCTGCGGATTACCGGGCGCGGCCCTAAGCCCGCCAGTCTGCTACTAGCCGCGCCGGGGAGCGATCGTGTCGCCTTGTTTTCTTTGTTCCTAAATATCTGTTTGCATAAGTGAATGTAATTAACTGTAGATTTAGAGTCAGTGAGTGAATCAAGACGCAGCTTGCGGCCTGAGGCGGTTTCGAGAATGTTGAAGGTAGGATTTAGATATTTTTGTGGAGACATGTCACAGGCTGCGGAGACGACCGGTGTGGGGAGGGGGTGGGTGGTGCAGGGACTTTGTTAGGGCGCGGATATTCTAATTGTAGTTATGTTAACCGAGTATCTGCAATGTACCATGTGGCTTATTAGATTTTGGAAGCAGGGAGCCCTACGTAATGGTAAAACACGTTTTTTGTGTACTGCGGCTTTTCGCAGGCGCGTTTTCGAGAACGGCAAAGGGTAGGGGGCGGGGGTGGTCGGGCACAGTGGTGCGGCGTGCATTGATCGGCATATCAACCTGCAGATTACCAGGCACCTACGTGCCAGGTAGTATTTTTTTTCTAAATTATCAATTTGGCTAATTAATTTTAATTATCTTATGGAGGCATGGCGTTATCGGTTGCTATGTCGGGGGGGTGGGAGAATTGTTTCTTTTATCCACTTCGACATTAGGGTAAGGCGAGGGGGGGCGGATTAGCGGGGGTAGGGCGGGGGGGGTGATGTAAAAATGAGGCTTAGGTCCACTTATGTTGGTCGAGAATCCGCAACGTGGCTTATGACTGAATATATTCGCATACCAGTCTATGGGTATATACGATTGTACTTTTTTTTCGATACTATACGAAAATATGGGAGCGGGGCGTATGGTTTGTTCGGTGCGGGGGGCTATGCTTCGTGCATCGATCGGCATAACCGTCTGCGGATTACCCGGGCGCGGCCCTACGCCCGCCAGTCTGCTACTAGCCGCGCCGGGGAGCGATCGTGTCGCCTTGATTTCCTTTGTTCTTAAATAACTGTTTGCATAAGTGAATGTAATTAACTGTAGATTTAGAGTCAGTGAGTGAATCAAGACGCAGCTTGCGGCCTGAGGCGGTTTCGAGAATGCTGAAGGTAGGATTTTGATATTTTTGTGGAGACATGTCACAGGCTGCGGAGACGACTAGTGTGGGGAGGGGGTGGGCGGTGCAGGGGACTCTGTAAGGGCGCGGCTGTTCTAAATGTAGTTATGTTAACCGAATATCTGCAATGCAGCATGTGGCTTATTAGCTATTGGCAGTAGGGTGATCCAAGTTAACATAAAACGCGTTTTTAGTGTACTGTGGTTTTTTTAAAGGCGCGTTTTCGAGAACGGCAAAGGGTAGGGGGGCGGTGGTGGTCGGGTAGCATCTTTTTTCTAAATTATCAATTTGCCCAATTAATTTTAATTACATATCTTATGGAGTTATGACGTTATCGGTTGCTATGTCGGGGGGTGGGGGAGTTGTTGCATCATAACCTTGTTTTTTCCAAAACACTTCGACATTCGGGTAGAGCGAGGGGGGAGCGGGTTAGCGGGGCGGGGCGGGGGTGATGTAAAATGCGGCTTAGATCTACTTAAGTTGGTCGAGTATCCGGAACGTGGCTAGTGACTGAATTTATTAGCATACCGGGCTATACCTATAGGTATACACGATTATACTGTTTTTTGATACTATACGAGATAATGCGAGCGGGGCGAGTGCCTAGTAAGGACAATCGGTTTAATGCGGGGGCGGTGCGAAGTGTTAGTGAGTCGTCGGGTTATCAACCTACAGATTATTGGGGACTTTCCAATGTCTACTGCATGCCCCACCGTGGTGCTAGGTAGTGAATGCGTCATTGTTTGCTGTGCGGAGCGGGGGAGGGAACAATTCCGGCTTTTCCACGTTTTTATTAACGAGGAACAAGGTAAAAACACGCTTGCAAGGTCCAACTAGCTTCGAGAGCTCATGGTTTTGGGCGCTGTGACAATAAGGTCAGGGGGCGAGAAGCGGGCGGAGGCGGCGGGGGGTGATGAGAAGGTGCAGGAGCCTTACGTATGCGCGTGGTGCGTGGTTCCTCTAATGTTGGAAGCGCGGTGCTCTACATACGAGTATACCAGGTATTTGGTAAGACAACGCTTATAGCATCTCAAGGTTTTCGAAGAACTACTTTGTCATGAGCAGCGGCGATTGCTACATGGCGAGGCGGGGGAGGTACGGCGCGGACGGGCGGTGCGGTACGAGGCGGGGGGCGTACGTATACTCAGATCGGTGCGGGGGGCTATACAACGTCCATCGATCGGCATAACCGCCTGCGGGATTACCGGGCGTGGGCCCCTACGCCCGCCAGTCTGCTACTAGCCGCGTCGGGGAGCGATCGTGTCACCTTGATTTCTTTGTTCTTAAATATCTTTTTGCATAAGTAAATGTAATAACTGTAGATTTAGAGTCAGTGAGTAAATCAAGACGCAGCTTGCGGCCTAAGGCGGTTTCGAGAAATCTGAAGGTAGGATTTTGATATTTTTGTGGAGACATGTCACAGGCCGCGGAGACGACTAGCGTGGCGGGGGGGGTGGTGGTGTAGGGATTCTGTTAGGGCGCGAATGTTCTAAATTTAGTTATGTTAACCGAGTATCTGCAATGCAGCGTGTGGCTTATTAGATATTGGTGGTAGTAACGTGGATACGTTAAAATAAATCGCGTTTTTGGTGAACTGCGGTTTTCCTGAAGGCGCGTCTTCGAGAACGGCAAAGGGTAGGGAGGCGGGGGGTGGTCGGGCACAGTGGTGCGGCGTGCATTGATCGGCATATCAACCTGCAGATTACCAGGCACCTACGTGCCAGGTAACATCTTTTTTCAAAATTATCAATTTGGCCAATTAATTTTAATTATCTTATGGAGGCATGGCGTTAGGCGAGGGGGGGCGAATTAGCGGAGGGCAGGGCGGGGGTGATGTAAAAAATGAGAGGCTTAGGTCCACTTATGTTGGTCGAGAATCCGCAACGTGGTTTATGACTGAATATATTCGCATACCAGTCTATGGGTATACACGATTGTACTTTTTTTTCGATACTACTTATACGAAAAAGTGGGAGCGGGGCGAGTGGGAAGTTAGGACGGTCGGCTTAATGCGGGGGCGGCGCGAAGTGTTAGTGAGCCGTGGATGTCTAGGTAGCGAATGCGTCGTATTTCGTCTTAAATTTATATCAGTTCCAATTTTTATGGAGATGTTGAGTCATTGACTGCTGGGCGGATCCAAGGAGAGTAGACTATTCCGGCTTTTTCACGTTTTTATTAACGGGGAGCAAGGTAAAAACACGCTAGCGGCTTCCAACTATCTTCGATAAATTCATGTTTTGGGCAATGCGACAATGAGGTCAGGGGGCGAGAAGCGGGCGGAGGCAGTGGGGGTGGAGTGAAGGTGCAGGAGCCTTATCTATGATTATGGTAACAGAGTCTCCGCAACGTGGCGCGTGGTCCATCTGATGTTGGTAGCGAGGTGCTCTACATATACCAGGTACTTGGTAAAACAACGCTTATAGCGTCTCGCGGTCATCGAGTAACCACTTTGTCATGAGCTGCGGCGATTACGGCGAGGCGAGGAGGGGGAGGTACGGCGCGGACGGGCGGTGCGGTACGAGGCGGGGGGCGTACGTATGCTCAGTTCGGTGCGGGGGGCTATACAACGTGCATCGATTGGCATAACCGCCTGCGGATTACCGGGGCGCGGGCCCTACGCCCGCCTAGTCTGCTGCTAGCCGCGCCGGGGAGCGATCGTGTCGCTTTGATTTCTTTGTTCCTAAATATCTGTTTGCATAAGTGGATGTAACTAACTGTAGATTTAGAGTCAGTGAGTGAATCAAGACGCAGCTTGCGGCCTGAGGCGGTTTGGAGAATGCTGAAGGTAAGTTTTTATTTTTTTATGATAAGTGCCTCAATACACAAGGGTGGCGGTTTGCAGCCTAAGGCGATTTCGAGAATATACAAGGTAAGATTTGGATTTTTTATGAAGACATGATATTATCGACTGATGTGTGGGGTGGAGGGAGGCGTTACTTTTAACCGGGGACCAGGTACATCCACGCTTGTAATATCCTGCGGGGCGCGGTGCGAGGGGTGCCGATGCGGAAGAGGGCGCGGTACTGGGGGGGAGACATCCGCAAAGGGGAACATGGTGCAATCGTACAGTGTACATCGATCGGCATATCTGTCTGCGGATAATTAGACGCGCTCCCACGCTCGCCAGTCTGCTCATAGCCGTGCCAAGTAGCGAACGTGCCGCATTGTTTCTTAAATATCAGCTCAAATAAGTAAATAAATTTAATTAGACTTAAAATCAGTGAGTGAATCACAACGCAGCTCGCGGCCTGGTGGGTGTCGCGAATGCTGATGGTAAGTTTTCAGTTTTTTTGGTTAACATGACATCATTGACTGCAGTGCGGGGTGAAGGGATTGCAGAGTTCCAGCGTTACTCTTAATCGGAGACAAGGTTAAAACACGCTTGTTATGTCTTGCGGTGCTTAATACCCTGCGGGGCGCGGTGCGAGGGGAGGCTATGCGGTAAGAGGCTCTAAGTATCCTGCGGTCACCGACGCACTTCACGAGAGCTGCGGGGGTGCAAGAGGGGGGGGAGGTGCGGGGCGGAGCTCGGGTGGGGAAATGCCGCAGTGGCGCAACGTGCATCGATCGCTACACTGCGGATATCCGGGCGCGCTCCTACCCCCGCCACACACGCCGCAACCGTGCGAGGCAGCGAACGTGTCGTGTTTCTCCGAGTCACCAGTTTACCCGACTTAAGCGAAGTAAATGTAGACTTAACGTCAATGAGTGATTTAAGACGCTGCTTGTGACCTGAGGCGCTTTTCAGAATGCTAAAGGTAAGATTTCGTTAATTTTTTGAGACATGGCGACGCTGATTGCTTCAGGGGCGGATGGGGGTGCGGGAACGGAACATCTCCACGTTTTCATTTCCTAAAGAGCAGGTAACACCAATATCTTAGTATCCTGCGGTCACCGACGCACTTCACGAGAGCTGCGGGGGTGCGGGAGGGGGGGGAGGTGCGGGGCGGAGCTATTTGGGTGGGGAAATGCCGCAGTGGCGCAACGTGCATCGATTGGTACACTGCGGATATCCGGGCGCGCTCCAACCCCCCGCTACACGCGCCGCAAACCGTGCGAGGCAGCGAACTTGTCGCCTTTATCCTTTGTCTTTTAATATCAGTGTGTGAATCAAGACGCAACTTGCGGCCTGAGCCGGTGTCGAGAAAGCTAAAGGTATTTTTTTTTGTTTTGGATACATAGCATCGCCGACTACTGCAAGGGCGGATGCAGATGCGGGGTCCGTGCATCTCATCTTTTCCCTTTACTTAAGACTTGGTAAGATCTTAGTCTCTTAGTATCCTGTAGTCATCGAGGCACTCACGGGGGCTGCGTCGAAAAGCGCAGGTCTTCGCGGCGGAGGGATGCGTAACGGGGGGAGGGGGCACTTGCCCAGTGACGCGTGGCGCAACCTGCATTGATCGGCATATCAAGCTGCAGATAACCGGGCGGCAGCCGACGCCCGCCACTCGCCCCGCTGCCGCGTCTGCTAGCGGACGTGTCCGACGCGTTGCTGTATAATAGCTTGCTTAAGTGAATGTAGTTATCAAGAGTCTTAAAATCAGTGAGTGAATCAAGACGCTGCTTGTGACCTGAGGCGGTTTTTAGAATGCTAAAGGTAAGATTTATTTAATTTTTGGAGACATGGCGTCGCTGAGTGCTGCAGGGGCGGATGGGAGTGCGGGAACGGAACATCTGCACGTTTTCATTTCCTTGAGACCAGGTAAGACCACGCTCTTAGTATCCTGCGGTCACCGACGCACTTCACGAGAGCTGCGGGGGTGCGGGAGGGGGGTGGAGGTGCGGGACGTACACTGCAGATATCCGGGCGCGGTCCCACCTCCACCAAACGCGCCGCAACCGTGCGAGGCAGCGAACGTGTCGCATTTCAAATTTACCAAAGTTAAGTGAAGTAACCATAGCCTTCATATCAGTGAGTGAATCAAGACGCACCTTGCGGCCTGAGGCAGTGTCGAGACTGATAAAGGTACATTTTTTTTTATTTTTTGAGTTACGGCGTCGCCGACTACTGCAGGGGCGGATGCGGGTGCGGGATCCGGCTATCTCTACATTTCCCTTTACTTAGACCTGGATAAGATCTCGCTCTTAGCATCTGGTGATCATCGAGGCACTTCTCGGGGGCTGCGTCCATTAGCGCAGGGCTGTGTGGAGCGGCAAGTAACTGGGAGGAGGGGTACTTGCGCAGTGGCGCGTGGCGCAACATGCATTGATCGGCATATCAAGCTGCGGATAACCGGGCGCCGGCCGACGCCCGCCACTCGCTCCGCTGCCGTGACTGCTAGCGAACGTGTCCCTCGCGCTCTTAAATAATAGCTTACTTCAGTGAATGTAGTTCTTAAAATCAGTGAGTGAATCAAGACGCTGCTTGTGACCTGAGGCGGTTTTCAGAATGATAAAGGTAAGATTTATTTAATTTTTGGAGACATGGCGTCGCTGAGTGCTACAGGGGCGGATGGGGGTGCGGGAACGGAACATCTCCACGTTTTCATTTCCTAAAGACCAGGTAACACCAATATCTTAGTATCCTGCGGTCACAAACGCACTTCACGAGAGCTGCGGGGGTGCAGGAGGGGGGGAAGGTGCGGGGTGGAGCTACTCGAGTGGGGAAATGCCGCAGTGGCGCAACGTGCATCGATCGGTACACTGCAGATATCCGGGCGCGCTCGTACCCCCGCCACACGCGCCGCAACCGTGCAAGGCAGCGAACGTGTCGCATTTCTAATTTACCTTTTTTTTTTTCTTTTTTTTTGAGTTTAGTGAAGTAACCCTAGACTTAATATTAGTGAGTGAATCAAGACGCAGCTTGTGGCCTGAGGCGGTGTCGAGACTGATAAAGGTACGACTGTTTTTGTTTTTGGAGTTATGGCGTCGCCGACCACTGCAGGGGCGGATGCGGGTGCGGGATCCGGGCATCTTACCTTTTCCCTTTATTTACGACTTGGTAAGGTCACCCTCTTAGTATCCTGTGTTCATGGAGGCACTTCTCGGGGGTTGCGTCTATAAGCACAGGGCTGTACGGTTGAGGGGTGGGTAACGGGAGGAGGTGGGTACTTGCGCAGTGGCGCGTGGCGCAACGTGCATTGATCGGCATATCAAGCTGCGGATAACCGGGCGCCGGCCGACGCCCGCCACTCGCCCCGCTGCCGTGCCTGCTAGCGAACGTGTCCGACGCGCTCTTAAGTTATAATTGCCTACTGAAGTGCATGTAGTTATCAATAGACTTAAAATCAGTGAGTGAATCAAGACGCTGCTTGTGACTTGAGGCGGTTTACAGAATGCTAAAGGTAAGATTTTGTTTATTTTTGGAGACATGGCGTCTTTAGGTCCGGGGATGTGAAGGAGGGGTGGTACGCGGTGTAATGGCGCATTGCCGCGTGCATTGATCGGCATATCAGCCTGCAGATAACCGGGCGCTTACCGATGTCCGACAAATGGTAGTGAACATGTCCCACACGTTTAGTAATACTTGCTAAAATAAATTTAATTAAATATTGACTTATTATCAGTGAGGGACTTAAGACGTACAAGCGGCGGCTTTATCCCTATAGTGGTTTCGAGACTGCTAAACCTTAGAGTTTTTGGGCAAGTGGCGTCGAGTACTTCAGCAAAGGTGGTGTGGAGTGCACGATTTAGAGACCAGGTAAGAACACGCTCTTAGTATCCTGCGGACATAGAAACTTTACGGGAGCTGCGGGGGTGCGGAGGGTGGAGGTGCGGGAGAGGGGGGTGGTGCGGATGGGAAAATGCCGCAGTGGCGCAACGTGCATCGATCGGTACATTGCGGATATCCGGGCGCGCTTCTACCCTCGCCACACGCGCCGCAACCGTGCGAAGCAGCGAACGTGTCGCATTTCTAATTTACCTGAGTTAAGTGAATTAACTGTAGACTTAATATCAGTGAGTGAATCAAGACGCAGCTTGCGGCCTGAGCCGGTGTTGAGTATGATAAAGGTATTTTGTTTTTTCTTTTGGAGTCATGTCGTTGGCGTAGGATCCGGCCATCTCTACATTTCCCTTTACTTAAGGCTAGATAAGATCTCGCTCTTAACGTCTGGTGTACATCGAGGCACTTCTCGGGGGCTGCGTCCATTAGCGCAGGGCTATGCGGAGCGGCAGGTAACGGGGAGGAGGGGTACTTGCGCAGTGGCGCGTGGCGCAACATGCATTGATCGGCACATCAAGCTGCGGATAACCGGGCGCCGGCCGACGCCCGCCACTCGCGCCGCTGCCCTGCCTGCTAGCGAACGTGTCCCTCGTGCTCTTAAATTATAATTGCCTACTGAAGTGCATGTAGTTGTCAATAGACTAAAAATCAGTGAGTGAATCAAGACGCTGCTTGGGACCTGAGGCGGTTTTCAGAAAGCTAAAGGTAAGATTTCGTTTATTTTTGAAGACATTGCGTCGTTAGGCCCGGGGATGTGCAGAAGGGGTGGGACGCGGTGTAATGGCGCATTTCCGCATGACATAACGTGCATTGGTCGGCATAACAGCCTGCAGATAACCGGGCGCCTGCTGACATACGCCACATAGTAGGTCTGAGCCGGTGCAGTGTTGTCGAGAATGCTAATGGTATGTGTTTTGGGCGGATGCGGATGCGGGATCCGGGTATCTCGTCTTTTTCCTTTACTTAAAACTTGGTCAGATCACTGTCTTAGTAACCTGTAGTCATCGAGACACTTATCGAAAAGCGAAGGGCTGTGCGCTGGAAGAGTGGGTAGCGGGGAGAGAGGGAGTACTTGCGCAGTGGCGCATGCCGCAATGTGTATCGATCCGTACACTGCAGATATCCGGGCGCGGTCGTACCCCGGCCACACGCGCCGCAACCGTGCGAGGCAGCGAACGTGTCGCACTTCTAATTCACCTGAGTTAAGTGAAGTAACCATAGACTTAATATCAGTAAGTGAATCAAGACGCACCTTGCGGCCTGAGGCAGTGTTGAGACTGATAAAGGTACATTTTTTTTATTTTTGGAGTTATGGCGTCGCCGACCACTGCAGGGGCGGATGCGGGTGCGGGATCCGGGCATCTTACCTTTTCCCTTTATTTACGACTTGGTAAGGTCACCCTCTTAGTATCCTGTGTTCATGGAGGCACTTCTCGGGGGTTGCGTCTATAAGCACAGGGCTGTACGGTTGAGGGGTGGGTAACGGGGGGGAGGTGGGTACTTGCGCAGTGACGTGTGGCGCAACCTGCATTGACGTGTCCATTGCGCTCTTAAATAATAGCTTACTTCAGGGAATGTAGCTTTAAAATCAGTGAGTGAATCAATCAAGACGCTGCTTGTGACCTGAGGCGGTTTTCAGAATGCTAAAGGTAAGATTTAGTTTATTTTTGGAGACATTGCGTCACTGCACTTTGACTTTTTAATTCGCCGCGTAAAAAAATCCATAAAAAATAGTAAATGAATATAAATCAGTCTAATAAACCGTAAAACATCAGTAATAATAGTGACAGTAAATTCAGTGAAATATCACGAAAAGTTTAAGGAACTAATAATACAAAAGTGCTAAAAATAACAATCAAAACAAGAGTTTTAAATGACGCCATATTGTAAATATTGTGCAGTGAAAAAAAAATCCATAACAAATAGTACCTAAATGAAAATAAACCAGTCTAATAAACAGTAAAACAACAGTAATAATAGTGACAGTAAATTCAGTGAAATATCACGAAAAGTTTAAGGAACTAATAATACAAAAGTGCAAAAAAAACAATCAAAACAAGAGTTTTAAATAACGCCATATTGTAAATATTGTGCAGTGAGTAACAAGCGTCGCGAGCGCATCGAGCGTGACCTTCGACCCGCATTCAAGGACAGCACTGCTATTGGTCCTTTTAAAAACTGAAGAAAAAGTTACTGACCCAAACTACTATTTCGACCCTAAAATTACGTAACCGGTGGTCTAGCGGTACAAGACGCTAACTACATCGGTGAGTGAACGGTAGGTGCAAGATCGAAACCACCGAATAGAAATTCACTTTTTGAAAGTTTCTCTGTATTTGCCAACTGATCCTGGTAAATAATACTACTAAATATTTACAAATATTTCAAAAAAAAAAAAAAGTACGAAGAAAAATAATACCGATATTCAATAAAAACAGTTGGTTACTGATTTTAGTAAGTGTGGACATCATGCCTCTTAATAGAACACCAGCAACTTCCCCAAACACCAAAAATGGTAAGAATGTTAAGAAAAAAACTTCTACGTCGCAAAATGACGCAGAAACCACAGATACAATAAACGTTACCACCCGTAGTCGTTCTCGAAAGCGAGGTGGTGATGAGGAATTTATAAATTCGCTCGCTGAGTTGAGAAAAATTGTAACTGAGTTTAAAGCTGAGCAGAATAACAAACTCGACGCTCTCCAAGCCGTTATAAAATGATATCCGAGAACAAAATACTGGTATTATTGAGACAGTGGAACTTTTATCCAATCAGTACCTTGACCTCAAGAGGAAATATGAGTCTTTGCAGAATGAGAAAAAAAATGACACAGATTATATTAAATCCCTGGAAACAAAGATAGATAATCTAGAAAAAGGCCAAAAGCAAGCTAGTATAGAAATAAAGAATATACCACCTAGAACATTAGAATCTAAACAAGACCTTATCACTTTAATCCAGAACATTGGAACTATAATAAACTTGCCCGTCCAAAAGTCCGACATAAAAGACATATTTAGAATAAATAGTAAGACACCCGAAAATAAACCCATTGTTGTCGATTTTACAAGTACTATTATGAAGGAAGAGGTATTAGAACACTGTAAAAAGATTTAACAATCAACACACAGAAAACAAACTCAACACATCTCATTTAAAAATAGCTGGACCCCCAATGAATATCTATGTGTCAGAAAATCTAACTGCTAAGACACGAAGACTATTTTTTCTTGCCCGAGACTTCGCGAAGACCTACGAGTATAAATATTGCTGGACAGCAGGCGGAAAGATTTTTATACGCAAAAAGCAGGGAGATAAAAGTCTACGCATACAAGAAGAAAAGGACATCAACAGTTTAAAGCCACATAATATGTGACTATGTAAAAGTTTTATTTTTATTTCCATTATTTTTGTTCCTTTTATTTTTTATATGCTTTTATCGCTTTTGTTAACCTTTAATTATTGTTTAATCTTTATTGTTTCTCTAGATTTTTACCTTAGTGTTTCTACACAATACACACACACTACTCAACACTCTTACAACACAATAACACTCACACACACTCATATAGAAGAAATACTAATATTCAAATACTGTCACACAACAAGTTACAGTGCAATGCTGAGGCTATATTTCAAGATTAATATTAGCAAAATTAAGCGCAAATTGAAACTTTCTTCTCCAATTGATAATGGCTAATTTTACATTGAATTTAAATAACGACCTAGACGCAGTGTCGGTCGCACACTCTGCGATATGTGAAATCGATGAATGCCCTTCATTAATCCAAAATATGTCCAAACCCCTTAAAATAATTACACAAAATATTCGCAGCATTAACTGTAATCTAGATAATTTTCATACATTATTAGTGAGATCTCAAATCCAATGGGATGTTATAATATTAACTGAATGTTGGATTAATAATAACACGACCATTCCAACCATGCAAGGTTACCAATCTTTAGCTACAAATAAAAATAGAACTCAAAATGAAGGTGTAGTGATATTTTACAAAAATGATCTTAACTTTACAACAGCTGAGCCTGAAATCCAAGATGCGAATTGTCTGTTACTTAGATTAAATCAAGAATTAATAGTAATTGCTATCTATCGTCCCCCCAGCCATAAAAACACAGACAACTTTATAAACTCACTTGATGAATGCCTACAAAACAGTGCTTCGGTTAAGAACATTATTGTCACTGGTGATATTAATATAGATATTACAATCAGTACACAAGATCAGAGATCACACTCATACCTTAATATGATGGCATCTCATGGTTTATTGCCAGCACACCAACTTCCTACTCACAGTAAAACCTGTCTTGATCATGTAATGCTAAAAACTAAATTGCTGGCCCACTGTTTTGTTGCACAAACGTCTATTACTGACCATGACTCAGTATTACTGTTCCTAGAGGTTAAAGAAAAAAATAAAATAAAAATAAAAACACAAACTCGAATAGATTTTGAGGGCCTAAATGACAGTATGAAGAAAATTGATTTTAATCCATTATTTAATATGACTGATGTAAATATAGCCACAGATTTCTTTATTAACTCCTTTTCTCAAGCCATAACTCAGAACACTAAAACTATAACTACAACAAAACGTAAGAAAATTATAAAACCATGGGTAACACCTGGATTGTTAAAATGTATGCGTAACCGGGATAAATTATATATTAAGGCGAAGAAAACCCCTGACTGTGACATAGCACAAACTACTTTTAAACGGTATAAATTATTCTGTAACAATGTCCTAAAAAACGTTAAGTTAAATTATGAAAAAGATTTAATTAAGACAGCTGGACGAAATAACAAGCAACTTTGGGAAGCTATCAAAACAATTACCTATTCAAAAAAAACTAATGATAACTCATCCCAACTCATTTCCAATAATGACCCTAAGACAACTGTTAACACGATAAATTCATTTTTTGTAAATATAGGCAAATCTTTGGCCGATAAAAATAATTACCGTCTCATTACCCCAAAACCAATAAATTCCTCTAGTAATTCTATAGTTCTTATGCCGGCAACGAATGATGAAATTAAACTGCTTATACTAAATCTAAAAAACAAATGTGCGGTAGGATTGGACAACATTTCAGAAATCTTACTTAAAAAATACATAGACATAATCGTCTCCCCGCTAACTTTCATTTGCAATCTGTCTTTATCTACAGGAGTTTTTCCGAAAGCATTTAAAAAATCTAGGATTACGCCTGTCTTTAAAAGTGGAGATAAAACATGTGTCAATAATTACCGACCTATTGCTATTCTTCCTACCCTATCCAAAATACTAGAACGAATAATGAATTCTAGACTTGTAGACTTTATAGAAAAAAACAATTTGTTGTCACCAACACAATTTGGATTCCGCGCAGGTAGATCAACCTCGGAGGCTGTGCATCAACTAACAGAGTATATTGCTTCTAACCTAGATAAAAAACAAAAAGTTCTTACAATATTTCTCGATCTAGCAAAAGCGTTCGACACAGTATCTATTCCAAACCTATTGTGCAAGTTAGAAAGTCTTGGCATCAGAGGAATTCCTCTAAAACTGTTCACGGACTACCTCCGGGGAAGAAGTCAGGTTGTTAAAGTGGATAATTGGATGAGTGATGAGTTGCCAGTAGAATACGGTGTTCCACAGGGTAGTATCCTCGGACCTACCCTATTCCTAGTTTATGTAAACGAATTATGTCAAATGAACCTAAAAAATGGCAAATTAATTTCATTTGCCGATGACACCGCCTTGCTCTTCCACGGTGATAATTGGGAGGAGGTTTACCAACTAGCTCAAATCGGTTTTGATCAAGTGACAATTTGGCTCCAAAAAAATATTTTAACCCTAAACGTTGACAAAACTAAATTCATCACTTTCAGCAACAATAACCCGAATCAGCCGGATCTACAAATCATAGCGCACTCATGCAAATCTGCATCTTCTACCATTTTATGTAATTGCCCTAGAGTTGCTAAAACTAATTCCATTAAATACTTAGGTATTATTGTTGACGATAAACTATCTTTCCAACCACATATAGAAGCATTAGTTGGTAGAACGCGAAAACTGATATACATTTTCAAGGCACTACGCCATGTAGCTGATCAGGTAGTAATTAAATCAGTTTATTATGCACTATGTCAGTCACTCCTTTCGTATTGCATAACTTCTTGGGGTGGAGCTGCAAAAACATTTATCATAAATCTTGAACGGGCGCAAAGAGCAATACTTAAGGTTAGCCAATTTCTGCCTATTCGCTATCCAACCCATGATTTATATATAAAATTTAAAAATACTTACCGTGAGACAAATATTTATCTTAGCAACAATTCTTAAAAAACATTGTGAAATTAAATTTGATCCAAAAGAAATGTCAACTAAAAGAATTAACAATACAGTCTGTACAAAACTACGATGCAACAACAGTCTCTCTCAAAAATTTTACATGTTTCTGGGTCCATACCTATACAATAAAATAAATAAAGAAGTGCAAATTTATCCTCTTACAAAAACTAAATGTAAAAAAAATTGTTAGCTCTTGGCTGCATAACTTAGACTACAATGACACGGAGGAATTGTTAAAACCAATAGCCTAATGGCAGAGTAAGTTCGTTGAATATTTTAAAAGCTGAAATAAAGAGGGAAGATATGTATAATCAAATTTACACACAATTTAAAGACACACACACACACACACACACTCACACACACACACACACACACACACACTCACACACACACACACACACACATACACAAACACTAACACATATACACACTCACACGCACACACAATTACATTTCATGTTCTAGAAATATATTGATATTGATACATAATATGATAGATGATTGATATATTATTAGGTATATTGATTGATTGCATAGTTCTTTATAGAACTTTCTTAAAAAAATTTTATGTTGTTATAGTTATAAATTTGTTAAGGATAGTTAGAAAAACTATTATTTAATTTCTTTTTATATTTTGATTTCCTTGTCTAAAAAAAATAATTTAATTTGGAACATAAGTTCATAACTTTATGCCAACGCAATTTGTTAAATAATTAATAGATTCACTATCTACATAGTTTAAGGATTCAAATTGATTGAAAATAAATAAACAATTATATTAATTTTAGCTTTAAATTTTGATCTCATTATGTTGTATAACTTTAGATTATAAATACGTAAATATGTTTGATTTATAATTAAGTTGAGTATCTACTATTAATAAAACTAGTATGTCACTTCGGAGGGTAGCCTGGTGATCTGTAACACAGGTTCTACCTATCACAGACACCAGTCTCTATTTTAGTGTTAACCAAACATTGTTTCATTATGTGATGATGAGAAAATAAACATTTTTATTATTATTTTTTTATTATTACTGAGTGCTGCAGGGGTGCATGGGAGTGCGGGAACGGAACATCTGCACGTTTTCATTTCCTTAAAACCAGGTAAGACCACGCTCTTAGTATCCTGCAGTCATAGACGTACTTTACGGGAGCTGCGGGTGTGCGGAGGCACGGGCGGTGAAAGGGTGCGGTGGTGCAGTGCGCATTGATCGGCACATCAGCCTGCGGATATCAGAACGAGCGCCTATCTCTGCCACACGCGCCGCAACCGTGCAAGGTAGCGAACGTTTTGCCTTTCTTCAAAATAGTTATCGACTGTATATACAGTTATGTGAACTATAAACTTAATCTGTGAGGAAATCAAGACGCAGCTTGCGGCCTGAGGCAGTGTCGAGAATGATAAAGGTATGATTAATTTTTATTTATGGAGTTATGGCTTCGTTGAGTACTGTGAAGGCGGAGGGGAGTGCAGGATCCGGTCATCTCTACATTTTCTTTAAGACTTGGTAAGATCTCGCTCTAAGTATCCTGTAGTCATCGAGGCACTTCTCGGGGGCGGCATCGATAAGTGCAATGCCACGCGGTAGAGGGGTGGGTATCGGGGGGAGGGTGGTACTTGCGCAGTGGCGCGTCGCGCAACATGCATCGATCGGCACATCAGCCTGCAGATATCCGGGCGCGCTCCAACCCCCGCCACACGCGCCGCAACCGTGCGAGGCAGCGAACGTGTCGCATTTTTAGTTTACCTGAGTTAAGTGAAAAATCTATAGACTTTATATCAGTGAGTGAATCAAGACGTTGCTCGTGTTCTGAAGCGGTTTGCAGAATTCTAAAGGTAAGATTTCGGTTATTTTGGAGACATGGCGTCGCTGAGTGCTGCAGGGGCAGATGGGAGTGCGGGGATGGAACATCTTCATACTTTCCTTTCCTAAAGACCAGGTAAAACTATGCTCTTTGTAATCCTGCCGTCATCGAGGCCTTTCTTGAGACCTGCGTCACTAGGCCCGGGGATATGCAGGAGGGGTGGTACGTGGTGTAACGGCATATTGCCGCGTTACGCAGCGTGCATTGATCGGCATACCAAGCTGCGGATAACCGGGCGCCGGCCGACGCCTACCACTTGCCCCGCTGCCGTGTCTGCTAGCGAACGTATCAGACACGTTGTTGAATAACAACTTGCTCAAGTGAATGTAGTCAATAGTCTTAAAATCAGTGAGTGAATCAAGACGCTGCTTGAGGGAGTGTCGAGAATGATAAAGGTACGATTAATTTTTATTTATGGAGTTATGGCGTCGTTGAGTACTGAAAAGGCGGAGGGAAGTGCAGGATCCGGTCATCTCTACATTTTCTTTAAGACTTAGTAAGATCTCGCTCTAAGTATCCTGTAGTCATCGAGGCACTTCTCGGGGGCGGCATCGATAAGTGCAATGCCACGCGGTGGAGGGGTGGGTATCGGGGGAGGGTGGTACTTGCGGAATGGCGAGTCGCGCATCATGCATCGATCGGCACCTCAGCCTGCGGATATCCGGGCGCGCTCCAACCCCGCCACACGCGCCGCAACCGTGCGAGGCAGCGAACATGTCGCATATCTAGTTTACCTGAGATAAGTGAAATAACTATGTACTTTAGGTATATTAGTGAGTGAAATCAAGACGTTGCTTGTGATCTGAGGCGGTTTGCAGAATTCTACAGGTAAGATATCGGTTATTTTGGAGACATGGCGTCGCCGACTGCTGCAAGGGCGGATGAAGGTGTGGGAGGGGAACGTTGTATCTCCACTTTTCTCTTACTAAGGACCAGGTAACATCAAGCTCTTAGTATCCTGCGGACATCGAGGCACTTCTTGAAAGCTGGGTCGAAAGATTCAGAGATGTGCAAGGGGAGGAGGGGGTGGCGGTGTAGCGGTGGTTGGGGACGGTCTAATGCGCAATGGCGCAACATGCATTGATCGGCACATCAGCTTGCGGAACAACGGGCGCGCTCATAAGTCAGCCTGCCTAAGCCCACACTTGGAATAGTTAATCAAAACGCAGCATGCAGCCAGGGCGTTTTTGAGATTATTTGTGGTAAGATTTAGTTTGGAATGTAGGTGCGACGTCATGGCCTGTTGATGCATATTTTCCTTGACCAGGTATGAGCACGTCTTTAGTATCCTGCAGTCATTGAGGTGGGGGCAGGGGAAGATGCTATTACATAACTGCTATTACCCGGTTGGTTTTATTTTGTGTTCACAACGTAGGGTTCGGCTTATCTTATGCATCGTGGGCCTATACAATTTTCTTTACCCCGTGTATAACAACGAACACCTACCAAGTAAGTCAGTAGCAATAAAAATTGTCTCTGCGGAATGTCATCTACTAAGAGAACATGACAATGTGGTAAACATGACATTTCAAACAATAAATAATACCCCTATAACTTTCGATATTTGTCGGTAACGGTCTAATCATTACAACTGTAGCAACTCCGTAGGATATCTATACATATAATAACGCAGGTTCAAATGCCCCCTTGTAACTAATCCGATATTGCGTAACATTTAAAAACATATGTTTACACCCCCGTGAATCCCCTTTTACATTTAAGATTCAAAATATAATTATTCAAATTTTCAAGTTATTCGACAATACCTACTAAGATATCTTATTTAAAATTTCATATTTTCATCGTCAAATTAGTCATCATTCGCTATACCAAAATCCGTCGCGTCGCTCATAAGCTAACTGTAAAATCATAACAAGTAAATTCGTAATAAATTTTCCATTGGAATCAGCCCCTCAATAACAAATGAAAGGGCGTCTAAAAATAGATATTCCAGAACGTTCTCGCAATTATATTCCCCTCGGCAACGTTGGGGCGAGGCACCCCAACCCTTTGCCGCGCGTCAAATCAATAATTGTGCGCAGTTCGCTTTGCGCAGGGGTCGGGGTAGCGTTAGCGTCGAGGGGAGACCTACATTAGTGCTTGCCGCAGTCTGGACTAGATCACGCGTCCCTATCCGCGCACCGCGAATATTTTTATTAAGTAAAACAGTTCTCAGAATATGATTTATTACAATCAGTGATTTATACAGTGGTGTAATATTAAAGTTAAATATAATCAAATCGTGATTTATATAACTGTAGTGACTGAGTTTGTGCGCGCATGTTCACAAGATGGCCGTCGTCTTTGTTAAGGTAACTGCTTTTATTGATCCGTGTGCATAGAGTATCCGACATGACGCTAGTGCTTTTCTATTACCTATTACATTTATTAAACAATTATACAACTTTTAAATACATATTTGTTAGAACTTTTTCGCACAGCTCGGCTGATGCCTTTGTCTATAAATAAGTTGACTTGAACATTTTTCTGTGCTATTAATTTTACAATAATTGGTAGATCGTAGCAAAAAGGCCAGTTTTACTCTTGAGCTTCGTTCAGCAAACCTTCAAATCACACAAAATATTAGAATAGCAATGAAAAATAAATATGAAAACTCATTTGCCATGCGAATATTAAATAATCATAAAAAAACACCTACCAATAAATGTCCCACAGCTGGGCTAACGCCTCTTCCCACATATTCCTTTTCGATCTTGCTTGGTAACAAAATAATAACACGTACACAACACCACTCGAAAAATGGACCGCGGGCCAGCAAAATGCTTAATCCATTGTCCCGGGCCCCGGCAAACTCGCGTCGAAGCTCAAGCCACGCCCTTTTTCCGGTAACGCATGCGTGCACCCGGCGATAGCTTGGGCTGAATGCAAGCCCGGGCCTCTGCGGCAAACAAAATGGCTGAAAGGATCGGAACAATGCCTTTATCGTATCGATTTTATTTACTCGGTTTTGGTATGGAATAAAATTATTAATTAAATTATATCGAATTGAATTGAAATTAAATAATGATGCACTTTTGTGTACAAAAATAAAATTAATTAAATGCGAGTGTAATTAAGATTCGATTTTGAAAATGTACAGGTTCGTAAAAACTTTTTTATCTTTCATAGTTAAATTCGGAAATTGATGAAATTCAAAAAAACTATTGGCTCTATTTTTGAGACAAAACTTAGCTGTTTTTAATAAATGTAAATATTACTATTCCTCTAAGATTTTGTCTATGGATTAGCCCGCTTTGCTTAAAAACCCAGTATCCAAATGTCGTAATAATACATTGAAACATTTCCGAACGCGGGATAAATGCCAACAAGAGTTCAGGTTCAGTTCAGTATTGATTTGTTTGAGGAACGAAACGGGAAGTTCCAAGCCTTTTTGCGTTACCTGTTAGAAAAAAGTGAACATATTATTATAGTTCTTAATACAAAGGTTTGTTTGCTGACTTTATCATTAACTGAATCATATTAAGGTCCATAAAAAAAATAAAGATATGAAAAATATATTTCAGTGCCGGTTAAAGATAAAAAAGTTTGAATGATATTATCGCAGCAGTTATTCTTTTTAAATCCTTTTTAATTAGGCTTATGTGAGTATTTTACTTAACAGACAAGCTTAGAGACCTTAACACGAACTAGCAATTTAATATTAAATGTGTAACTTCATATATATTTGTAACGTTCTATTAAGAACCAGAACCTGAATTATGCCGAAAATTACGATTAAAATATTGTTCCAGCCAGTAATTTATTATTCTATGTGCAGCCATTATACGACACTGGCTGAAAATTCAAAAACAAAAAAACTCGCATTTTAAACTTTTGAAAAAGCATTGTTCCATAATAATTAGAACACATCTAACTATTTAGTTTCGTTACGCAATATAATTATCACTAAATAGAATAAAACAAAATCGTTTTCGCAGTCTGTCTGTATGTCCACTTATTTATTTTAAACCATGCAACAAATTTTAAACTGTAAAACGGTTGATAAAGTAAACTCCTTTGTCGTATAGAAGACTATTTATTATAATACAGTGTTCGCATAACAAGAGGTACTTCGTTATTAAAAATAAAATGAATCCCGCCAATTTTCCTTTTTTTCGTTTTCCCGCCATGCCCGTATGACACTAACTTTTTTTTCTCTCAAGCCGGAAAAAAAAGTTACTGCCACAAGGTGTTGCCAGTTACAAAAATATAGAAGCATATTATTAAGATGTTATTAATAAATCATTTTATAAGAAATATTTGTAAATTTAAGCGGATAGTATAATACATAGTTTTGCGTTCACATTATATAAATAGCTATATTTATCGCGTTATTAATTGTAACCAAACTTTTAGCCTAACAACTCGGCCATCCGACTAACATATTAACGAGACCCCTCGTTAAGTAAAAATATGAAATGAAAGTTAAGTAATTATAAAATAATAATATTTGACATAGGTATCGCTAGATGCCTGATAGCCAAGTTTACATCAAAGATAAGAATAAAGTTAATATAGTCTATATCGACAAGCAAATATTAGTAGCTCGCGGATACATAACCCGACATGTTACAAAATAGTTACTGAGTCATGAAGTCTGATCAAAACATAAATATATAGTTCCAAACCCGTGAAATGTGATATAAACATAAACATTTGTAAAATAAATTCAAACGAAATCAAAAATTATTACATTATCTGTACATATCTAATATAATAAAAACAAATCTAATTCAGATACTATTACACTTAAATAATTTATACATAACTAAATAAAAGTGTACCTATAACACCGTGTTTTATAATCTATCTTACTTATTATAATTCTTTGGGAATTGACAAATCAAGCATTCGCATTATGTTCCTGATCTGAAAGCTCTCGACCAACAGGGGCCATGACACTGCCACCTTTGACATGGTCACTTGTTAATGCTACTTAGTACTTATAATTTGCCTTTAAAAAAGATTGAACTTGACTTCACATGACTTTCTTGTGAGAACCTTCAGGAGGTGACCATGACGCTGTCGCCCCCTGCATGATCTTAATAATCTCCAAGGGCGCAAAGCCGGCCATGACGTTGCCCAGGGATTGTCCATGACATTGCCAATCCCTGTCTTGGAGTGTAATAAATGCCTTGGAATGATAGTATTTTAATTATTAATAGGAATCTTTTCTTTTAACTATAACAATAGCTTAGACTTGTGAGACTTACATTATTCGTTACTTTGAACTTAGTCATCCTCGTCAGTTGAGGACATGTCATCGTGTGCACTACCGAAACTTAACCATGGAAACAGCTTATCTAGTGCTACAATAGCTTCATAAGTTTTCCCTTTCTTTGTTAACGGGGTGTCTTCAATCACAAACCTATCGTTTGGGAGGATTTTCTTAATTCTGTAGGGTCCGCGACATTTAGGTTCCAATTTTCTGGATTGGCCATCTTGACTAGGAACATTCCTAAGAACTCTAACCAGGTCACCAACCACAAAACTATTTCCCTTTTTCCTATGTAAATCATAACGTGCCTTATCTTTGTCTTGTTGTACCTCTATTAAAGTCTTTGCAGTTTCGCGTAAATTTTCTAAATTACTAACATTGGCCCCTACATCTTCTAAAATCTCATTTAGGTTACCTACAGAGGGGTGGACAGCTCTATAACCAAAGAGAAGTTCTGTCGGAGTTTTCTTTGTCGTGGAGTGTATGGTGGTATTTATTCCTAACTGAATGTCTGGTAAGTATTCGTCCCAGTTTCCCTTAGGTTTTTCATGCGACATGGAACCTAATGCGGCCAGGATGGTACGGTTATACCGCTCCACCTGGCCGTTAGCTCGGGGAGTAGCTACGGCATTAAATATATGTTTTATACCCAATGATTTAACAAAGTCCTGAAACTTCTTTCCCGTAAAACTCGTACCCTGGTCAGTTATAAGTCGTGTTGGTGTTCCGAAGTAGCTTATGTGTTCTTTAAGCACACGTACACTTGTAGAAGACTTCGTGTTACGGACTGGTGTTATATTAATGTATTTCGTGAATGAGTCAATAATGGCAAGTATATAGCAATTACCTCTTTTACTTCGATTGAATGGGCCTAGATGATCCGCATGGATAGTGTGGAACGGTATTTCAGTTTTTGGTATGGGGTGAAGTAAGCCAGCTTTGCTTCCCGACGGGACTTTATGATGGGCACATTCAAGACATGCATTAACATATTTTTTTGTGAATCTACTTAATTTTGGGAACCAAAAGTTGGCCTTAATCCGTTCTAGCGTTTTATCGAAGCCAAAGTGTCCGACTTCATCGTGGTTCGCTCTGAGAATTTGCCACCGCACACCTTTTGGTACCACCCACCTAAGCACGCCTGGTTCAATGATACGATACACTCTATCATTTTTAATTTTATAATTCTTAATAATGTCTGCAATGTTTTGGGATTGTGAATCAGTTAACACGTCTTTAATACGTTTAATCTCATCATCGTTGTTTTGTACCGTTGCAATCCAGTCTTGAGAACCTACGTTTAGCACGTCTAACACACGCGTTCCACAGTCGTTGTCAGGAATGGGACTCCTACTAAGGGCATCAGCGTGTGCCATTCTTTCACCTGGTCTATATTCAATGGAACAGTCGTATTCTTGGAATTGAATCCACCATCTCGCTATTCGGGGTATTAAGTCCCGTTTAGTTAAGGTTGTACGCAAAGAGTTGCAGTCAGTCACAATGGTGAATTTAATTCCAAGCAAATAAACGCGGAATTTATTGAGCGATGCTATTACAGCCAATGTTTCAAGTTCATACGAATGAAACTTTTGCTCATCCGTAGTTGTCTGACGGCTGTAATACGCGACTGGATGGAAAACACCAGTTTCTCCCTTTTGCATTAAGATACCGGCTATGCCTATTTTGCTAGCATCAGTGTGCAGTTGAGTTTCTGCTTGAGGGTCGTACAAAGCAAGGATTGGCCTTTGGACCAAATTTTGCTTCAAGGTCTCAAAGGAATTTTGTTCAAACTCGGTCCAGCGCCATTTGGTATCCTTCTTCAGAAGTTCGGTCAGTGGTCTCGCTATTGTTGCGAATCCCCTGACAAATCTCCTGAAGAAACTTGCCAAACCAATAAAACGGCGCACATCATGTTGGTTTTGGGGTACGGGAAATTTTGAAACCGCATCAGTTTTTAAAGACCCCGGCCTAACCCCCTCCGCACTAACTTCGAATCCCAAATATTCTATCTTGTCGAAACAGAATTTGCATTTCTCAAGTTTTAGAGTTAGTCCACTGCTCTTGAGAAGCAATAGGACCTCCTCAAGTAATTTTAGGCAATCTTCAAAAGAGCGTCCTGGGATCAAAACATCATCCATATATATTAGCACATGTTTATTTCTAACCTTTGCCAGCACTTTATTTATTGCCCTTTGAAATACGGAAGGAGCGTTTACCAGCCCAAACGGCATGCGGTTGTATTCGTATTGACCGTCGGGCGTAATAAAGGCAGTTTTTTCTCGGGATTCTTCAGCTATGGGAATTTGGTAATAACCTGATGCTAAATCCAAAGTAATAAACATGGTATTACCAGCCAAGAGATCCAGTTGATCTTCTATGCGGGGGAGTGGAAAATGTTCCTTAACAGTTTTTCTATTTAAAGCCCTATAATCAACACAGAGACGTTTTTCACCCGATTTCTTTTGCACGAGGACTATAGGACTTGCATACGGTGAAGAAGATTCTCGTATGATGCCACTCTCTAACATTTCTTGAATCATAGATTGTACTAGTTGTCTATCGGAATATGACAGGCGATAGGGCCGGTAGACGACAGGCTCAGAATCTTTTAACTTAATTTCCATCTCTACACTAGGTGTATAGCCCAATTCATGCAAATTAGATGAGAAACATTCGCGATATTTCTCCAATAGTTTGACAAGCTCATATTTCTGTTGTTGTGGTATGTTACCGCATTTCAAAGCTTCGTCAGACAATTGTATATCTAAAATATTATAAGTGTCTGGTACATCTAGAGTGTCAGCTACCCGAGCTCGCGTCACTAATGTATCAATAGGTATATTTATGTCTTTGTCACATATGTTTTGTAGTATTAATGTCCCTAATCCTAGACTTAAGTCGTATTCACCGGGAAGAAGAAAATATTCATAACCTGGGCGTCCTCTAATTGTCCCGTGTACGTAAATCCTGCCGCTAAAATTTGTATCTGACTTGACCTTTAATGCATTAGTGGTATGTGGTTTTAGATTATTTGACTGAGTAGTCAATAATATCAACTTGGAGTTATCGTGAGCTTGACAGCGCTTAACAATAATATCTGTATTCGTTTTTGTTATTTGTATCTGTGGACGTTCAGTGTACGTGTGTCCTAGTAATACTGGGTCATTAATCATATCGTCAGTCACGATCAAAACCTCCACATTTTCTTCAATGATGTCCTGTACATCTATATCAACGAACGCACGTCCGACTGGCCGGTAGGGAATATTACCTAATCCCCTCAAAATAGGCAGTGACTCAGTTTTCCATTGTATTCCTAGACTTACTGCGTCAGTCAGTCTAATAAGAGTACATTCGCTTCCAAGATCAATATGAGACATAAGTGTTTTGCCATTAATTCTAATTGGAATTTTGTACTTAGCATTTATATTATCAGTCGAATTCACTTTCATTACAGATTGAGACTCTACATTGGCTTTAGGAACTTGGTTAGTTTTATTAGGGCAATTATCTGCTAAATGACCCCTCAAATTGCAATTGTTGCACCTAATTGTAGGTTTAGAACAACGGTAAAATGGATGACCAGTCTCGTTACAATTATAACATTTTATAATTTGTGGCTTAGGCTTTTTATCATTATCCGATTTTTGAGCAGGTTTCTTGTCGTATCGATCTGTATTTTTATTCCTAAAATCGTTACCACTCGGTTGATTAATTTTTACACTCTTAAAGAACTTGAGCAAATGTTCGGGTTCCGAAAACTGCGCCCCCTGAGCACCTAAGCGAACGCCCCTATCGTCTATGCCGTAAATTAAGCAGTCAACTGCATCTTTACCATAGATTTTGCAACGGTTCAGCAGATTAATTTTAGTATAAAAATATTCCTCAAGAGATTCGCCAAACTTAGCTCTCTTATTCAACATTTGAGTGAGTGTCTCCGCATAATTAGTTTGTGAAGGAAAAGACTCCGTCAACCTTAATTTCCATTCAGACCAGGAATGTAGCAGCGAGGGGAGACCCTGATACCAGGTTTTAGCAACGCCGCAAAGCTTCGGCATGGCATAATGGACTATTTGTTTATCAGACCATCCATAAATCTGAGAACATTCTTCAACCTTATGTATCCAGGTCTCCACAGTCTGCTCATGGGACATTGGGTCAAAATCGGGTAAAACATTTAATACAGGGAATTTATCTACGTCAGTGGTATTTTTACTTACTAGAACGTTTAAAAGTTTTTCAACTAAATCTACATTACCTAAAGTAGCATTTCTTTTCCTACGAGGCGACCTTTCCTCTGAACTTGACAGTGATGATTGACTTTGCACTCGACGTCTTTTAGATAACCTTTTATGAATAGTTCTTGAATTCTCTCCTACCTCGTGCACTGAAGGGCTCCGGAGCTGTCGTTGCTCACCAGATCGCTTACTTGCCCGCTTACTTCTCCTCGACCGTCGTTCACGTGACCTGCTACGACGCACGGTCGGAGTCCTGGACCTGGGTTGCGTCCTATCATTCCTTTCCTGCTGCGTACTGTTTCGGTCCACATGCCTGGACAGCCTCTCATGAGATTTTTGCCTGTGCTTCGGCATTATTCCCAATCGTATTTTCTGAAAGTTTTCACTTTTGTGGACGTGGTAAGTAGAACTTGTAGTTCTACTTTTATCCTGGCTTCTGATATGTAAAAGTGTTGGTAAAGTAAACTCCTTTGTCGTATAGAAGACTATTTATTATAATACAATGTTCGCATAACAAGAGGTACTTCGTTATTAAAAATATATGAATCCCGCCAATTTTCCTTCTTTTTGTTTTCCCGCCATGCCCGTATGACTCTAACTTTTTTTTCTCTAAAGCCGGAAAAAAAAGTTACTGCCACAAGGTGTTGCCAGTTACAAAAATATATAAGCATATTATTAAGATGTTATTAATAAATCATTTTATAAGAAATATGTGTAAATTTAAACGGATAGTATAATACATAGTTTTGCGTTCACATTATAAAAATAGCTATATTTATCGCGTTATTAATTGTAACCAAACTTTTAGCCTAACAAAACTGTCTTTTTAAATAGATAGAGTGATTCAAGAGGAAGATTTATCTGTACTTATATAACATCAGTATATCACCCATGTGAAGCTGGGGCAGCTCCCTAGAACATAAAAAAAGATCTGTCATGGAACACATAATTCAATGTACATTTTCTTTGTTCGCAGGAGCCAATGTCGACCAAGGCAGGCGTGAATATGGCGACGACGATGCACTCACACCTACAACATTAAGAACCATAACAAGTAAGTCAATATTTTTGTCATCATTATTTTACAAGTCCTGCCGAAAAATCAATCTACTTCAAGTATTAGTGTAGTGTACTTACTTTTAGCACAGCTATGTGACTGCTAAAACCCCTGTACATCCCTTGGTTTTAAATCAAATTGATTTAAATAAGTTATTGAGTTGCACTTTTTGGTTGTCAAAATTATAATCTCTTTTGTTATCATAGTAAATTGATCTGTTGTTTTTTAACAGAATTATTTAAAGAAGTTCATGTCTATACATATAGCTATACTCAAGCCAAATTCAATGTAGACGAAATGTACACAGAGTCAAATAATATTTAGGGCTGTCACCTGTTTATTTCATTCCTTATGACTTATCTGTATCTGTCTTCACTTATAAATGTTTTTGGTAGTGTTTTTAAAGAAATTTTGTCTTATGATCATTAATTAATCCAATTTAAGTGTATATGTTCTGAAACCAAAAAATAATATACTCGCAAAGTTCATCATGAAATAGCATCAACCCTTTATACATTTTAGTAAAAAAGAAAAGATCTTCAACTTTTGGTTACAATTGTCTTAATTATGCATCTGAGTAATGATCATTATGCCCTAATAACACTCAAATAAATAGGTGCATTTTAATTTGATGTTTTTGACATGTTATTGCAGATTGTTTTTTCTAATGCAGTAACTAAGTGCAATAATAGTGAAAAGTAATAAAAATATCTTTTCATTCAGATAAATTAAATTGAAAAATAAATAAATGTATTAGTCCAGTCATTTGGTAGTTTTACCTGGAAAGTTTTCCGGGAGTTTTGAAAATTGGGTATTTTATAGATTTCGATATGCTCTTTTCGAATTTTAACTTTGCCACCTCGTACCACCGCCGCTCGCGCCGTCATTTTGAAAAAATGGCGCCCAAAAACGGTTTTTTGGGAATATCTCCTTTCCGACACATTTTACGAAAAAAATGTTTTCTACAAAATTAAACTAGAAAAAAATTCCTACACTTTATGTCTTATTCACTTTTTCATAAAATCAATAGTTTTGGGCGTACGAGCGCCGCAAAGTATTGTTCATTTGCACCACTACGAGTGTTTCGTATATTTTTCTTAACTGTTCTATTGCTGCCGCCGGTTTTTAAGAAGTAGGTGTCAGGGTAATATGTCACTTTTGAATCGGGCCCTTTCTCTCGACTATGAACGAAACTTCAACGAAAAATTTGTTGGTAGAAGCTATATTAAGAGAAATATTTAGTTTAGACTGAATCATCAATGTACGTTTATTGACGTACAATGTTGATTATGTTCTTAGATCTATGGCTTCTTATACGGAAAATTGTTTTATTTGTGACAATTTACTTGAAAACCGGCGGCAGTAATGAAACATTTTAGAAAAATATACAAAAAACACGTGGTGGTGCAGATGAATAAGTAATACTTTGCGGTGCTCGTACATCCAAAACTATTGATTTTATGAAAAAGTGAGTAAGACATAAAGTGTAGGAAATTTTTTCTAGTTTAATTTTGTAGAAATTATTTTTTTCGTAAAATGCCTCAGAAAGGAGATATTCCCAAAAAACCGTTTTTGGGCGCCATTTTTTCAAAATGGTGGCGCGAGCGGCGGTCGTACGAGGTGGCAAAGTTAAAATTCGAAAAGAGCATATCCAAATCTATAAAATACCTAATTTTCAAAACTCCCGGAAAACTTTCCAGGTAACCCCCTTATTTTCTACCAAATGACTGGACTATATGTATAATTTGTAATTAATAAATAGTTGGCTTATAAATTAAATAGATGCACAAACATAATGAACATTGTCGAAAATGTGTTTATCTAGATCTGTTATTAAATATTCTACATTGAATTTAGCTTTTGTATGTCCTCCTTTTTCAAGTAACAAAACTTTAAACAGTGCAACAAATATCATTAAGGGTGAGATCTCACACATTTGAAATTAAATAACTATACTACAGCAAAAAGGGCTAGCAAGTATAGTGATCTTAGCTCAGTACTTCTTTAAATGAGAACAAACCTTTGCCTAGCAGTGGGAAATTTGTACACATTAATTATTAATATTATTTTAAAGAGCAACAGTACTGAATAGGGAATATGCATAGAAAATTAAATGGCCTGATCTTTTTTTCCTGAACTTTTAAGGCCCTAATGTTACACAATATGTATTTAATTATTTAAAACATAAAGCAAACAGTGAACCAAACATAATTCAAATTTGTAAAATGTCACACAGTGGTTGAAATGAAATGTGGCGTCCTATAATGTCCTGTCAGTCACCAATGATTTATTTTCGAATATTCTGGTTGTGTTGAAGAGAAACATTCGTTGTATTGGTATTCTAGCTCCGCAATATTTTAACTAAAACACCTTATCACTACATAGTATAAAACAAACTCGCTTTTTCTGTCCTGTTGTCCCTTTGACCGCTTAAATCTTTAAAACTATGTAATGGATTTTATGCGGTTTTTTTAAATAGATAGAATGAAGAAGAAGGTTAATATGTATCATAACTTCCGCTAAATAGTGAAGAAACACTGTTATTTTTGAGGTTTCTAATGTGATACCGTTAATTATCATTTTTTCCCACTTACATTGCAAATGCAGTCTGAACTCGAGATTTATCAAGATAATGTACTAATTATTTTTACACATTGAAAAGGTCTACAGAAAACTCCGCAATGGTATATGCCTATCTTTTATGGATATCCCGCAATATAATTTTTTGTCATTTACTCATTGACAAATAATGGCTAATTTTCGAAGTGATTTTAACCAAGACAGCATTATAATCCTTATCCAATTAAATAACTAAATACATTGTTGATTTAATATAGATCTATATGGTCCTTTACAGCATAAAATTTAAACGAATGTTTTCGAAAATATTACAGATTTAAAATTCCGTGACATAGAGTTTGTGTTTGCTATGTTTTTATATACATAATTCACAGTTTTTCTATAGGTAGTATATCTAGTATCAGCATTGCACCCGTGCGAAGCCGGGGCGGGTCGCTAGTTAACTATAAAAACTAACTCTTAATGCAAACAATAAACTGACAGGACGTGCCCTATGACGTCACACCGCAAGCGCGCGAGAATTGAGCGTTTAAATTTGTCTAATTATTCTATTTCAAAATAAAATGAATTTTGAATAAAAAATATAAAAAAAATGCTTGCATATTCCCTATTATACAGTTTATTCAACAATTCATAGTTAAATATAGCCAGCAACACACTAAACTATACTCTGAAACCTTAAGGTCCATACCCTTTTGACATTACTTTCAAAATAGTTTGCCTATCTTTGGCCTGTCATAACAAAAGCTAGGTCTGCACAACTAACTGTATAATTACATCCAAAATTGAAAGATATCATAGAACACATAATTTAAAGAAAGGCTGTTTTTAGGAGGCGAAGTAGTCCAAGGTGGGCCTGTATATTACCATGAACATCTACCAACAACAACGAGTAAGTTAAATAATTATTATGTAATTATACTATTGCAATGCCATCTGTAATGTTCTGTACTTGTACCATATGAGTTTTTTTCTATATATATGAACTTTTTGCGCATATTAACCTATTGCACACGCATAAAGCCTAGCGATATGACTATTATAAGTACTGCTCAGCATTTGTTTATTTAATAATAATTGTCAACATTTACACAACACCATCTTGTCTTAAATTAAGTATATGGGAGTAACTTGTGTTATTTTTCTAGACAACTGATAATCATACTTACATATTTCTGTATACATACAAATTACACTACGACACAGAACAAATGATCATGCTCATCACACAAACATTTGCCCTGGGTGGGATTCTAACCCACACCCTCCCGTATAAGTCAGAAACACTAACCACTACACTTCTATTGTCTTACTTAACACAGTACATTGATATGTTGTTGTTTTTTTTTTTCAGCATAAAATAATCAATATCTTTTTGGGATGTGTCACTTCATACTTTTGTAATTTATTATCTGCATCTCAGATAATCATTGTGATTTTTGGGGCCCCGCACCCAAGGTTAAAATTGGGTCCCTAATACTATGATTTCACTATCTGTATCTCAAGAAGCGAGATAACTATAGCACGATTACATAGCAGGAAGAATTGCGTACCTTGACCTATTACTATTGTCGCATTGAGAGCAAAAGAGCTTTTGTTAAATACAATGTGTTTGGCTGGCACGGATCTACGGGCCGCCTCCTTAAAGGGATTGTAAACCTTTTACTCGTGGTTATAAGATTGGTTCTCGCTTGAATGTGAATTTATGACTCACGTGTTAGATATTTAAAAAAAACATAACCTTATACGAAATAAAAAGTAGTAAATCGATTTTATCATGTTGTTACTGTTCACTGCGAATTGACAAAACTTTTCACACTCAAAATAATTGAAAAGTCAATGATTTAGCTACTAAATGATTGCAGGTTGATTGAAATCAAATAACAGTAGAGTTTACAGATATTTATTTGGAATTGCACCTTTTTAATTAACAAAAATGTTTCGGTCGCGTGTGGTCTACTTATCACTTACTACACAATATCCAAACTTATTAACCTGAATTAAGTAAGATTTTTTTAAACCTAATTTAAGTTGCATTATATCGAAACAAATAATTACAAATAAACTCAGATTTACTAAATATTTGTTACCACTATTAGTAGGGAAATAGTAGTCAATGTACGAAATTCTTACTGGTTCGCGATCGTGCTACAGACAGTTGAAAGTTACACAATTTATATATGGATGATGCCGCAATAACAATAATTGAATTAAATGCTTAAAAGAAAAATGTCACTTTTCAGTTGGCGATGTGCGGCAAGGCGAGCTTCGAATAACACTATGAACATCGGCTAAATATAAAAAAAGTAAGTTTATATTTTATAACATTTACTAGCTATCCCTTATGTATTGTTCTAGTTCCCTCATACCATGTATGCAATAGATATAATTGTTTAAATCTAATTAATTTTTATAAAACTTTTCTCTTTGCTCAATGCCAGATTTTTCCTTGAAAACTTAAAATAACCAAGAAAATATAAAGTATAGTAAATGTCACTCTCGGAACATAAAATACTTTAGAATTTAACAGTGATCTGTTTTAATGATAATCTCTTGGCTGCATGTTGGACCTGAGTCCCCGTGTAAGCCTTTAAAAAGGACCGGGTATCTTCCTTAGAAATTATCCCGTGAATTGAAAGAGATTTGTAATAGATTTGAGTGTGCATAATTATAATCACTGACTAACATTTATACATAAACAGTTGCTCAAAATAAGGTTATAACACAAAATTTCCATTGTTTCAGTGGACATCAGCAGGCGTTATCTGTTGGCGTGGCTGGAGGAGGTCGGCTACCATCTGCATCAACCACCATAACTTGGCACGCCACGGTTCGATAAATACTATACTATTGCTATTAGATTTAAGATTTTAAATTGGTTGATATGTTTATTTCACCGGCCAGATAAGACTCTGACTTTACTTGTATTTCGAACTTTATTTTTAAACAAGAGTCGTTTTTCGACCTGATATTTCACCACGTTCCACCTAAGCTGATTAACTATCGCTCGCCAGGATGTATCTAACAGAAGAATGCCGCCGACGTTTTCTCGTATATTTCATTTCAAGAGCTACTTATACCCAATGCTTTATAGACGGGTACCAGTCTTAGAACACCTTTAGATTGATTAAGACAGCGGTGTCGACCATCTCACCGCATGTCGATTGTCTCCGGACAAGAATGCCTACGCATTAATTGAAAGGCAGATCAAGCAAAGCATCTAGTATTTAGATATATTATAACTTCGCTATAAGAAGTAGTTGAATACTTTGGGCAAAATTAATTAAAAAGTAGTATGTAAATATAAATGTACCTATAAATAATGATTGCATTTACTAAATTTAAGAATAAAATTAGTTCTTTTAAATGTAAGGCTTAGGCTAGTATAAGGGCGGTTTTCATGATGCATATAAACGCGATAGTTTAAACTAATCTCGGTTCTCGCGTATACTCGAGTTCGATCCAACTTGTCACAGCGTAAGCTTGACGTGATTCACGCCTGAATTTATTTCGGCGTTAGTAACTTACTTTTAAATCTCGATAAGGCAGAACTTGTAGGGAAAGCTGTTTTATTGTGACTAGTAAAATCGCTCTTGCGCCGAGCAGTCGACGGCCATATTCCGCTGGTTGCCACACGGTTGGTTATCGCACTCCGCGCGGCTGCGGGCAACCAATACTGAGGACTTACAGTCCAGTGGAGGTTGTCGCAAGTCTTGGCGCTTATGTCGTAGTTATGTTAAGGACTTTTCATGAAGTGTACAAGCATTATAATTATTATAAGATAGATCGTAAATTTGCTCCTATCTGGGCCTATGGTATGAAACGCAAAGTGGTACCACTGTCGGATGAGGTATATAGCACAGTGAAAATATAGTTTTACCGAGGAAGCTCCAGCAAACCAATCAAGTCAAAAAATAAGACTTGAGAAAAACATATTTTTAAGCTGTGCGTATGACCCAAGACATGTTGGTGACCTGTAAATAGGATCTTGCTGCGAAATGTAGCTTAGTATATATCTAAAATAGCCTCAATTGAGGTAGGATATGTTAGGATAATGTAGATATATCTATTAATACGGGACTGTCATAGGTAGAATAGGTTATAGTTAGTGTAGAGTAGGTTGTCATAGGTTGGAAGAAGTCTAATTGAAGTAGTAGTATAAAATAAATTGATCCCCAAATCAGGATTCTTAGTAGGGCACAGATATGCCGTTTCTTTAATAATATTTACTCTTAGATGTCTATAATATTCTCGTTTTTAAGCTAAACCGATACTATTAGAGAAGTAAGCAATATTTTTTTTTTCTTATTTAAATTTAATTCGATTTGTATCTCGGTTTGTGACATTTCTACAAGCGTAAACGGTGGACATTTTGACGAGTCACGTGACAACATGGTATACATCTGAATCCTTTGAAATCATTCAAAATGTGACTAATCGCCTCCTATCAGACATGTTTAATTCAAACGTACGTGTTTTTGGAATCAACTTTACCTCCATCTAAGGGACAAATTAGCCATAAAATTAAAATACAGAACATGGTAAAAAAAAACTAAATCGCGTGCATTTTTGACACCCTTTAATTTGTCCGGTCAAACATTATCGTTTTGGGGGGTCCTTTACATCTGTCGTCATTTACATTTGAGATTTGTACCTCTTCAAGTTCTCGAAATAACTTTAGGGGGAAGACACCTGGTCCTTTTTGTGAATGTGGCGTTGTGAACGAGGACTACGGTCACAGACATATAGCCCTTATTGTGAACTCTAGTCTAAAATATGATATGGCACCCCTGCTTTATAGGAGAACAGACATGTACAATCCAAAGTAGATGCAGAACTATTACCATGTGTGTGAATCAAAAACAATTTGTCTAATCGTTACCGCTTGTTGAACTGTGACTTGTCTAGAGAAACAAAGTCTCTGCCAGTTCGAGGCAAATAAGTGTGGCACATGTCAGGAAATTAAGTAGTTATTTAGGCGTAGGAGTTGTAAATATTTAGGATTTAATACTATAGGATATTAATGTAAGATAGAAGTCGAATATTAAATTCGCAATACCAGGCTAATTGAAGTAGAACACATTAGGATAAACTGTCAGTTAGTAGGGCACAGATATGCCGCTTCTGACAATAGTATTTAATTTTCGTTGTCTTTACTATACTCGTGTTTAATCTATATCCATACAATAAAGTTAGGAAAGTAAGGAATATAATTTATGTTTTGTATATCTTTTTATTTTCGTTTTTCGAGAAGTTCGAGATCTATCCAAGTAAGTGACATTTCTACAAGCGTTAACTGCGATACAAATCATGGGATTGTATATGAGACATTTTGACGAGTCACGTGACTTTGACACGGTATACAGCAACCGTTGGGACTAGAAACCGAAATTATAACTTTGGAATAAAATTCGTAAGAACTTGAAATGGGGATAACAATTAATTGGTAAAATACAAAAGGGTCTTTTCGGAGTCAACTCGCATTTAAAGCACAATAAACCATGAAACAAAAATACAAAGTGCCATCGAAAGAACTTCTGACGCGAGCATTTTCGACAAACCCTTGTCTTGTTTCGGTGTACCATTATCGTCTCTGGGGAGAACTTTGTTGAATGATTTGTATGATCTTTACCGCTTGTAGAACTGTGACTTGTCTAGGGATACGATTGCACTCTCAGGAAGGGTTTATCCCACTTAACGTGGCACTGAGCCCGCTGCGCGATAGAGTAATAACGTATAGTCTATAAAAACGTATATTCGTAAATTTTTATAAGATAGTATCTAAGTGTAGCAGTAGTATTTAAGATTTGATAAAATTTTAATAATTCATATTTATTCGTCGATGTCTATAATATTCTCGTGTCTAACCTATATCGATAGAATAAAATTAGAAATGTAAGGAAAATTTTGAGTTATATTTTATCTTTTTTTTTTTCAATTTTTCGAGAAGTTCGAGATCTATCCAAGTGACAATCTACAAGCGTTAACGAAGTTACAAGTCGTGAAATTGTTTGAGAGACATTTCGATAAGTAACATGACTTGAGAACGGTGTACAACTAAAGCCGATACTAATCATCAAAGTTATTGCTGTAAAATAAGCCACAAAATAACTTAAAATGGCTCTGACCGGCCCCCGATCACGTATGTTCACTCCAAACGACACGTGTTTTTTTCGAATTAAATGCGAAATAAAAACACCAAATAACATCAGAATTATTTCGAACACGTGTATCTCTGACAAACCTTTAAGATCAGCTACTTGTTTCTGTCGAAAATTATTATCTCGGGGGCCCTTTGCATCTGTCCCGTTTATCGATTTGGGATTTGTATCTGTTTTGAGATAAATTCAGAGAAAACCCCAGTCTTTTTCAAAGGCGGTCCACGGGGATAAAGTTCCAACATGCACAAGTCTCGTTGAAAACTTTAATCTAAAATGTGATGGGGGTATCTTAAAGGAAATATCCACCCAAGCTGTATGAGAGAACAGACATGAAAATTAAAATAAAAGAACTTGCTTGCCTCTTACATGTGTCATCGTTACCGCTTGCAGAACTGTGACTTGACTAGGGATACGATCGCACTCTCAGGTTTAGGTAAACTAAACATGGCATATATCGCACTGCGCAATAGACTAGTTACGTATAATCCATAGAATAAGTAATCGTTCATAAGGCAGTAATCTAAGAGTAGTACCCAAGATTTGATGAAGTAGTTCATATTTATTCGTCGATGTCTATAATATACTCGTGTCTAAACTATATCGGTACAGTAAATTTAGGAAAGTAAGGAAAATTAGTTATATTCTATCTTTTATTTTTTAATTTTTAGAGAAGTTCGAGATCTATCCAAGTAAGTGACATTTTTACAAGCGTTAACAAGGATACAAATCATGGAATTGTATTAGAGACATTTCGACGAGTCACGTGACTTTAACACGGTTTACAGCAACCGTTGGGACTAAAAACCGAAATCATAGCTTCGGAATAGACGACGTCAGATCTTGAAATGGGGATAATAATTATTTAATAAAATACGAAACCATTAAAAGGGGTTTTTTCGGAATCAACTCGCATCTAAGGCACAATTAACCATAAAACAAAAATACAAAGTGCCATCAAAATAACTTCTTACGCGTGCATTTCGAACAAACCTTTAAATTATATCTTTGTAACATTATAGTCTGCTGGGGGAACTTAATTTCGTACTTGTTAAGGAATATTTTATGATTTGTATGATCTTTACCGCTTGTAGAACTGTGACTTGTCTAGGGATACGATCGCACTCTCTGATAAAGGGTCTATCCAGCTAAACGTGGTACTGAGCCTGCTACGCGATAGAATAATAACGTATAATCCATAAAATAAGTCATCGTCCATAAGGCAGTAATCTGAATGTAGTAGTAGTACTCAAGATTTGATGAAGTAGTTCATATTTATTCGTCGATGTCTATAATATACTCGTGTCTAATCTATATCGATACTATAAAATTAGGAAAGTAAGGAAAATTAGTTATATTCTATCTTTTATTTTTAAATTTTTCGAGTAGTTCGAGATCTATCCAAGTAAGTGGCATTTTTACAAGCGTTAACAAGGATACAAGTCGCGCGATCGTATGAGAGACATTTTGGCGAATCACCTGACTGAAACACGGTACACAGCCGAAACCGTTGAGACTAGTTGTCAAATTATGACGCTGGAATAAGCTGCGAAAGAAATTAAAATGGATCTAATCTGCCCCAGATCAAACACGAGTGACCTAAATGAAACGTGTTTTATTAAAATTAAAATTCAAAATAATCTCAAACACTTGAATCATTTTTTTTTTATTCCGTGTGGTGTCCGGATTTCCGTGTGGTGTCCGGATATAAAGAATAGCACCACCCCATATCCTCCACTGGGTGTCGTAAAAGGCGACTAATGGACCATAAGACCCAGTACCAAGCACCTTGGGTCACCCGAATGGTGGCGGGTAAACAACCAACCATCGCATTCCCAAAGAGGGTTAGTGTCAGGCAGGCGGCTGACTATAAACCCATAGCCAAAACTTTAAGCAACATGTCTAGAAGAAGTGTTGCGCCGACCCCAAGTGAAATGGGATAAAGGCAGGAAGATGATGACTTGTATCTTTTTTCGTGGGAAATCATCAAATCACCCTGCCCGCTTATGGATGCGGCGGGGAGGGGTGTGTCAGACTTTTACTCACTAAAACCCACTATTTCCCTCCTGGAGCCCTTTGGGTCGCGGTAACTCTCACGAACATCCCGCAGCAAAATCACCCTGCCCGCTTATGGATGCAGCGGGGAGGGTGTGTCAGACTTTTACTCACTAAAACCCACTATTGCCCTCCTGGAGCCCTTTGGGTCGCGGTAACTCTCACGAACATCCCGCAGCAAAATCACCCTGCCCGCTTATGGATGCAGCGGGGAGGGTGTGTCAGACTTTTACTCACTAAAACCCACTATTTCCCTCCTGGAGCCCTTTGGGTCGCGGTAACTCTCACGAACATCCCGCAGCAATCACTTGAATCTATGTTTTTCGTGGGACATCATCAAATCACCCTGCCCGCTTATGGATGCAGCGGGGAGGGTGTCTGACTCATCATCTTCCTGCCCTTATCCCATTTCACTTGGGGTCGGCGCAACACGTCTTCTAGACATGTTGCTTAAAGTTTTGGCTATGGTTTTATAGACGGCCGCCTGCCTGACACTAACCCTCTTTGGGACTTTTACTGACTTCTTTCTAACGCTATTTTTTTCATACGCGGGATATATTCAAGGGGAAGAAACCCGTACCTTTGTAAAGGCGTACACGGGAACATAGGTCCAACATGCAAAGGCCTTCTTGAGAACTTTAATCTAGAATGTGATGAGGCACCCACAAGAGATCATCCATGCCCGCTCTATGGCAGAACAGACATGAATATCCAAAGCAGATGAAGAACTATTGCAAACTCTGCGTAAAAGAATAAAAAAAGATTAGTATGATCATTAACGCTTGTAGAACTGTAAATTGTCTATGGATACGATCGCACTCTCTGACATGACTTAAAAATTTTAACGGGAATAAGAGCGTATAATTAGTAAAATAAGTATGTGTCTGCATTAATAAAGTTATTTAAACATAAATACTCAAAATTTGATTCCATAATATAAAAAATAACTGCCATAGTTGTAAATTCTCGTAGCTAACACATTAGGATAAACTGAATAAGTGTCGCGGTAGGACTGTAAGTTAGTAGGGCACAGAGATGCCATTTTTGACATTCATATTTATATGTCGATGTCTGTAATATACTTGTGTTTAATCTATATCCATACAATAAAATTAGGAAAGTAAGGAATGTAATTTGTTTTGTATCTTTTTATTTTCGTTTTTAGAGAAGTTCGAGATCTATCCAAGTAAGTGGCATTTTTACAGGCGTTAACTGCGATACAAATCATGGGATTGTATGAGAGATATTTCGGTGAATCACGTGACTTTGACACGGTATACATCATCCGTTGGGACTAGAAACCGAAATCAACAGACTTCGTAAGAACTTGAAATGGGGATAATAATTATTTGATAAAATACGAAACAAAACAATCAAAAGGGGTTCTTTTCGGAATCAACTCGCGTCTAAGGCACAATTAACCATAAAACAAAAATACGAAGTGCCATCAAAATAACTTCTTACGCGTGCATTTCGAACAAACCTTTAAATTATATCTTTGTAACATTATAGTCTGCTGGGGGAAATTAATTTCATATTTGTTAAGGAATATTTTATGATTTGTATGATCTTTACCGCTTGTAGAACTGTGACTTGTCTAGGGATACGATCGCACTCTCTGATAAAGGGTCTATCCAGCTAAACGTGGTACTGAGCCTGCTACGCGATAGAATAATAACGTATAATCCATAAAATAAGTCATCGTCCATAAGGCAGTAATCTGAATGTAGTAGTAGTACTCAAGATTTGATGAAGTAGTTCATATTTATTCGTCGATGTCTATAATATACTCGTGTCTAATCTATATCGATACTATAAAATTAGGAAAGTAAGGAAAATTAGTTATATTCTATCTTTTATTTTTAAATTTTTCGAGTAGTTCGAGATCTATCCAAGTAAGTGGCATTTTTACAAGCGTTAACAAGGATACAAGTCGCGCGATCGTATGAGAGACATTTTGGCGAATCACCTGACTGAAACACGGTACACAGCCGAAACCGTTGAGACTAGTTGTCAAATTATGACGCTGGAATAAGCTGCGAAAGAAATTAAAATGGATCTAATCGGCCCCAGATCAAACACGAATGACCTAAATGAAACGTGTTTTATTAAAATCAAAATTCAATATAATCTCAAACACTTGAATCTTTTTTTTTTTATTCCGTGTGGTGTCCGGATTTCCGTGTGGTGTCCGGATATAAAGAATAGCACCACCCCATATCCTCCACTGGGTGTCGTAAAAGGCGACTAATGGACCATAAGACCCAGTACCAAGCACCTTGGGTCACCCGAATGGTGGCGGGTAAACAACCAACCATCGCATTCCCAAAGAGGGTTAGTGTCAGGCAGGCGGCTGACTATAAACCCATAGCCAAAACTTTAAGCAACATGTCTAGAAGAAGTGTTGCGCCGACCCCAAGTGAAATGGGATAAAGGCAGGAAGATGATGACTTGTATCTTTTTTCGTGGGAAATCATCAAATCACCCTGCCCGCTTATGGATGCAGCGGGGAGGGAGTGTCAGACTTTTACTCACTAAAACCCACTATTTCCCTCCTGGAGCCCTTTGGGTCGCGGTAACTCTCACGAACATCCCGCAGCAAAATCACCCTGCCCGCTTATGGATGCAGCGGGGGAGGTTGTGTCAGACTTTTACTCACTAAAACCCACTATTTCCCTCCTGGAGCCCTTTGGGTCGCGGTAACTCTCACGAACATCCCGCAGCAAAATCACCCTGCCCGCTTATGGATGCAGCGGGGAGGGGTGTGTCAGACTTTTACTCACTAAAACCCACTATTTCCCTCCTGGAGCCCTTTGGGTCGCAGTAACTCTCACGAACATCCGGCAGCAAAATCACCCTGCCCGCTTATGGATGCAGCGGGGAGGGGTGTGTCAGACTTTTACTCACTAAAACCCACTATTTCCCCTCCTGGAGCCCTTTGGGTCGCAGTAACTCTCACGAACATCCCGCAGCAATCACCCTGCCCGCTTATGGATGCAGCGGGGAGGGTGTGTCAGACTTTTACTCACTAAAACCCACTATTGCCCTCCTGGAGCCCTTTGGGTCGCGGTAACTCTCACGAACATCCCGCAGCAAAATCACCCTGCCCGCTTATGGATGCAGCGGGGAGGGTGTGTCAGACTTTTACTCACTAAAACCCACTATTGCCCTCCTGGAGCCCTTTGGGTCGCGGTAACTCTCACGAACATCCCGCAGCAAAATCACCCTGCCCGCTTATGGATGCAGCGGGGAGGTTGTGTCAGACTTTTACTCACTAAAACCCACTATTTCCCTCCTGGAGCCCTTTGGGTCGCGGTAACTCTCACGAACATCCCGCAGCAAAATCACCCTGCCCGCTTATGGATGCAGCGGGGAGGGTGTCTGACTTTTACTAACTCATCATCTTCCTGCCCTTATCCCATTTCACTTGGGGTCGGCGCAACACGTCTTCTAGACATGTTGCTTAAAGTTTTGGCTATGGTTTTATAGACGGCCGCCTGCCTGACACTAACCCTCTTTGGGACTTTTACTGACTAAAACCTACTATTTAAGATCAGCTACTTGTTTCTGTCCGCTAATCGTCACGGGGCCTTTTTCTGTCATGTCCATACATTTGAAGTTGTAAATCTTTTCATACGCGGGATATATTCAAGGGGAAGAAACCCGTGCCTTTTTAAAGGCGTACACGGGAACATTGGTCCAACATGCAAAGGCCTTTTTAAGAACTTTAATCTAGAATGTGATGAGGCACCCACAAGAGATCATCCATGCCCGCTCTATGGCAGAACAGACATGAATATCCAAAGCAGATGAAGAACTATTGCAAACTCTGCGTAAAAGAATAAAAAAAGATTAGTATGATCATTAACGCTTGTAGAACTGTAAATTGTCTATGGATACGATCGCACTCTCTGACATGACTTAAAAATTTTAACGGGAATAAGAGCGTATAATTAGTAAAATAAGTATGTGTCTGCATTAATAAAGTTATTTAAACATAAATACTCAAAATTTGATTCCATAATATAAAAAATAACTGCCATAGTTGTAAATTCTCGTAGCTAACACATTAGGATAAACTGAATAAGTGTCGCGGTAGGACTGTAAGTTAGTAGGGCACAGAGATGCCATTTTTGACATTCATATTTATATGTCGATGTCTGTAATATACTTGTGTTTAATCTATATCCATACAATAAAATTAGGAAAGTAAGGAATGTAATTTGTTTTGTATCTTTTTATTTTCGTTTTTAGAGAAGTTCGAGATCTATCCAAGTAAGTGGCATTTTTACAGGCGTTAACTGCGATACAAATCATGGGATTGTATGAGAGATATTTCGGTGAATCACGTGACTTTGACACGGTATACATCATCCGTTGGGACTAGAAACCGAAATCAACAGACTTCGTAAGAACTTGAAATGGGGATAATAATTATTTGATAAAATACGAAACAAAACAATCAAAAGGGGGTTCTTTTCGGAATCAACTCGCGTCTAAGGCACAATTAACCATAAAACAAAAATACGAAGTGCCATCAAAATAACTTCTTACGCGTGCATTTCGAACAAACCTTTAAATTATATCTTTGTAACATTATAGTCTGCTGGGGGAAATTAATTTCATATTTGTTAAGGAATATTTTATGATTTGTATGATCTTTACCGCTTGTAGAACTGTGACTTGTCTAGGGATACGATCGCACTCTCTGATAAAGGGTCTATCCAGCTAAACGTGGTACTGAGCCTGCTACGCGATAGAATAATAACGTATAATCCATAAAATAAGTCATCGTCCATAAGGCAGTAATCTGAATGTAGTAGTAGTACTCAAGATTTGATGAAGTAGTTCATATTTATTCGTCGATGTCTATAATATACTCGTGTCTAATCTATATCGATACTATAAAATTAGGAAAGTAAGGAAAATTAGTTATATTCTATCTTTTATTTTTAAATTTTTCGAGTAGTTCGAGATCTATCCAAGTAAGTGGCATTTTTACAAGCGTTAACAAGGATACAAGTCGCGCGATCGTATGAGAGACATTTTGGCGAATCACCTGACTGAAACACGGTACACAGCCGAAACCGTTGAGACTAGTTGTCAAATTATGACGCTGGAATAAGCTGCGAAAGAAATTAAAATGGATCTAATCGGCCCCAGATCAAACACGAATGACCTAAATGAAACGTGTTTTATTAAAATTAAAATTCAAAATAATCTCAAACACTTGAATCATTTTTTTTTATTCCGTGTGGTGTCCGGATTTCCGTGTGGTGTCCGGATATAAAGAATAGCACCACCCCATATCCTCCACTGGGTGTCGTAAAAGGCGACTAATGGACCATAAGACCCAGTACCAAGCACCTTGGGTCACCCGAATGGTGGCGGGTAAACAACCAACCATCGCATTCCCAAAGAGGGTTAGTGTCAGGCAGGCGGCTGACTATAAACCCATAGCCAAAACTTTAAGCAACATGTCTAGAAGAAGTGTTGCGCCGACCCCAAGTGAAATGGGATAAAGGCAGGAAGATGATGACTTGTATCTTTTTTCGTGGGAAATCATCAAATCACCCTGCCCGCTTATGGATGCAGCGGGGGAGGGAGTGTCAGACTTTTACTCACTAAAACCCACTATTTCCCTCCTGGAGCCCTTTGGGTCGCGGTAACTCTCACGAACATCCCGCAGCAAAATCACCCTGCCCGCTTATGGATGCAGCGGGGAGGGGTGTGTCAGACTTTTACTCACTAAAACCCACTATTTCCCTCCTGGAGCCCTTTGGGTCGCAGTAACTCTCACGAACATCCCGCAGCAAAATCACCCTGCCCGCTTATGGATGCAGCGGGGAGGGTGTGTCAGACTTTTACTCACTAAAACCCACTATTTCCCTCCTGGAGCCCTTTGGGTCGCAGTAACTCTCACGAACATCCCGCAGCAATCACCCTGCCCGCTTATGGATGCAGCGGGGAGGGTGTGTCAGACTTTTACTCACTAAAACCCACTATTGCCCTCCTGGAGCCCTTTGGGTCGCGGTAACTCTCACGAACATCCCGCAGCAATCACCCTGCCCGCTTATGGATGCAGCGGGGAGGGTGTGTCAGACTTTTACTCACTAAAACCCACTATTGCCCTCCTGGAGCCCTTTGGGTCGCGGTAACTCTCACGAACATCCCGCAGCAATCACCCTGCCCGCTTATGGATGCAGCGGGGAGGGTGTGTCAGACTTATACTCACTAAAATTCACTATTTCCCTCCTGGAGCCCTTTGGGTCGCGGTAACTCTCAGGAACATCCCGCAGCAATCACTTGAATCTATGTTTTTCGTGGGACATCATCAAATCACCCTGCCCGCTTATGGATGCAGCGGGGAGGGTGCCTGACTCATCATCTTCCTGCACTTATCCCATTTCACTTGGGGTCGGCGCAACACGTCTTCTAGACATGTTGCTTAAAGTTTTGGCTATGGTTTTATAGACGGCCGCCTGCCTGACGCTAACCCTCTTTGGGACTTTTACTGACTTCTTTCTAACGCTAATTTTTTCATACGCGGGATATATTCAAGGGGAAGAAACCCGTACCTTTTTAAAGGCGTACACGGCAACATAGGTCCAACATGCAAAGGCCTTCTTGAGAACTTTAATCTAGAATGTGATGAGGCACCCACAAGAGATCATCCATGCCCGCTCTATGGCAGAACAGACATGAATATCCAAAGCAGATGAAGAACTATTGCAAACTCTGCGTAAAAGAATAAAAAAAGATTAGTATGATCATTAACGCTTGTAGAACTGTAAATTGTCTATGGATACGATCGCACTCTCTGACATGACTTAAAAATTTTAACGGGAATAAGAGCGTATAATTAGTAAAATAAGTATGTGTCTGCATTTAATAAAGTTATTTAAACATAAATACTCAAAATTTGATTCCATAATATAAAAAAATAACTGCCATAGTTGTAAATTCTCGTAGCTAACACATTAGGATAAACTGAATAAGTGTCGCGGTAGGGACTGTAAGTTAGTAGGGCACAGAGATGCCATTTTTGACATTCATATTTATATGTCGATGTCTTTAATATAGGTACTCGTGTTTAATCTATATCCATACAATAAAATTAGGAAAGTAAGGAATATAATTTATGTTTTGTATATCTTTTTTTTTTCGTTTTTCGAGAAGTTCGAGATCTATCCAAGTAAGTGACATTTCTACAAGCGTTAACTGCGATACAAATCATGGGATTGTATGAGAGACATTTTGACGAGTCACGTGACTTTGACACGGTATACAGCAACCGTTGGGACTAGAAACCAAAATCAACAGACTTCGTAAGAACTTGAAATGGGGATAATAATTATTTGATAAAATACGAAACATCAAAAGGGGGGGGGGGGGGAGGGTGTGTCTTAATTTCATACTTGTTAAAGAATAGTATATGATTTGTATGATCTTTACCGCTTGTAGAACTGTGACTTGTCTAGGGATACGATCGCACTCTCTAAAAGGGTCTATCCCACTAAACGTGGCACTGAACCCGATTGCGCGATGGAGTAATAATGTATTATCTATAGAATAAGTAATCGTCCATAAGACGGTAATCTAAGTGTAATGGTAGTACCCAAGATTTGATAAAGTAGTTCATATTTATTCGTCGATGTCTATAATATACTCGTGTCTAATCTATATCGATACTATAAAATTAGGAAAGTAAGGAAAATTAGTTATATTCTATGTTTTCTTTTAAACTTATTTCGAGAAGTTTGAGATCAATTCAAGTAAGTGAAATTTCTACAAGCGTTAACAAGGATACAAGTCGCGCGATCGTATTAGAGACATTTTGGCGAGTCACCTGACTGAAACACGGTACACAGCCGGAACCGTTGAGACTAGTTGTCAAATTATGGCGCTGGAATAAGCTGCGAAAGAAATTAAAATGGAGATAATCGCACCCGACCAAACATGTTGGCCTCAAACAATACGTGTTTAATGAATTTTTTTTTGAAAAATGAATAACTTTAAACACGTCAATTTCTGACAAACCTTTAATACCAGCCACTTATTTCTGTCAAACATGGTCGTCATGTCCGTACATTCAAAATTTGACGATCTTTAAATTCGTGGTTTGCATTCACGGGGAAAAACCCGGTGCTTTTTAAAGGTTTACACGGGGACACAAGTCCAACGTACATAGGCCTTGTTGAGAACTTTAAAATGTGATGGGATATCCCAAATTGGAAAATCCAAAGTAGGTGCAGAACTGCGTGAAATAATAAAAAAGATTTGTATGATCGTTACCGCTTGTAGAACTAAAATTTGTCTTGGAACACGATCGCACTCTCCGTCAGGGCTTAGAAATTTAAACGCGGCATTTAGTACGTTGCGCTGTAGAATAAGTAAAAATTAGAATTACATAGGTATTTGTCAGAAGTTCAATGAAATAAATAGTAGAATAAGTAAGATTTCTTAGAATAATGTAAGATTGATGTTGGGATACAAAGTTTTTGCAAATTCCTTAGTTGGTGTGAGGTTAGTAGTATATCGTAGTAACATTTTAAAGTGGCATTCATTTTATGTTCGATTAGTAGTTACTATGTAGTTTCAAGTTATTCAAAATTGGTGTTCGAATACATACTATGATTATCCTCTTTTTAACGCGTCGATAGGTAGCATTGATACAATATTTTATTAGACCAATTTCCGGCAGCACATACGCAACACAAAAACACAGCCAGACTGTTTAAAGTTACTCGAAATTGGTCTTAGAATAAATATTATAACACCATTTCAAAGGCAAAACAGCGTGAAGAAACCGGCACACCTGAGATTTCTACAAAGATGTGTAAAACCACGTCAAACGTTTACGTTTTAAATCACCCAAACGACAAGAAGATTTTTAAGTTGCATAAAAATAGATATTTGAATAAATTTCTCCACATATTTCCTTTTAACTTCATATTAACTTTTAAATTATCTAAAATGACATGTTTTGTAAAATCGGTGTTAGAAGTAATATGTTAAGGTGTACAATACATTAGTATGTCTATATAAGATTTAAAAATGCGACCCATGCATCGGATTCTGTACGTATATAAAAAAAGGTGTTATCATGTTGTTAAATGAGTAGATATAAATAAAATTAAATCGTACTTTACGCGCCAAAAGCTCTCAAAATAATATAAGTAATTATACCTACACGTTATAAATATATCACACGTGTGCCATTTTAAAATAAATTACTAGGTTATAAAATACTAGTTGTTGCCCGCGAGTTCGTCCGCGCAGTTACCGTTATAGTTCTTAAACATTACTCACTCTGTTCTCTACGATACAATCGGAACCTCTGCGCAAAATTTAAAGTTCCTAACCTTTATAGTTAAGACCATCATTTCTGACACTGGTTCTGAGCTCAGTGTCAACAATGAGTCTAAACAAAGTTACAAATTAAAGAAAATTCATAAACAATTTCAAATTAATGATATGTGTCTTGGTTTCCAATCGTCAGTTCAATACGGTTGAGCGGTTTGCCAGCATTAACGCTCCAAGAAATGTAATTTGTCTGTTGGTATGCCAAACAACTACTGTCCTCTGTCCCAATTTAGAGTTTTTCAGACGTATATCTTGTCATATAACGTAACAAATACGCAAACAAATTTACGGCCATGGATTTCGATAAATGATCGTGCTTTGAACTACTAGAACCTTACGAAAATTTACGAAAGAAATACCAACCACAGATTAATCTAAACGGAAACTACACCTACAAACTTGTCCGTATCTTTATAGAGTCTTAACAACTACTGAGAATCCGTGCTTTGGATTCAGGATTGTCAGAAACGGATTGAATGAAACTAATATGATAATCAAGAAATAAGTAAATTGTTTTAGGGCCTAACACCACTTTTTCACGCGGCTGAAACTGTGGACAAAAGCTAGTAAAATAATATAATAGTAGGAATAACTTAGTTACGATTAATGACGTTTTAAGTAAAAAGTTGAAAATTACTTAGATAACATTCGATAGTCACATTCTACAAACCTTGAAACCTTAGCGCCGGCGATGCGAAACTAAGCCTAAAATCTGTACGGCATACTGGGTACGGTACTTAGAACACAACTCGGACTTTTTACTTACAACATCATTGGGTAAGGTAAGGTAGAGGGTCAGCTAAGGCTCCGGAAGCAAAACGGCTACTTATATTCATAACTAACATCACATACGACGTTACTTAGTATAGTAATTAAAAAAAAAAAAAGAGTCTGTGTTATTATGTGGTTAGAGTCTACGTAATTGTTTAATGTTATTTAAGATATTTAAAACAGTATGTAGTATTACTGTAGATACTAATTTAGCGTATTGGTACCTATATGAGTAGACAGTCCCGTAAAATTATAGATTACTTAGATATTTAAATTAGGTTATAGTTGTTTATTTATTTAATTATCACCAGTTCCGTTTTAGCAATAAATAAAATAAATGTCGCTTTACGATGGCACTATATCCAACTTACGCTGTTTTTTTCTACAATAACAAACACGGAGAATAAAGCATACAATTTAAACAGAAAACGACAAAATAACTGTCATTGCAAAGACATGTCATTAAAGTTGTAGAATTAAAAATAAATAAAAATGCGATCAAAAACACCTATGTGCTTCTGAATTAGCCAAATATCTGTCAAATAGTATTTGAGTGTCTAATGTCAATGTCAGTTTTTTTAACATAAATAAAAAATTAAGTACTAAGTAATTTTTCATTGCAATGTTTATTATTAATTAAGGATGGTACATTAATGCCGTCAGAACCTCAGTTGAAATATGTATATACTTAATAGTGATAAGAATTATTAACATTCATTTTTACCATGGATCCGCTCGTTCGAATGCAAGAAAGCAATTATCAACACTACAAGTATAAACTACTAACTAACAATATTAACTATTTCTGTTTTCACTTACCAATCGCCAACATATTCTTACACCCACTATGACTTCAATAATCATTTGGCTGGTTACCGTGCAGTTCCCGGTGCGAATAGGGCTGACCCATATCGACCAATGGGTGTCGTAAGAGGCGACTAAGGGAAACTACAACCCGGTGCATACAAACCTAGCACCTCGGGTCAACCTCCTGGTGGGGAGTAAACCACCAGCAACAGCATTCCCAAGGAGGGTTGGCGTCAGGCAGGCGGCCGGCCGTAAAATACAGCCAAAACTTAAGCAGCATGAGTAAAGACATGCTGCGCCGACCCCAAATAATAATTGGGAGAAGGGCAGGGGAATGATGATGAATCATTTGGCTGGTCCACTTCCGTGCCTCGGAGAGCACGTTAAGCCGTCGGTCCCGGCTGTCACACGACCACCTGCGTCAGTCGTAACGGGCTTCCACGCCCGACACTAATCGGTAAACCACTGCCATAGCCTTCAACGGTAAATTTGGCTGGTCTACTTCCGTACCTCGGAGAGCACGTTAAGCCGTCGGTCCCGGCTGTCACACGACCACCTGCGTCAGTCGTAACGGGCTTCCACGCCCGACACTAATCGGTAAACCACTGCCATAGCCTTCAACGGTAAATTTGGCTGGTCTACTTCCGTGCCTCGGAGAGCACGTTAAGCCGTCGGTCCCGGCTGCCACACGACCACCTGCGTCAGTCGTAACGGGCTTCCACGCCTGAGACTTATCGGTAAACCACTGTCATAGCCTTCAATGGTAAATTTGGCTGGTCTACTTCCGTGCCTCGGAGAGCACGTTAAGCCGTCGGTCCCGGCTGTCACACGACCACCTGCGTCAGTCGTAACGGGCTTCAACCGCCCGATACTAATAGGTAAACCAGTGCCATAGCCTTCAACGGTAAATTTGGCTGGTCTACTTCCGTGCCTCGGAGAGCACGTTAAGCCGTCGGTCCCGGCTGTCACACGACCACCTGCGTCAGTCGTAACGGGCTTCCACGCCTGAGACTTATCGGTAAACCACTGCCATAGCCTTCAACGGTAAATTTGGCTGGTCTACTTCCGTGCCTCGGAGAGTACGTTAAGCCGTCGGTCCCGGCTGTCACACGACCACCTGCGTCAGTCGTAACGGGCTTCAACGCCTGATACTAATTGGTAAACCACTGCCAAAGCCTTCAACGGTAAATTTGGCTGGTCTACTTCCGTGCCTCGGAGAGCACGTTAAGCCGTCGGTCCCGGCTGTAACACTAGCACCTGCGTCAGTCGTAACGGGCTACCAAGCCCGACACTAATCGGTAAACCACTGCCATAGCCTTCAGTGGTAAGTTTGGCTGGTTTGCTGCCGTGCCTCGGAGAGTACGTTAAGCCGTCGGTCCCGGCTGTCATGCGAATACCTATGACGGTCGTTACAAGGTGAACGAAAGTAACTTGCAACTCTTAAACGGTTTGACCTTAAAGCAGTTTTAGGCTAGCGTGTTTTCATCTAACGATTTGCGTGCTACATTTTGCTCTTCATTAAACCTCACGAGCTTCAAAGAACTAACTTAAAGGCGCAGATGCAACTCTAGTTTTAAATCAAGCGCAGGAAAATAATTTGGCGTAGAGGTTGACTGGACCTTGCGAGGCCGTTTAAAGTCACTCCATTCAAATTACATTCTTGTGGTCAAACCGCAAACCTTCGCCCAGCAAACGCAAGTTATACTGGGGTGGGTTCGGCCCTGTTACGCAGAAGAGTCAGTCTTTCTTTCATGTCTGGTTGATGCGATCACTTATGTGATTTTCGTCCATCGTAGTAACTATAAAAGTTTACTTGTGCAAAAAAGCTTTACAAGTAAGCTTTTGTAGTAAATTCTTCGTTAACCACTTTAGACTATTGACAGTTGGACTCATTTTCCCGCTTTTAGGCAACCGCTATAATAAGCTCATAATATAATTTGAGTAGGATGATATACGACTTAATCTATAACCGCGACTTTGCCTCGGCCATGCTTCTTGTATCGTCGACGGCAGCTTCGCGGTCCCCTCGTGCCTCGGAGAGCACGTTAAGCAGTCTGTCCCGGCTACCCCACAACCACCCAGGGCAGTCGTAAGGGGTTACCACACGCCCCAGATTACTATGTAGAACTGTAACGCGGAAGAGTCAGTCTTTCTCTCACAACCACTAGCGATTTTCTTCTATCTTGTGTTTTGCACAAGTTAGGACCTTGCTAGCGACTACTGACAGTTGGACTCATTTTCCCGTGTTTAAGCAGCCGTAACAATCTGCTCAAATACCTGGAACAAAAGATTTTGGTTAAAGACCGCGACGTAGCATCGGCGGCTATGCTTCTCGTATGGTCGACAGCAGCTTCGCGGCCCTTTCGTGCCTCGGAGAGCACGTTAAGCCGTCGGTCCCGGCTGCCACACGACCACCTGCGTCAGTCGTAACGGGCTTCAACGCCTGATACTAATTGGTAAACCACTGCCAAAGCCTTCAACGGTAAATTTGGCTGGTCTACTTCCGTGCCTCGGAGAGCACGTTAAGCCGTCGGTCCCGGCTGTAACACTAGCACCTGCGTCAGTCGTAACGGGCTACCAAGCCCGACACTAATCGGTAAACCACTGCCATAGCCTTCAGTGGTAAGTTTGGCTGGTTTGCTGCCGTGCCTCGGAGAGTACGTTAAGCCGTCGGTCCCGGCTGTCATGCGAATACCTATGACGGTCGTTACAAGGTGAACAAAAGTAACTTGCAACTCTTAAACGGTTTGACCTTAAAGCAGTTTTAGGCTAGCGTGTTTTCATCTAACGATTTGCGTGCTACATTTTGCTCTTCATTGAACCTCACGAGCTTCAAAAAACTAACTTATAGGCGCAGATGCAACCCTAGTTTTAAATCAAGCGCAGGAAAATAATTTGGCGTAGAGGTTGACTGGACCTTGCGAGGCCGTTTAAAGTCACTCTATTCAAATTACATTCTTGTGGTCAAACCGCAAACCTTCGCCCAGCAAACGCAAGTTATACTGGGGTGGGTTCGGCCCTGTTACGCAGAAGAGTCAGTCTTTCTTTCATGTCTGGTTGATGCGATCACTTGTGATTTTCGTCCATCGTAGTAACTATAAAAGTTTACTTGTGCAAAAAAGCTGTACAAGTGAACTTTTGTAGTAAATTCTTCGTTAACCACTTTAGACTATTGACAGTTGGACTCATTTTCCCGCTTTTAGGCAACCGCTGTAATAA